>RCWM02000117.1:742500-1255000 GCA_003667255.2 Euschistus heros | reverse complement strand
GTATTGCCAAATCTTAGTTTAAGATAATGGTGAACTATAAAGGTGATAATCCACCTCCTTATCGTACTCCCGATTTAATTTTAAGAGGTTTTGAGATTATCTCCATGAATTTTACTTTGTTTGTTTATGATTTCCCTTGTTTTGGCATCTAATCCTTTTTCCTTGTGTCTCCAAAAACTAAAGAGGGAGTCTCTGTCAACGTAGTCGTAAGCTGTTTTAAAGTCAACTTAAGTGTATGAAAGATATTTATTATTATAGATCATATTTATTTATTGAATTTCATCTTGTTATAATATCATTGATATAAATCACTGAGACGCATTTAACTAAGTAATAGCTAAGAGGTCCGAAAAATTATCAGTATTTGAAATAATTATTGGAGCATTTATATAAAAATACCTCAACCCAATTCTCCAAGCCTACAATAAAATTTCATTCTTTTGACGCCTGGACTCAAGTAACAAACAAAAAAAAAAAACAGATCTAAAACGTAACTGATTAAAATAGTTCCATTTTTTATTTTGAAATAACAACGTTGAAATTTAATAGCGTTAAAAACAATAATAAATAATCTGAATATTTATAAAAATTTGCCCCCTCCCCCCAATTTTTCTAAACTAACATAATTTGATTTTAATTAAAATGAAAACTTTGTATTCTATTTTGAAAGTAATATTTTTTGATTATTCAACCAAAAGATGGCTGCGCTAAAGTTAATATATTTTGAACGATTTTCGATTAACTAGTTTAGCAACAAAAATTGTTAACATTAAAAATAAATGTAATAAATATGAATTGTCAATAAAAGTACATACATTTGTACTTTACAATATCCAGTCAATAATTTATAATTAGCTATTAGGTTGCTTCATACGAAATGACTATTTTGTAAATCAACTTTATAAAATTAAAATATTTTTATTCAAAATTAAAATTTAAAACTGTATACAAAATAAAATACATCAAGAAAATGTGATGATAATGCTAAAAATGACATGCCAATTGCTCGTAAAGCAACTACCCATTGACAGCACTTATAAAAAATCTTTTTAATAAAATGCTATATTAGACAACAAAAACTTAGATAATAGACAAGAAGACTAGCAACAAGCAGAGAGTAACAGTCAGAGGTATGGAGCGATATCTCCTCGGAATATCAAGACGATATCGAAAATCAAATAAGTGGATTAGATCAAGGATTGAAAAAGTGCATCTAAGAAAGTGGACCTGGACCGAACATGTCATCAGGGGGAAAGCAATAACATGGACCAGGCAGCTTATGGATTGGAGTCCAAGAGAGCACGCAAGGAAGAGAGGACGTCCACCGACAGACTAGGACAAGGATATGAAGAAAAGCTGAGGAGGGGCAGCCTGGAAGAGAGTAGCAATGGATACGAAAGAGTGGAAACGGAGGGGACAGGTTTGTAAGTGTGGTTACAAGAGTAATAGAAACAATCGAACTGAAATCCTCAACTAAAAGTTAATTTTGTTCATACATGAATAGGTATGGAAAAGAAAAGAACGTTTTTGTATATTTTATGAGCAAATAAAGGTTATTATTATTATTATATATTAGAAGTTCCCGAGGACATCTTCTTTTCAGGCATCTCAGGGGTTATCTGGAATAGAATGTGAACCAAGTTATGATACTAACAGATTTGAATGGTTATGGAGTTTGCTATGAAAGGATAGGTATCTGGTTTAGGCTAAATCAACATATGGTGCATTAAGATCTTTATGGATAAGTTTGTATGTGACAAAGTAAGGAGCATTGAGGATTTTGGACTGTAAGGATTGGATACGAGACGAATTGGATGGTTTAGTGGAGCCTCAATTTTAAGTACTGACATTTTATTTCTCCATTGTCTTAAAACCATCAAATCTGTTATATCTGTTCTGCCTTCGAGATGTGCCTCATCCGACCCAGCAAACCCTTCTTCATGAGAAATAGTTAGTGACTAATCGTTTCCTAGTAGTCGTTCGTTTGGCCTTCCTATCCTCTAGCCTCCAGCAGTAATGCTTGTACATAGATTGCTTAATTCCTTGTTAGGCATTCGAATACTTTGTGGACAAAAAAAATGTATTTCAAAAAAATAGAATGTCTCGGTTAATCGAATCCCGAGTGTATATAGCTTACTTTTTGACTTATTCTGTATCGCAGATGTTCCAGCATAACACTATCGTATCCTCCAGCATGTTAGTATGATAATTAATTAATTAATAATTAAAATTAATTAGTAATTGATTACATTAATAAAAGATATTTCCACTTGATGAAACATTTTTGTAGAGATTTTTTTTCCATTGATCAATACAAATCAACATTCGACACACATTTAGTTTACAACTACGAGTATATTGCAAAGAACATCCGTTAATAAGTAATATGATTGTATTACAATATATTTAACACATGTATTGTCAAATAAAAACAAATCTAAACAGTGTTACTGACACCGGTCAGTATGAAATCCGCATGTTTGTTTTTTTTAAATAAATGTGAATAAAATCCAAATATAATCGGGAAACGTTTCTACCTGAAGGTGCTGTCAAAAACAAAATACACTTGGACTTTTATGAAATCATAATTTAAATTTACTGGCTCGGAAGCTACATTTCCCTCTCGTATGTTTTCCTATTATTGTTGAAATACTAAAGCCAAATCAAATGGAATTCAACGAGCATTTCATCGGAATTCGTTCTAAAAGTAGAACATGCGGTTGTTATGGGGATCTGGGTTGGAGAATTTATTTAGAGATCCATCGAAACACTTATCGGCCAAGGAGGTCAGTTCCATCAACAGCTCTAAAACGGAGTCGAGACCCGTCCAGATAAGGATTAGATGTAATGAGCAACTGAGACTATTTAAAAAAATATATATTTCCAGATAATTTCATAAGTGGAACTATTCAAATGAATCTTTCTTCTTTTTTTTTTTAACAAAATCAATTTTTGCTTTATATCAAACTAAAATTAGGTTCTTTTATATGTTTATAGATTATTATGAGCCGTTATTAATACTCTCTTTTTTAATAATGTATACCATCACTGCAATTGATCAGTGTTTAGTATGGCATCAATTATGGTCATGGAAACAACCGATTTTATTTTATGAATCATACAGACAGTATTCAGAAACTATTATTATATTAAAATTCAATATTTTTTTTTCTGCAGAGTATGTAGCTAGTTTGTCATGGGAAGCATAGTTATCTTGTTTGGGCCAAACATGCAACACGCGGAACATTGAGAACTTTATGGAAAAGTTTTTATGTAACATAAGGGGTATCTAGGATATTAAGAAGGATTTTGGATTGTGAGGATTGGATAAGAGAATAATTGGAAGGCTTAGTGGGTCCCCAAGGGTGGAACCAAATAAGGGTTGCTGAAATTAAATTGCGTGAGAGATGTTAAATTACTCTCAGATTGCTTTAAAGAATACCACAAATAAAAAATTTATATTTTCATTTTTATATGAAAATTGTAATTTTTTATAAAAGGTACTACAATTACAAAAAAGGTTTTTATAAAACAGTACTATTGTAGTATTTATAAATATGTCACCCTAGCTATATATGAAAAAATATATACAAGGTGTTCGGAAGATCGTTGGCCAAAAAGATTTCTCGGATAGGGAGGTTCATTTTGAACCTAATTAAGGTCACTTACCAATATACAAAGTCTTACGGGTTGTTTTTTTTTTTTTTTTTTTTGTATGAATGTTTTTGAAAAAATGGCCCAAACCAAACATCTATGCCTTATAACTCCGTTGTTTACTGATATATCAACGCCTCTTTTTTTTTTTTTTTTTTTTTTTTTTTTTTTTTTTTTTTTTTTTTTTTTTTTTTTTTTTTTTTTTTTTTTTTTTTTTTTTTTTTTTTTTTTTTTTTTTTTTTTTTTTTTTTTTTTTTTTTTTGCTGTAGTTACTAATACATTGTCCATGTAAAATAAAAAGGATTTGATGCAAAAAAAAAAAAAAAAAAAAAAAAAAAAAAAAAAACGGGAGATCGTTAAATTTTGTTAAAGGTTAAAAAAAAAAAAATAAAAAAAAATAAGTACTTCAAGTTTAGGTTAAAAGAGAAGTAAGCGCAACAGCCAAATCCAAATTATTTTAGTTTTTTGTTGTTTGTTTGTAAGTGATCTTAAATATGTTCAAAATGAATCTCCCTACCCGAGATACTTCTTTGGCCAGTTATCTTCCGAACATCCTGTATATATCCTACAGGTCAATGTTGTTATGGATGAACAAACAATTTTTTTTAAATATTTTTCATTTTTAATTAAATTAATCTATCCTAAAAGTATTTTTTTAGAGAAAGATCAATGCATTCAACAAATCCAAAAGTTTGCCTAGCCTTGGCTCTAAGCTTGTTAATAAGCTGCAAAATACAATTGATACATAGTATGCTTAATGATACCTAAAATAATTTATTCATTTTATTAGGATTTATAATTTAATTACTAAGTACTTCGATGGGTGAGCAAGCTTTAGTCCTTTAAAAAAAAAAAAAAATCCAACATTCCTTGCATTAATAGAATAGAAATGCAGGTTGAACGTGTTTTGTTTTTATGTTCTTGTTGTTTCTGGGAGCGCCCCCTCTCCCCGCCCCCACAAGATTGGAAACCACTGCCTTGAGGCATGGTTACTAAGATTTTATGCTTCATAGTTTCTCCCTTAATGCCCATATTTCGCATTCATAAAAAAACATTAGTAAGTATAATAGTCCAATAAATTCTTTATTGTCTAGTTCTAGGACAGCAATCTGTTAAACGTTGGTCGATAACCATAAAAATTCTCGGGACCTTACTATGGTATTCTTGTACTTATTTATTTATTTTTTTCATTTCTTTTATTATTTTTTCTAAAGCCAATGTACACCAGTAACCTTGTAACCTAAAATAATAATATACGATATATTAATATTACCTGATAATTATAAATAATGGCTTCTTAATTTTTTTGACAGTCAGATCATTTAATTGTGGATTTAGAATGCAATGCATCTAACCAATAGCAAATTAATAAGTATTATGTATTAAAAGCGTAAGGTTCAATGACACTTTTTAAGGGAAGGGACTTTCGGAGTACTCAAATAGGGTATAGCCTCGTTAAATTTAAGGACTAACCCACTTTTCTGTTTTTAGTACCTAGAACAACCACAAAGAAGGTTTGCACAAAGGATTCTACATTTAAGAGAAGAAACTCAAAGATTAGATGGAGCGGGTACACCCCTATTTAAGATGAATCGAAAAAAAAAAGAATGAATCGTGTAATGGAGGAACTGGATTCTGAAGGAAAGGGGAGAAATGAGGATCATGATGGATGCTGGGTGATTAGGTAGAGACAGGACCTGCGATGTCGCCTTTGACCCTGAACAGATTAGATGAAAATGTAAATTGGCAGTAATAAGTGTAGAATTATGTGCTGACCCATGAGTAGATGAACTGTAATATAGCCTATAAATACCATAAAATTATGATATTACTGAATAAAATATTTAAAAATCAGGATCAATAAACAATACCATAATAGCCAATTAAGTTTAGCATTGGTTACACGATAGGATAGGAAATAATCCGTAAATCAAATAGTTGTCAAACTATCAACATTTGCTTCAAGTGACAGAAACGTATACATGAAATTTAAGTAAATTTAATACTCTAAAACTTTTTCTAATAAACGATCGTGAAAGGCTCTAGGAGCAAATGTTTGATAAAAAATGAGGTACAAATTTGTTTTTTGCGAAAATTATCGATTTTCAATAACGTATATCTCGAAAATGGTAGGAAGTTCGACAAATATGTATAGACTTAATTTTGTAGAAAGTTTAATTAGCTTTAACTTTTATTTAAAATATATTTTTCTAGAGTCCACCGGTGTCGAGATATAATCGAAAAAACCCAAAATTGGACTTTCTTCTCTCCCCCCACCCTTACCTTTCTCACCCTCAGTGGCAGGGATTTTTAGTATGTTTATCTTCTGACTATTCCTAACAAGGTCCAGAGGTAAAAAATAATCGCATAGTTCATGCACTCAATATGTTTATTGACTGGACTAAAGCTCCTTATAAACACAGTTAAACTAGAAATCAAGAAAATGAAGTCCTACGAGACTGGTGTGAGTTCTAGGTGACCGCTTTAGGGCACTTTCCTCACCCCAATCGTTTAAAACAACACAATAATGTGGCTTTCATAATTTTCAGCTTAATATTGATGATGGAAATTCCTGTATGTATGTATTTTGATTTATAATAATATTTATATAATTACATTTTGTTCAATTATATTAGTAGAAAATGATGAAATTACGATTATAAATAAATTTAAAAGAACATAAACAAAACTACCCACAAAAACTGGAGGTAGACAAGAATTTAGAGATAAGTAGAGAGACTATCGGTGTGCTTATTTTCCTTATCTTAAATCAATTATCCGAGGTCATTCAAAAATCAACATACCTGTTTATTTTGATCAATTTTACACACAATGTCATACATATTTTATTAATTCATTTGTTTTTTCTCATTTTCATTTGAAAAGCATAATTGCACCTGTATTTCAAAGGGAAGGCTGCGATTCCACTGACAAAAATTCTACTGTAAATTCTAATTACTGTAAAATTCTAATACTACAGTAAATTCTTTTCGTAAGTTATTTTACTGATTGTGAGATTCTAAATTGATTTGCAATATGCAATTGATCAGTAATTTAAAAACAATTTAAAGAATTATATAAATAAAATATATAGATTCCGAATATCTGAATAAATATGGGATTCGAATATTTTTTTATTATTGGGTTGTCCGGAAATTAATGCAGGATTTCATGTTTAAACCAAAACCTGATATTATTATTAAAGAGATTATTTATCTGATTTTGGTTGTGGTAAAGAGATAGCAAACAGAACTACAATTTTACGTAAAAAAATTATTTCTCTATCTTGACTGAGAGCTTAGAAAAAAAATAAAACGTGATTTTCATTTTCTTTTTTTTAATCGGCTCCCAATACTCATTGGCAGCTATAACTTAGTTTTCCACTATTATTGGTCCCTACTATCAACACAAAAATCGGCATTCAAATCTGTGAGTTACAAGTCAAAACGTCTCCTTATAAGATGAAACCGAGATTTCACACTGTATCAGATCTGGGTTATGGGATCTTATTTAATAGGACTTTTGGGCCGAAACTACGAAGTAGAGTAAAAGTAATGTATCAGGTTTTGGTTGTGGTTAAGAAATACATAATCTCTTTAATAATAATATCAGGTTTTGGTTTAAACATGAAATCCTGCAATAATTTCTGGACAAACCAATAAATAATGAACTAAAAAAAAAAATTATCTCAGTTTAGATCAAGGATCAAAGCAAGGGAACATAGTGCATATCGGGTAGGTATATCTTTGCATTCGGATAGGATCAGTATGTACAATCATTTTTCAGTTATAGCTAATACAGATTTTTGATAAGTTAAGTAGGTAATGTAGTTCTTACTATTGAGGTTTATATCACGTGCAAACACCAAGTCTATACAAGAACCAACGGGTGTTGTACTGTAATTCCTGTTACTAATGAGTCAAGCTAGACTCTATTCTGATCTTGAAGCAGGAATGAAATATTAAAAACAGTAATATTAGTTTTTGACGAGGTATACTGCATCGATACCAACGGATCCACGAGTTATGCGGACATTGTCGCTTTCACGAAGAATGAACGGACAGCGCTCATCGTGGATCCTACTGTAGGGTATGAAAATAATAACCTCGATCAATCAGGTGAGGTAGAAAGGGAGAAATTGGATATTTATGAATCCCTTTCCTTAAAGAGAAATTCCGCTAGACTTTCGGAAAGAGAGATTTCTCTATGAAAGGAGTATGGTTTAGGTCTCGTGGAGTCATCCCGGAAAAAACAAGGAGCTTCTTGGAGGACCTTGGTGTGGAGACGAAGGATATTGCGATAATGGCCGAAAATATAATATTGGACTTCCTGGGCACTACCCATCACCACATACATGGTACATAGGATGTACTAATGCAATTTATAGTTATTATAAATATATATATATATATATATATATATATATATATATATATATATATATATATATATATATATATATGGATAAATTTCTTGACTGTTACTATTAAATGTTTAGTAAGGTTCTTGAGGTTCAGTCATAAAATAAAAAATCAACTATTTTGGCGACGTTTCGAGACTATATTGTTCTCATAATGATGCCAATGTTACTGGTGTATATGAATAGACTAACAATTCTAGTACAGTGTACTAGTGTCTAGTCAAATATATATATATATATATATATATATATATATATATATATATATGTATATTTATAATAACTATAAATTGCATTAGTACATCCTATGTACCATGTATGTGGTGATGGGTAGTGCCCAGGAAGTCCAATATTATATTTTATTTTATTTATACAATTATTTAAATTTAACAGTACTTGCATGTCCCATGTTCCTCATATATAAATACCTTTGTATGAAAATATATATGCCAGACCATTGTACTATTTTATGATACAATTTTTTATTCTTAGGGGACAATACATCCCAGAATATATATATATATATATATACCCGCAAATCATACTTCCTAGGTTCATTCCTTTATCAAGTCATTTATCACCATCGCCCATCCTACATTTATAATCTGTTGAATTTTAAGTCTTCCTCCTACTCCCGATTCACAACAAGATCACGTCCCTCTGACCTTGCCTTTCCATCAAACAACATTATACCAGCATCCCATCCTAGCCCGATCCGCTACCCTCTGGAACACTCTCCCTCCTGAAATAAGACATGCCCCTTCCTTAAGCTCATTTAAAACACTCCTTTTCCAATATCTCCTCTCGTCCCAGTCTGATGCCAGTCAATAATTATCATTAAATTTGGTCAAATCGAATAAATTTGATGCCGGTGAATTGATTCATAAATTTTCTTTAATATAATAATAATCCTTTATTTGTTCCATAATGGTAAATAATCATTTTATTTGTTTTATAAAAATTCATTTTTTTTTAACTTTAAATGTTTTTCATAAACGAAGAAATTTTATCTATTAACTTGACAATTCATATGTATATGGTTGTGTGTATAGGTATATAAGTGAATAAGTGCGGTGTATATAAGTATATATCGTGGTATCTGTAAATATTTTCTTCATCCAATGTACATACAGACAGAGTTCATTCTCTGTATATATCTTTTCTTATTTTCTCAGGGTCATTTATTTTTTGTTTATTTCGTTTCTCCTTTTTATGTTACCTTGTTTACTAAATTTCTTTATACAATTATTTAAATTTAACAGTACTTGCATGTCCCATGTTCCTCATATATAAATACCTTTGTATGAAAATATATATGCCAGACCATTGTACTATTTTATGATACAATTTTTTATTCTTAGGGGACAATACATCCCAGAATAAAGAGTATTTTTTCATTTCATTTTCATTTTCAATTTGTTTTATTCTTGATTCTATGTGCATATATGTATATGAATATCTGTGTGTTAGGTAATAGTAATATTAATCGTAGAAAGAGGGAAAGGGGAGAAAGAAAAAACAAAATAAGACATTTTTTTTTTAAATTATTATTTTACAATATTAGGAGGGAAATAAACTAAAAAAAAAAAAATTAAAAAAATGAAATGAAATAAGGGCCGTCACTGTTTCGGCATCCTTAGGAGCGCCTTTTTATTTCATCTTAAATCTCCTAAGGAATGCGCGCCTCCACGTGGTACGGCTGGATAACTCTACTCCCGATAAAAGGCTAGGGATAGAGGAACCAAAGCGAAACCCTCTGGAGCTAACAACTCTAATAACAATAACAAAGCATCAGGAGAGGACGGAGTACTGGCGGAAATGTGGAAATTGACAAGTGATGAATTCAGGAAGAAAATCACAGAGCTAATGGTGGACATCTGGATAAAAGAGAAAATTCCCAGGGAATGGAAAAGTGCCCTAATACATCCATTGCATAAGAAGGGAACTAAAACAGACCCTAATAACTATAGAGGAATTTCCCTACTACCCGTTAGCTACAAAATTTTCTCCAAAACACTACTCAACAGATTGAACCCTCAAATAGAACCTAAAATCGGAGAATATCAAGGAGGCTTCAGAAAGGGGAGATCGTGCCAAGAACAAATCCTAAGCATAAAATTGCTGATAAAATACTACAAGATAAAACCCAAAAAAAACTTCTACATCTCGTTTGTTGACTTTAAGAAAGCTTACGACTCAGTGGATAGAAGATCGTTACTGAAAATACTAAAATAATACGGAGTAGATCAAAAGACTCGAAAACTAATAGAAGTTACACTAACGGACACCGAATCCAAGGTAAGATTTAGAGGGATCAGCAGCAAACCTTTAAAAATAAAAACAGGACTTAGACAAGGAGACGGCCTCTCCCCAACATTGTTCAACGTTGTATTGGATAAAATAATGAAAGAACTATGGAAAGTTAATAATACGGGTGCGATTATAGGGACCAAGAACAACCATGTCAAAGTAAGATGCCTTGCCTACGCAGACGATCTTGCCCTTTTAGCGGAAACGGAAGAAGAAGCGATCGATCAAATAAACATCCTGACAGAAATTTCGGAAAAAACAGGTCTACATATCTCTTACGAAAAAACAGAACTAATGACTACCGACCCAGACTTCAAAAAAAAATCAGTGGAAAGCAAATACGGAACAATAAAAGTAACAAACAAATTTAAGTGCCTAGGTGAGACTATATGTAGCAACGGTTCGGAAAAAGAAAGTATAAAGGAAAGAATAACTAAACTACAGAAACTATCTTTTCCAACCACTAACGTTTACAACAAAAAAACCCTGTCCACAAAAAACACTGTCGTTAAACCTGTGATTTTATACGGGACAGAAACCACTTGCATTCCTAGTCTTGAAGAATTACTAAGGATTGAACGGAGAATTCTGAGAGGATCTATGGTCCCAAAAAAGACTCAAGAAGGATACAGGCTTAGACCCAACCGGGAAATCTATAAAGATACAAAGGACATAGAAACGGAAATCCGGATTAGAAGACTGAAATTCTATGGACATATGATAAGAATGGTCCCGGAAAGACTAAATAAGCAAATATTTCAGAAAATCCGTGGATATAAAAGCTCAGGAGGATATATGAAACAGATGAAAGAAGAAACGGAAAGATTAGGTATAACGGACCAGGACTGTCAGGACAGAGAAAGATATAGAAACAGACTTAAGGAATTGAAGGTTGTTGTGGGCAGAAGAAGAAGTTCAAAAAAGGGAGTGGCGTGGACAGAAGAAAGAAAAAAAAAGAGACACGGAGAAATAATGAAAGAAAAATGGAAGGAAAGAAAAAAAAAGAGAGAGAGAGCCAAAAATTGATATTCGCCTGGTCTCCAAGGCCGTTTCGTGAAAAAAAAAAAAAAAAAAAAAAAAAAAAGAAATGAAATAAGTTGGAAAAGAAAGAATTATTTTTTATTTATTTTTTTTATTTGTTTGTCTGGTATTTAGTATTAAGTACTATATTCTAGAATTATAATCAGATTATAAATATTATAATTTATAGTTTTATCTTTAGTTAGATAGATAAGTAGGCTGTGTTTGTAGCAACCCAATAAAATCATTAATCGCTTTATCATATAACTTGAAAGTTTCTTTATTTGATGATTTCTAAATGTTTACTTGTGCCAAAGAGAGCTTCTATGACCTTCTTAACCATGTTCCAAGTGAGGTTTCTTCCTCCGAAAAAAATCCTTCTTTCTCTTCACTGCCTTCTTGATCGCCACTATCTCCTTTGGCAGATCACTACTTGATTATTTAAACTACATATTTTACAATACTTTTCGATTTATTTATTAATTTTACTACAAATTTAAACAGTTATATATAGAATTCATTTTTTTTTTTTTTTTTTTTTTTTTTCCCCCGGCCCCAATACTTCCATTGAAGTCCTATACTGGCCTCGATAGGAAGGTTAAGATTTATTTCGCGGATCCACAACGAAATGAATTTTAACTCGCCAGGATGGATCGAACCCACGCCCTTCTGGTTACGAGCGCGCTGAGACCCTCACCCCAACTCACTCGGCCATTAAGCCCCCATTCATTTTTGTCTTATTTATTAAGAATGTGAGCACTATTTGTTGTAAGGCCGGTTGATCAAAAACCTTTGAAATATTCTAACCATACTGCTGACTGTTTAAGTAATGTCTGAATAGTGAAATTATTGATGTTTGGAATATCAAAATTTTTTTTTTCACGTAACGGCCACTATGACCACGCGAATATTTTAATTGGTTAGTTTTATAAATATTTTTCTTTGATAAGGCTTCTTTTGGAATCTTGAACTGAGAAGCTTTTTCATGGTATAAGTTTTTGTAGCTTAAAAAGGTTTTAATTTTAATTCAAGTTAAAGTAGTGAAATCAGGGGTGAACGAAGGAAGTTTTATGAAGATTTTAATTATTTATTATTATTCCTAAATTTATTAATTTTAAAACTTAAAAATGTAATTTTTTTTTTATCAGTTACATATCACCTCCAGTTAATTTTAAAAAATGTAACCTTTCTCATCAGTTTACAGTGTTTTACCATTTTTTTTTTTTTTTTTATCATACTTAGAAAGAGGTTTGACACAAAAATAAATATATCTATTCCTGAAAACCAAAATTATGGAAAGTGATTTATATATCAGGATTACAATGATTTATGTCCATGTTATATTTATATAAACTTTTTAATGGTACAATAACGCTTCCATAGCACAAGGGTGTCGTCACCACAAATCTATGTTTTCGATGTTTACCTATATCAATTGTACCTCGTAAGTATATACTGATATTGTTAAGAGGTAGTGGCACTAAAAAATTAAATGCCATATTTATGTTTGTAAAATTTTATAAACATTAAATTAAAATAAGCGATAACTTGACGTACTCTTCTACCTAATATTCGATATAAGCGTTACTTGTGAGTCACTTGTCGAGAAGAAATTTGTTCTAGCATACCTATTTGTACTAGAATATTTAGAGGTATACTGTTAAAAATGCGTGGTAGATTTTTTAAATAGAGCGGAAGTTTGTAATGTTCGAATTAATATTAACTCTCCAATATAGGCAACAATCGTCAAAGGATATTTTTCAGGGAGGATTCAATAAAGACACAAATACCGTGAGAATCATATATTTATCAGAAATTGTAATATTAAGCATTACTATATAACATAAAAATATCTAATAACACTTCTATTACCAGTAAATAAAAATTTATATTTTTTAACATTTGTTTTTCATATTTTGTATTTTATTATTTTTTTTATAATTAAAAAAAATACAATTTTTAAAATGTATACATTATTATATAAACTGCACAAAAATGAATAGGATGATTGCCAATTATGTATTATTTACTTTGTCTCGTATTTTTATACTATTTTTATTATAAACTGTAGTAATATTTATTAGTAAATATTAAGTTTTTTACTGTTGAAAAATTTAGTAAGGGGTTTTGCAAAATAAAAAAATACAAATTTTAATTTTCATAATACTTCAAGTAAGTGTTTCTCTTAGTGATGTTATATGGATCTGAAAGCTGGACAATCTTAGATGAGCATATTAGTAAGATAGCTGGTGCCGACATGAGGTTTCTTCGCAGAGTTGTAGGTAAGACCAGGCGAGACCGATTGCGGAATGAGACCATTCGGGAAACGTTAAAAGTGAGACCAGCCAAATATGTTTTTTAGGAAAGACAGCTCAAGTGGTTCGGTCACGTCTGCAGAATAGGCGATGAACGGAGAGCCATGCGGCTATTGGAAGCACGACCACGAGGCAGCGACCAGTTGGCAGACCAAAGCTTACCTACAATTGTTATATGGACAGGATCGGAAACGAAAGTTGCTGCTCTCTGGCAGAAATTAAGAGAACAGCTCGGAATCGAGAAGAATACAAGAGATGGTGTGAGGCTACTCCACGTCTTACGGCACAAAGGAGATAGGAAAAGAAAAACAAAAGATTTTGCATACAACTGATACCTTTTATCAGATGTCCTCTGATAGCCAGAACCTATTAGGCATTTTGCTGATCATGTTGATGCTGATTTCTTGAGCAATTTCACTCCATACATGTTGCCATGCTACATTGATTACCATTCAGTTGTTGAAGATCAACTGGCCGTGGACAGTGATTCAAGAGCCTTCTCTGCAACACCCACAAGTGCTCATGGGATTGAGGTCTAGACACAATTGGGGGAGGGACCAATGAATTCCTAGGTTTTCTAAATTTTAATGAACAACTCTTCCCCTGTGAGGTTTGACATTGTCATAAAAAAAATTAAAATTATACGAAAATTGATTCGTAATAAGTAAAAAGTTGACCTTACATCGTATGCCACTTTAAGACGACCTGAATCAACAGCTAGCAATGCAAAAGAATATGGTGCAGCAAGCGCCTCAAAGAGAACTTCCAATTGGAATTCTGTTATGTTTACTGTTACAGTTTCTGCTATAACTTTAATTCATAATTTTCAATTTCCAGATATTTAAATTCATTTTTGAGCAGTTTATTTTATTTTTAATGCTAATCTAAATAACATAAGTCACTAGAAATACTACTGTTACTATTATTAACCCAAAAGCCTTACTAAGATGACTGTATATCTATTGGAAACGGTAATGTGGCTTAATTCTTGTGGTTAAAATACTGTTTCACGAAACTGAACTAATATTACCACGTAAGTGCTACAAGCAGCTATCATCTGTGGAATAAAGGTAGATTATATCATGAAATTAAAATATTCTCAAAAGAAATTGAACAATGAAGCAAAGGAAATGACGATAAACAGAAAAGCAACTACAAAATAAAAAATTTAAAAATTAATAATAATAAAAAAATATAATTCAATGTTGAGATGTTCTCACCGATTGGACAAGAGAGAAGTCAAACGTGAAAAATCCAAAAGCTGTGATAACTGCTTCCTTTCTTAATGAGACGTAAAGTCGTAACTTGGGCTGTAAAAACATACTTAATTACCATACAATAAAAAGTATTTTTAATTTTACCAATAGATATCTTAGGTGATCTAATAGATCATAGTCTTCGTCGATAATTATTTTCTCGTAAAGGATCGTGTCGAACAACCTCAACTGCAACATGAAAATTATCGATATTAAAAATAAATTGAGAAGAATATAGATCAGATGCAGACAATGATAAATCGAAGGCAGTATTTTATTCTAATATCGTTTCGAACCTTATATACCTTTTTGGAGGCTATAAAACATCTCGAAAAAAAGGTGAAAAGAAAATCGTTAGACGTAAAATATTTTCTTACTGGAAAACTAAAGAAATACTAATAGGCAAAGTAAGTTTATTGAAATGTTAAAACAATAATGATTTTTTTTTTTTTTTTTTAAATACACTTTAAGAGAAAATAAAATCTCTGGAAAACTCTCAGACGCACAAGCAAGTTTGATTTAACATACAGTTTTTTAAAAGTAGGGAGGCTCGGTACCGGTGGGTAAGGCACATGACTACCAAGCTCCCATGCCCGAGTTCGAGTACGACTGAAGGCAGGAAATTTATTTTCTGTATACATATATATACATATACATCTATATATAATGCCCCTACATGTTTAGAAGGAAGGAACATCCACGAGGTGAGCCATGGAGATCAACAGGGTCTGGAGGAGACAGAGGCCACGACCAGAGTCTCCGGGATCATCAGGGACATCCGAGGTGTCGGATACTGAGAGAGAGGACCCAGGACTAGGGAGCAGCGGAGACGAGGGAACTGGCAGACGGGGAGCGGAGCGGCCGGAGGAGGGCGGCACAACCTGGACGGGTGGCGGCCTGAGGAGGGTGTCAGAGGAGAGGCGACCGCATCTTAGAGGTAAACAATGTGAGGGCGAGAAGCGGCGGTCTGCCTATCATCCGAGTGGAGCGAGGGGTAAGGTGTCTGGTGGACACCGGGAGCTCCAGCACCATCCTGAGTCGGCGAGCGGCGGAGCGTTTGAGTGGCTGCAATGGAGCACTCCAGGTAAGGGTATGTTCTTGTAACCTAATTACTCTGGGTGGCCCTTGTACCATTGAGGGGGAGATCGAGATGGATTTAGGGAAATGGTCGGACAGAGGGGGAAAACTAGTGTGCCATGTAATGGGGGAAATGTCCAACTCATACAATGCCATTATAGGGTGCGATCTATTAGAAAGGGTAGGGGCCAGAGTGAGGAATAAGGAGGGAAGGTGGAGCGTTAAGATTGGGAAAAAGCAGTACAGGTGTTGCTCGGTATTAAAAGGGGAGAAGGAAAGGGCAAATTGGGGGTGGTAGACAGAGCGGAAGACTGGAGGGGGAAGATTTTTAAGAGAGTTCGATGACATTTTCTTCAAGGAGGGCGATAGGTTGGGCGTCACGGGTAGGGCGGAGCATGAGATACCGCTGAAGGAGGAGCGGGTTACATATGTTAAAGAAAGGAGATACCCACAGGCGCATTACTTTCCAGAGGATCATGGATGAGCTCCTGAGGGGTCTGGATGAAAGTATGTGCCAGATTTACATGGATGATCTCTTGGTTTTCAGTAAATCGGAGGGGCGAGCATCTGGCACATCTCAGGGCGGTATTCGGGAGAATTCGGGAATTTGGCCTGAAGCTTTCATTGGAAAAGTCGCGGCTGGGGGAAAGCGAAATTAGTTTCCTGGGCATACGATATCGGAAGACGGTGTGAAGCCGGATAGAGGGAAAGTGGAGGCAATCGCGAGAATGGCAATTCCGCGGGACGTTAAGGGCATACGGCGGCTACTGGGTTCCCTGAATTACTACCGTAGATTTATCCCCGAGATGGCGAGGTTCCTAGTTCCGTTAAACAACTTATTGAAGAAGGGCAGGAAAATTTTTATCACTCCGGAAATGGAAAATAACATCAGGCGCTGCATGGAGGAGCTGCAGAGAGAGCCGGTATTAGCCTTCCCGGACTTCAATAAGGTGTTTACCGTAACTACGGATGCGAGCGAATACGCGTTGGGGGCGGTGTTATCGCAAGAGAACGAGAAAGGGGAGAGGCCGGTAGCGTATGCGAGCCGAAGGTTGACGGACGCGGAAACGCGGTATAGTGCGTTAGAGAGGGAACTGCTCGGGATTGTATGGGCTGTGGATCACTTCCGTCCGTATATCTTTGGAAGGAAATTTAGGGTCCACACGGACCACAGACCATTACAGTGGATTGGGAAGTTAAAAGAATCTTCCGCAAGAGTTACGCGATGGAAGGAGTTCCTCAGCCAGTACAATCTCGAGATAGTGTACAAGCCTGGGAAAGAGAACGTGGTTGCGGATTGGTTATCGCGCGCACTGATGATAAATGCCGTTGAGGGGGACGAACCGGGACCGTCGGGGGATATACGTCAGTTCCTTAGGGAGTGGACACCGGAGGGAGAAGGTGAGGATGAGACGCGCAGTGGCAGGGAGGATTCCCAAGAAGATGAAAGTTCCGCGGATGAGAGGCCCTCAGACATGGAAGAAGTAGATGAAATAGTAAACGATAAGAAAGATCAGATCATCTGGAAGACCAGGACTGAGGGTCTCCCAAAGGCGGACTTTTCAAAATATGGAAAAAGTAATATCGTCACCATCTGGACGGAGCCTGGGATTAGGGAGGAGTCGATGGTGAAACTACTGCGCGGGGTGACTAAGGTGGGAAAGACGTATCACCTCTATATCGGGAATACCACTATATGGGATAGAGTTAAGAGGCTTTGGAAGGAGGAGAAGATCGGGATCGACCGAACTTTTATTAGGTGCTTGAGGTCGGTAGAGGTGGTACAGGACGTCGAACGGCAGAAGGAGGTAACCCTATCATACCACCAGGGGAAGACGAACCACCGTGGGACACAGGAGACTCTCCAAGCATTGAAACGGAGGTATTTCTGGTGGGGCATGAAGCGGACGATCCAAGAGGTCATTGGGTCGTGCGAGGTATGCCTCACCACGAAATACGACCGACATCCCCCAGGGTGGGTACAGGAAGAGACACCTACGGTAGTGTTCCCCTTATCGGATCTCCAAGTAGATACTTTTAAGTGGCGGGGATACCAATGGGTCACCATTTTTGATGTGTTTAGCAAATTGGCCCTAGCTCATCTCGTACAGGCTAAATCGGCGGAGGCGGTATTGGGGGCGTTGAGAGCCTGGTTTAGGGCGTACGGGATCCCGGATCGCATCACGTCGGACGGGGGTCTTGAATTTGACAACGCGCGGGTTAGGGCGGAGGCCAAGGAGTTGGATATTATATGGCACATTAATACCCCAGGGCATTCCAAGGGCAGAGGGGGGATTGAGAGGCTTCATGGGACCCTTAGTGACCACCTGCGAATCTATCAAGTAGAGAAGGGACTAGAACCGGACATCGCGATGGAAAAGGCGGTTGCCGCGTATAACGGTTCCATCCACAGCTCGACGGGATATTCGCCGGTGGAAATTATCTTTGGGCTCCGGGAGCGACGCCGAGACTTCCGCGACACCGTAGTGGGGGAAGAACTGGTAAATTCCATCGCTAACCGTCGGTGGGCATTCGGTAAGTTATGGGGAAAAGCGCGTGAGCGCATAGTCAAGGAGAAGAAACAACGGATTGTATTAGCCTTATATATACATATACATAGTTAAGTTCCTTCGAGCAAAAACAGCAAAAAAAAAAAAAAAAAAGCAAAAAAAAAGGAAAATAAGGAACGAAATAACACTCACGGGTACTGATAATAGACTGACTTTATTGCTCAGCAATCCTCTAATTATACATTTGGTGGTTGTTTGGGATTAACTTTAGGAATTAGGATGTATATTATCCCCTATACATCTTAACTCCCCCCCACCAGTTTACGAACAATCCTCGTAAACTCCTACACAGGCCAAACAACCGACCGAAAAAAAAAATAAACAAAAATCAATGTTACAGATAAATGTATATATACAAAAAAAAACTTCCACATAACTCAGAACTTATACACTTCATTTACAGGTACTCACTTAATACAGTAAAAAAAAATAAGAGGAAACAAAACACAAAAACTGTTAAACTTCTCTTTATCACTTACATCATTGAATATTTACATAAGTTTCCTTGTCTAGAAAAGAGGATAGCCCACGAAATCATTTTTCGACAACGGGTAAACATGAATATGATAAACGAACACAACGAACGAAACGAATATACGAAAAATGACACACTAGAAATAACGATAATATGATAAACGAACAAACCGAATAAAACGAATGGACGAAAAGTGAAACAATAGAAATACCGATAATCAACAATAAACGACTCTGAACCATGAACGAACCCGAGTATAAACGAAAAACGTGATAAAAAACGAGATAAACGAGGGTACCCGGAAACCGACGAGAGAAGAAGATAAACAAAAAAAAAAACAATATTACTTCAACGGAATCTTTAGCTGTTCTAGGTGCACCGTTCTCCTTTTCCGGGGATCTTCTATACTCTGGATGGTGACCACGTTATGCTCTCGAATAGCAATGACCTTGAAGGGCCCGTCATACCGCACGTCTTCCTTACTCCGGTTCGACACTACCTTGCGGTATACAATGGTCCCGATTGCGATCTTCTCCATCGTATCCTGTACTTTGAGATTCTCGCGGTTCACCCTTCTATTCTTTTCTGCCACGAGCTTCCTCCGTGATTTTTCCCATCTCTCCCCGAGTGCTACCCTGTTCGCCACCAACGTCGCCGCGAATTCTTCGTCCCACTACTGCCCCACGGGTATCCCTCCTACGTTCGCGAAGGCCGAATAGCATTTCGAAAGGTGAAAACCCTGTCGCCGCGTGGATTGAATGATTGTATGCTACGATTGCTTTAGGCATTGCCATACCAGCCTCTAACCCCTTTTCTGCGTGTAAAACGCGAAGGTGATCCCCTAGCGTACTATGCAACCGTTCCACTACCCCCCGGCCTTTTGGGTGTCCTGGAGTATTCAGCTGCCATGCCACACCCAACCCTAACATCTCCGTCCTAAGCCGGGTATTATCGAATTCCCTACCTCCGTCCGAGGTTATCCTCTCTGGTACCCCATAAAACTGGAACCAAATTCGGAGGGCCATTAATACCGACTCGGCTGACCTGTCTTCCACTGGGTATGCCATCGCTATTTTACTGAAAACATCTATGACAGTTATCCATTTATACCCTTTCCATGTGAAGGTGTCTATTTGTAAGTCTGTCAGTGGTCCTAAGGGTGTCTCCGTCTCTTCCTGTCTTCCGGTTGGAGTGTGTCGGTCGTACTTTGTTGTGTCACAGATTTTACACAATCGGATCACTTCTTCAATGGTTTCCCGCATTTTAGCCCAAAAGTACCTTCGCTTTAATGCCTGCAAGGTCTCCTGCACTCCCCGGTGATTCGTCTTGCCCTCATGGTACGCTATCGTGATCTCCTTCTGTCGTTCCGCCTCCATCACCGTCTCTACCATCAGCTTACACCGGATAAATGTGCGATCTAATCCTATCCTTTCCGTTCTCCACAACCGTTTTATTTTCTCCCACAAAACTGCGTTACCGACATATAGGTAAAAAGTTTCCCCTGGTCGAGATTCATCTCTCAGAATTTTCCTGATCATATCCTCCCCCAATCCTGCCTGTGATCGAACGGTAGTTATACGGAATTTCCCGTACCTTGAATATTCCGCCTTTGTCAGTCCTGTCGTACTAGTCTTCCAAATGATCTGTCTGTGTTTGTCATTGATGATGTCCTCTATTTCCTCTATTTCCTCCGGTCTTCCCCCCTCCGAACCCTCCTCTTGCGTTCCTTCCCTCTCCGCTCCCGTCGCTTCCGAATCTCGCTCCCCTTCTCCTTCCGATGTCCACTCCCGTATAAAACGCTGGATTCCCCCTGAATATTCTCCAGCTTCCGGCTCTACCGCATTCACCTGTAAGGCTCGTGACAACCAGTCGGCTACGATATTTTCCCTCCCCGGCTTGTATACGACTTCCATATTGTACTGGCTTAATAATTCCTTCCATCGGGTGACCCTTGCCGACGATTCCTTCAACTTCCCTACACACATTAACGGCCGATGATCCGTTAATACCTTAAACTTACGCCCAAACACGTACGGTCTAAAGTGCTCGACCGCCCATACCACGCCTAACAGTTCCCGTTCCAAGGCGCTGTAACGCGCCTCCGTTTCCGTCAAACGCCTACTTGCGTATGCCACGGGTTGTTCCCCTTTACCTCCCTCTTGGGATAACACGGCCCCCACTGCATACTCGCTAGCGTCCGTCGTAATTGTAAAGGGTTTCGTAAAGTCGGGGAATGTGAGAACCGGCTCCTCTTGGAGTTTTGCCATGCACTTCCGGATATTGTCTTCGATTTCAGGGGTAATTACGATTTGGCGTCCCTTTTTCAGCAAGTCATTCAGGGGTACGAGGTGTCTCGCCATCTCCGGAACAAACCTCCGATAATAATTTAGTGTCCCCAGGAACCTCCGTATCCCTTTCACGTCCGACGGAATGGCCATCCTCCGTATGGCCTCTACTTTCCTTGCGTCCGGTCTTACTCCCTCCCTTGAAATCGTGTGGCCCAGAAAGTTGATTTGGTCTCGCCCCAGGGTTGACTTCTCCTCTGATAATTTTAAACCGAACTGTCTAAGTCTGTTGAATACCTGTCTCAAGTCCTCAATGTGTCGCGTCTCGTCCTTGCTAAATATCAGTAAGTCGTCCATGTAAACTTGGCATGTCCCTTCGTCCAGTCCTCTTAAAAACTCGTCCATTAGTCTCTGGAAGGTGATCGGTGCATTTTTCAGGCACAACGGCATCCTCGTAAATTCATAGTGGCCTCTTTCGAAAGTAAACGCCGTCTCATGTTGATCCCTGGGGTACATCCTTATTTGATGGTACCCCGCCATCAAATCCAAAGTGCTAAACACGGTTGCCCCTCCTAACCTATCCAATATGTCTTCGAACCGGGGTATTGGATACTTCTTGTCTACCGTGTTCTCGTTAAGCTTCCGAAAATCCACGACCACTCGATACTTTTCCCGCGATGCCCCCTCCTCACCTTTCTTTTTAACCGCCCACAGGGGACTATTGTACGGCGATGTGCTATCGACAATGATCCCTTGTCTCTTCAGACTGTCGATTTCCTCCCTTATGTGCTGGCGTAACGCCTGGGGGTACCTCCGTTCTTTTACGTAAGTTACACGATCTTGTTTCAGCGGAATTTCGTGTAGCGTTTCCCCCGTGACGATGAGCGCCTCCCCTTCCTTGAAAAATACGTCCGAGTACTCTTGCTTTATTGCCTGACGCCAATCTCCCTTCCGGATTACAACACCGACCGTCGCCTGCGTCTCCCCTCGACCCTTCTCGCCCTCGTAGCTCCTCTCTCCGATCCTGACCGCCCAATGATCACTCACACTCTCTATTCGGGTCCCTATTCTCCCCAAAAGGTCGCACCCAATAATTCCCCCGTATTCCCGCGGCATGTCCTCCACCACGTGCACCGTAAGTTCTTCCCCTTCCTTTCCCTAACTGCCTAACTGAATCTCTATCTCACCCTCTACTCTACAGGGGCCACTCAGGGTAATCAACCTGCAATTACACGCTCTTATTAAGGGTATCCTCTCTCCTTTACATAATTTCCCTATTGCATTTCTGCACATGATCGTGGTCGAACTGCCCGTATCGACCAAACATCTCACTTCCCCAGCAATTCTTATAATAGGCAACCCACCCTTCACATTTCGAACATTATTATTTACCTCACAATGGTTGCCCCTCTCCTTACACTCACCTCATTCGTCGTCCCTTGCTCTCCGCTCCGGCACCGCCTCTCGCTCCCAGCTCCTCCGGTCACTCCTCCATTCGCTCCTTCCGCCTGCACGTCCTCCATTTCCCGGTCCGCCCTCTTCTTCTTCCGTCTCCGATACTCCTGAAGATCCCGTCGATTCTGACGGTCGTCTACCTCTTCTCCACAGGCGCTGCATGTTCACCTCCATGGGCTCTGCCTGGTTCGCACCCCTGCGTCTGCTCATGTAGGGGCACTGCCTTGCAATGTGTCCCTCTGAACCGCACTCGAAACAGCGCGTGCGAGGGCAATGAGCCACCAAATGACCAGTCTTGCCGCATCCGTGACATTTCCTGTCTTCTCTCTTCCATGTCTTCCTCTCCGTTCCCTGCCTCCTTTCTCTCATCGGTAGCCTCTCTCGGATCCCCTGATCCGTATCTCTTCTCCTCCAAGAGTCCACTCTAGGGTGCACGTTTCTTCCGCTATCTGTCCGCTTGTAGATCACCCTGCTCCAGCCGTCCTCCTTCCGGACTTCTTCGTCTCGTGCACTCGAGTCCACCATTTCCCTGGCGCATTCCAGAAAGGTTTTGTCCCTTGGTAGTCCGTCCTTCTTTCCCGTCTCCTTTGCTAGCTGTATCTTTAGGATGGTTAATAGGAAGGCCATCCTTGCTTCCACTTCCGGGGCTTCTGTTGTTTCTCTCATTTTCTCCGTTATCTTGTTGTAATGAGCCAACAAAGATCCCGCGTATCGCCCACTAGACTGGTGTGGTTTCCTCACTTCACGAAACATGCGGAAGATATCCTCTTCCGGAGTCCATCGCCCGCCTCCGAAGGCCTTCTTGAGGCGATCCTTGACTACCGCCCAGGGAGTATCTTCGTCTGCCTGAATTACATTGAGTACGCCGCGTTTAACACGGCATACTAATGCTGCTCTTAATGCACATGCATCAATCAGATCCAAAAGGTTCTCCCTCGCCTTCGCTTCGATTCGAGCCAACACTCGATCTCCTCCTTTGAGAAAGTGATTTAACTCACCAATCTCTCCCTCATATCTCTCTATGTCGGCGATCGCTCTTCTTAAGTCCTGTGATGTGGCTGTCTTTATTTTCATCAACTCCAGTGCGTTCGCTTGTGCCGCCGCCAAATTCGCATGGGCTGCTGCTAAAGTTTCTGGTGGTAGAGGCGCCATTTCAGATTGAACTTCGAAAGACGCCGGTTTCAGAATGGTATTTCCCTCCATTTACTATTCGAAATTTGATCTTGAAGATATGGAGGATATAAGAGATACGAAACGAAAAATACGTTTAGTGCAAAGATTACGAAGCGGTTGGCGGGAAAATTAAAAATTATTGCTTACCCAGAATTACGCTCAGCTGCTCCCGGGTTTCGGCACCAGTTAAGTTCCTTCGAGCAAAAACAGCAAAAAAAAAAAGGAAAATAAGGAACGAAATAACACTCACGGGTACTGATAATAGACTGACTTTATTGCTCAGCAATCCTCTATTTATACATTTGGTGGTTGTTTGGGATTAACTTTAGGAATTAGGATGTATATTATCCCCTATACATCTTAACTTATATATATATATATATATATATATATATATATATATATATATATATATATATATATATATATATATATTTTGGTTCAGTCAATAAATAAAAAAACCTATTTTGGCGCCGTTTCGAGACTGTATTGTTCTCATAATCATGCCCTACAGTGAAAAAACAGGTTACAATAAAATTATATAAGTTATACAAGTTATTGCAAAACATAAAGTTAGCTACAATATAAGTATATAACAACATGTGTTAGAATAATAAAAATATATATAATTACAGAATATAGAGGAGTATGAAACTACTCACAATGTTACTGGTGGATTTGGTATCGACTAACTAAATTCTAACAATTCTAGTACACAATTGACCTGGGGAATTTTTGAAAAACAGTTAAAAGATTTCGGGGAAATCCACCTAAATACTTTTGGGAATACCACTAGTTGGGAAATCCTCCCACCCCCCAAACCTTTTAACTGTTTTTCATAAATTCCGGTCAGTTTTGTACTAGAACTGTTAGAATTTAGTTAGTCGATACCAAATCCACCAGTAACATTGTGAGTAGTTTCATACTCCTCTATATTCTGTAATTATATATATTTTTATTATTCTAACACATGTTGTTATATACTTATATTGTAGCTAACTTTATGTTTTGCAATAACTTGTATAACTTATATAATTTTATTGTAACCTGTTTTTTCACTGTAGGGCATGATTATGAGAACAATACAGTCTCGAAACGGTGCCAAAATAGGTGTTTATATTTATTGACTGAACCCCAAGAACCTTACTAAACATACACATATACATATACACTTTCTCAATCAGATTGGAACAGGAGGATAGTAACCTATTCGATAATACGGTTGATTAAAATAATTACCTACCATTTCTTAATTATTATGACCCGAATGAATTTCAGACAAAACACGACGTTTTGAAAATCTATCTATTTTTTCTTATTAAAAAATAATCTAAAACATAGCTAAATTCAAACGGTCGATAAAAA
This sequence comes from Euschistus heros, assembly GCA_003667255.2. Lineage (NCBI taxonomy): Eukaryota > Metazoa > Arthropoda > Insecta > Hemiptera > Pentatomidae > Euschistus > Euschistus heros. The sequence continues at coordinate 1,229,625 of RCWM02000117.1, read as the reverse complement.
CATCAAAAAAAATAACATCCCATCTACTAAAATGTAGTAACAGAACTCTATAATTAAGACTAACCTTTTTCATTATGATCGATGAACAACTGAACATTCTTAAAAAGAGAACCATGCTATAAACCCAAATAAATATTAGAAACAAATAGGCTGCAGCGTTTTCTCTTACAAATGTAAACTGAAAAAGTAAAAACATATAGTTACGACATGAAAGGTGTACAAGGTCGAAACCAAAAGCTGCAGCCTATAACAGGAAGAAAAGGTAGTCACTATCCTCGATAGTTGGTTATGAAAACTAAGAAGAGTCTCTATTTTACTATCAATGTTCTGTGGCAAGTCCTTCAGCTCCTTCATGGTGTGCAGGATCACCTCCAGGCGATTTAGGATATGGTACCCTAGCCCAACTATTTGAAAGCTGATGAGAGCAAAACTAACGTTCAATATAAAAATTAACAAGGTACGTTGGACTGTCATCATCGGTACAACATTTATGAAAAAAAATATACAAAAGTTTACAATAATCATTGCCAATTCCGAGACTCTGGTCGACCAAGTCAAGCGATGACTCTTGAAAACTCCAGTCGCGGAGAGTTTAATATCGATGATGATCAACTTTTCGAAGATATTTCCATATCCTGAGGCATTAAAGAAGGAATCGAACAAAGATGAAATGTGTAAAGCAATACGGACCAGTGCACTTATTACATCTGAATCTGCTTAATGAATCCAAGATACACAAACATACAATGACCCAAAACATAAAAAAAGAATATGCTGCGAGGGGATAAGAGAACCTAGATTTTCCTTTCTCGAAATTTAACGGGGACAAACCTAAACATACTGACAGTCGTAACAATAGTTGCAAGTGAGGGCATAGCAATCCCTTCTCTACTCTTCTTCTTCTTCTATTTCTTACTCTTATGGATTCCATTTGATGAATGTTCAGCGATGATGACAAGGATGACCTATGGCGTCGATTTTTGAAATTATAGGTGGCTGCTGTCATATCCTATATGGGTTTAATATTTACCTAGTAATAATATAACGCTTCCTTCAAAATTCGAACCATATTTTCTGTCTTTCATGAGCTTTAATTATGTCCTTGTTTTTACATATTTTGTAAAGGAATTCGTAATATTTATGTCCAAAGAATGTTATGCCAGATTTGATGAAACCATTTGTTTCATTTAGATATTTCTACATTATCTTTTATTCTATATTATTGTTACACTCATTTAATAAATTCGTTAAGATCGTCTCTCATATAAATATCGGCACCATAATACAGCCAAAGTTTCATATCTTTTGAATATTTTTTTTTGTTTATATTGGCGCATTTTTTATTAAGTGTAACCCAACTTACTCTAGATATTAACTCTCTCTTAATAATAAAAAAAATAAATAAAACAACAAAACAAATAAAATAAATTAATAAAAATACGCTCTCCTCCCTCAAACTTGACATATATAAAAAAAAACTAATGCTCATAGATGAGGATAAACTTGGATTTAAACCTGTTCTATATGAACTGGTCGGTTCTTTCAAACTATCGTTAGTGACAACAGTAGTTTCCTAATTATTATCAGTCTCAAGGGGCCCTCGTAACTCCTTACTCCTATTCGAACGTAGTTCTTTGAACACTACATTATATTTATCAGATAGCCAAATATGAAATAATATCAATAATTGTCCTATATTTTAAGTTTAGGGTTGAACTTTAGCTTTCGGGGCACTCAATTAGGGTATAGCCTCTGTTCCATACCGACCCGCTTAAACCCATATCGGCAAAATAGATAAAACGAGGAACTGTTTTTTGACAAAGGAGAAAATATTTCACGCTGAAAATTTCCAGATTTTATATGAGAAAAGGGTGTGGGCATACCCCCCTAAGAGGAAACCGGAAAATGAGAAGAGGTCTTTTTGATTGAGAAAGTGGCAGAGAGTGTGGGGAAGTTCAAGGAGGCAGAAAAGAACCGAGACCCGGAGAAAAGGACTTCATTGAAGGTGAGTACGGCTATTGTAAGCAGTTATTAGTTAGCATTTGTAATCTTAAGGTATAAAAGTAAACTTTGTGGTGGCATCTAATTAAAATTATACTTTTAAATATCAATATCAATATCATTCATGATATTGAACCTTGACAGGAATTATAACCTTGAATTTTACAAACTTGGGACCTAAAATTTACTTTTGAAACCGAAAAAAAACATGGTGTTCTCATTTAGCATACAAATCAGGTACTTTGGTAAATAAGACATTATGATAATCGCTTGATGAAAATCTGTATTTTAAATAAAAGAAACACTTCATTAGAATAAAAAGCAAAGAAAAAATATAATATTTATTGACATAAATTTTAGGCCAGTTCAGGTATTCATAATAACAACAGCGACTTTGACCTCTCTCAGTACTAAGCACATTATCGCTATTTCATAGTTATTTTCCTGTTTATTTTGAAATGGGAGGGGATTATTGTTTATTATTTTATTTTTATTTTGATATAATGATTGAAAGTTTGATTTGGAAATTAAGAAGCTACAGAGATAAAAGTGTCACTATCATTAGAAAGACCCTTGCTAATATTGCTTATCCTTAGCTTGAGGGCCCATTTTATTTATTGGGATTATTTTTTTCTGTTTGGCAATACACCTGCGAAGATGGCAACGTTCACAAATGGTGAGTACGCTGACATACATTTTTTGTATGGTTTTTGTAATGGAAACGCGAGTGCAGCGCGGCGGGAGTACCAACTTAGGTTTCCAGATAGGCGCCTCCCCCCTACGATAGTGTTTTCACGAACTCATCAACGTTTATCTGAAACAGGTTCCGTTCATAAGTTACGTCAAGAATTGGGACAAGTTCCTCATGATGTTGAACTCGAAGAGGAAATTATTGATATAGTAAATGAAAATCCCAGTGTTTCATCAAGAGACTTGGCCCGTGAAATTGGTATCTCCCAAAGGTCAGTTATCAACATTTTGCACCGAGAACATTTTCACCCATATCATTTCACACAAGTACAAGGGCTAGAACCTAATGATCATGTACATAGAATACAATTTTGCCGCTGGCTTTTAAATAGAGACATTCAAGAACACCAGTTTCTGAGGAAAATTTTATGGACAGATGAGTCTCTTTTTACAAGGGAAGGAATTTTTAACGTCCACAACCGGCACTACTGGGCAGCTGAAAACCCACATATGGTTCAAGAAGCATCTTTCCAGCATCGTTTTACAGTGAATGTGTGGGCTGGGATAATAGGGGACCGACTCATTGGGCCACATTTTTTGCCCAGCAGATTGAATGGAGAAAGTTATTTGGATTTTTTACAAAATATTCTACCACAACTTATTCACGACATTCCACTTGATGTTCAGCAAAACATAATATTCCAACACGATGGTGCTCCTCCACATCATTCGGCAGCAGTACGGGAATGGCTGAACCAACGATATTCGACCTGGATAGGTAGAAATGGTGTGATACATTGGCCAGCTAGGTCACCTGACTTAGCTCCAATGGACTTTTATGTGTGGGGCTACATAAAAAGCGAGGTATATGCCAGAGAAGTGACCAGCATTGAGGTCCTAAAGACGAGAATTCTGGAGGCCGGAGCCAAATTGCAACAGCGTCTGACTTTAGCAGTGACCGTAGGGGCTGTGAGAAAGAGAGCAAGAAGCTAAAGATATTTTTTAGGTCCCAAGTTTGTAAAATTCAAGGTTAAATTACTCCGATCTTATAGGAAATTATAAAATTGCTCCTACCTCTATTATTTAATTAATTATTTTCTGCGGCATTTGGCTACACTTTTGATCTAAATGGTACTAACTGGTAAAAAAATATGATACTCTTATTAGGAAAACAATTTTAATTAGACGAATAGACCAGACATAGGTGGGGCTATTGTGTCCCCAGTGACAAAATCTAAATTAGTAAAGATAAAATATTTAATAAACACCCTAGCTGTAATAACATATTGACACCGTCATCCCAGTTTAGATGCCCCCCATTTTATCCTTAATCTTGAGATTCCTAATGAACCAAAAGAGGATTTCGAATGGCACAAACCCTATAGCTGTATGAATCGAAGGATTACACTCCATTGCCTTATTCAGCATTGTTGCACTTGCTTCCAATCCCTTTACTACCTGATATACTCGAAATATATCAATGTTTGCTTCGTAGTGTCCCAATCCCACCGCTTCTCTTGGAGTGACTGGGACTGACAAGGTGCCAAGCTGCATCCATAGTTTTGATTTCTGCTTGTATGCTGACTTCACTGAGTTTTCCTTCCTAGTTGCACTCACATATCAATCTTTGAAAACAAAAAAAAAAAACCACCTATATCCTTATTCTGTGCTCCTCCATCCACCTCTTACATACTAGAACCCAACCCATCAACCTGTACATTACTCCTGGCATCCTTCGAAAAATCCTTTATTATCTGCGCTTCCTCTTTATTTAATTATTAATCAATTGTCATAGCCAGACAATTGTCCTATGTATTGTACTTATATGTAATTGTTAGGGGACAAGTTGTCCCAGAATGAAGTTTATTTTCTTCATCTTCTTCTTCTTCTTCTTCTTCTTCTCCAGCTCCGTCGGACGAGATCCGATCAGGTAAGCTATGAACAGAAACCATCTCAGTAGTCCTCCCAACGCTGCTTCTGATGACCACTCCTGAATCTAGAGTACAATGCTATTTGAAAAAGGTGATAGTATATAGTGGCCCAGTTATATCTTTTTCACGTGAATGTGCCGTTCTGCATTTTACTCCGTGGGATCTCCACTTTCGGTTTTTGTTCTTGCCTTCACATCAGATGGTGCCAATTGTGATTGATAGTATCTTTTTAATTATTAAAGTAATGGAATTAGAACTTTTAAGAGCATTGACTTGAAATATCTGACCATTGATAAGTCTATTTTTTTTTTCTTATTCGTGTAGGATACTTTTAATTGACGTATTCATGATAGTTTGGAAGAACCAATCCTCAAAATTAATTGGGAGGAGATTGTATCATTAAAATAATAATTAGTAGTACCTACGAAAAAGAAGGGCACGGATGAAAAAACCAACAACCCGAAAAATGGTGCCATTTGGGTGTGGCCTCAGATAGCAGGTGATGCTGACCATATACAATTGTAAAGGAATCATTCTGGAAATATTCTGTGTGGTGGCTCAATCTATTGATTATGTGCTATATCTTCAAGAGACAAGGCTCAGCAGTTCTACCGTTGATTCTACGTGATAGAATTGAGGAAGATCAGACTGTATGAAGGAAAGTCAGACGGGAATATCAAGATTGGATGCTGAATAGATCCTCCTCGTTTATTTTATCTCTCAATTCCTTACTAGCCAGGAGGTGTTTCAGCAAAGCTACGTGGATTTGAAGATAATTTCAACTTTCTCTAAATCAATTGTATGGTAATGGAGACTGCTGAGCAAAACACCAAAGCCTACACGTCTTCGAACAATACGTAGTACATTTAAAAGGAATTGTGGATTCCGGATCATACAAGACCCCCATCATAGCAAGACTGCTAAAGGAGCACTACCTATGGGATTCCAGTTTTTTAGCATAGCATAAGCTTCGCTTCGGGAAGGTCACCAAAAGAAGAGAAAAGAGTAAAGAACAGGAGTCTATACGGCGTAGACTTTTTGGACAGAGGTCCTTATCATGGTTCCTTCATTCGTATAGATATTAAATTCTTCTTATCATAGATATAAATCAACCTATTTCGAAATATCTTTAATTTTGCAATACAAATTCGAGCATTATTGTTACCTTTTTGGACAAAAAAAAGGGTAAAGGCACCAATTGTTGAAACCCCCTCAATTATTGACACTAGCTCCATCAATATAAAAAAAAATTAGCGTTTGTGGCTTACTAGAGATTCGAATTTGCCGTTAAACGAAAATTCAACCAATCAGGCACAGATTCCCGCCAAAATCAAGTCACCATTGAATGAAAATCCTAGCAGAAGACTAGGATATTTCATCAGTGTCCAGCCGGCACGTGTTCCTTGCTGATTTGGCTAAGAGATGAGTCTTTGTTTTTCTTGTATAACTTATCAATTTTTTCACGAGAATACAGTTTTCAAGTGTGCATTTCAACAAAAACATTAAATTTTAGAGAGGTCGATAAATGGGTACTCGAAATTTTAGAGAGAACAATAAATGGGTACTCGAAAACACAAGTTTATCCAATTATTGACACACCCTGTCAACAATAGGGACTTCAGATTCCTTCGGTTCTCACTGTTTTAATTTTTTTTTTTTTTAATTTAATGGTGTTTTCCATTTTTAAAGAAGATGAGTGGATCCAATTTTCGATAGGGGGTTTCAATAATTGGATTACTGAAACAGGAATTATTTACATATAGAATGCCCATTTATTGACATCCATTTCCTCGGCTGACATTCATGACCAGGTGGACTCCAATCATGAGCGTGAACAGACTGTGGAAGCACAAGATGAGGTGAAGGAAAACGGAATGAAAGATGAGTTCCTCATATTTGAGCAGGATGATTAAGTCACAGCCTGATTACCCAAAAAGAAGATGGTCCTGGCAGCTAACCACTTTTATAAAATAGAAAATGGAAAATTTGATTGTGAATCCCCTGAAACCTGTCAACCATATGAAGGATGTTTTTACTTTAAGTCAAGAAAAGTTGACCATTGAACTTCAACATATCGTGGCCAAGATACAAAAGCCCCTGATTTTTGGCAATAGATTGATGTTCCCAAAATCAATACTAATTTACTTAATTTAGTTAGCTCCTAGATAGTATGTTCCAAGATAATTCATAAGCTGATATTATGCTAGTAGGTATTACTTATATACTTACATGTTTTCTGTTAATTTGAACACTTTTTGTGACATGTTACTCAATTAAAATATTTTTACCCACCTAAGTTTTTTTTTTTTTTTTTTTTTTTTTTTTTTTTTTAGCCGGCTGTAATGGCACCTCAGCCTAGAGGCTCATTGTGCCTGTGCCGTGTATTCTGCACTAATTAGTACAGTCCTAGTGTTTTCATGTACCCTATTATATTAATAGGGTTTATGTCCACACTAGGATCTTTGATGATTGCTTCCCCAAAGTGAAGAAATCTCCTCCTTGCCAATATCTCGCATTCGCATATGATATGGTAAGGCGTCTCATCCTCCCTATTGCAGAATCTGCACGTCGGTGAGGTCTTAATTTTCATTGTACAGAGGTGTTTATTCAATCTGCAATGCCCTGTATACATTTCTGTCAGGTATTTGAGTTTGACTCTGTCAAGATTGAGGAGTTGTATTCCCCTTTTCTTGCAGAGCCCCCCCAGAAACAGTTTGGACTGTCTCAGTTTTTCTGCGTTCCAGTTCCGAGAGGCAATGTTGTTGTACAGCCTGTCTATTTCGCTTTTTGCTAGACTCCAGGCTATACCACAGATAGGTTCAGGAGCAATGGGTTTGCTGTCCGAACCTTGTCTGGCTAGCTCGTCAGCCTTCTCGTTCCCTGTAATGTTAGAGTGGCCTTTGACCCATTCTACCCAGATGCTGTTGTTAATAGCCAGCTTGTTGAGGTATATTTTGCAATCCTCTACAAGCTTTGATCTGGTTGTGTCATTCCTCAGAGCCCCCAAGGCAGCTTGGCTATCTGAGTAAATTTTAATGGTTCTGTTTCGTGTTCCGTCTTCTATTAGTTGCTGAGCACAGAAACAGATTGCCATTACCTCGGACTGAAATACCGAGGTATATTTCCCCAAGGGGAGGGATGTGCATTTATTGTCGCTCATTCTCCATATTCCCGCTCCTGACCCTTTTTTGGTTAGCGAGCCATCGGTATAGCAGTTGATGCCATTGCATTTTGTATGTTGCTTCCCAATGTCTATTACCACATTGAAATTACTTTCAATGTGTTTCTTTATTTGGAGGTCTGAATTCATTTTCAGAATTTCAATCCCTTCCATTGTGTTTAGTAACTTTCTATGTCCCTCTCTTCTAGATGGTTCATAGAGGAGTCCTTGTTTGACAAGTTTGTATAGCGAAAGCATCGCTTTCGCTTCTACCTCCAACTGTAGTGGTCTGAGGTTTAACATAACTTCCATACTCGCAGTTGGGGTCGTCTTCATGGCTCCCGTGATGAGGAGGCACGCCAATCTTTGTACTTTATTTAGCTGGACTTTGGACTTCGCCCGTCCAGCTTTGTGCCACCACACCACGTTGGCATATAATATCATTGGTCTAATTACCATGGTATAGATCCAATGAACCACTTTTGGTTTCATTCCCCAGGTTTTACCCACTGCCCTTTTACAGGCCCATAGGCTCCTTAGGGTTTTGGACGTCACATATTCTATGTGTTTGTCCCAGTTTAATTTGTTGTCCAGGTAGACTCCCAGGTGTTTCACCTGTTTACTAATCTTTATCTGGACCATGTTCAGTGTTGGTGGTCTGATTACCACCTTTTTCCGATTCGTAAAGATGCATAGTTCTACCTTGTCCGGATTGATGTTGAGACCCTTGTTGTCACACCATTCCGTCAGTATCCCTATGCATGTGTTAAGCAGATTCGATATGACAGCCTGGTGCCTGCCACCCACAAGGATAGCGATATCATCCGCATATCCCTGCGTATAGAATCCTGCTTTATTAATATTGTGCAGTAGGGAGTCCACCACCATACACCATAGTAGTGGTGATAGAACACCCCCTTGTGGGCATCCTCCCGTAGGTAACGCCCACAGTTTGCCATCTCCTAATTCGGAGTATATAATTCTCCCTTTTAACATCGAGCATATCCACTGGTGGACAGTCGGATCCACTCGTTTGTCCACCATGGACCTCTCTATTGTCAGGTAGGGGGTTCTGTCAAAGGCACCTTCTATGTCTATGAAGATGCCCGCCATAATCTCCTTCTGGTCCAGTGATTTTTCGATCTTGGCTGTTAGGTGTTGTAATGCCACCTCGCAGGATTTTCCTGCTTGATATGCATACTGCGAGCAGTGTAATGGTCGCAGCAGTAGTGTATTGTCCCTAATATGTCTGTCCAGTACCTTCTCCATGGTTTTCATCAGGAAGGATGTCAGACATATGGGCCTAAACGCCTTGGGATTGATGTAATTATCCTTCCCAGGTTTAGGTATATAGATGACCTTGGACACCTTCCATTTATTTGGTATGTGTCCGAGTGCCAGGCTACCTCTTAGTAATTCTAGGAGGTATGGTTTAAGTAGTGGTAGTCCTCTCTGCAGCAATGCAGGAAAGATGCCATCTACTCCAGCTGCTTTAAATGGTAAGAAGCTGTTTATTGCCCATGCAATTTTCTTGCTGGTTATTATTTCCTTAGCTCTGCCCCAACACGCTCTCCCCTGGGGCTCATCACCTGTTGTGGCTGAACCTTGGATGTATTTAACATCGCATCCGGGAAAGTGCGCCCTCGCCAGGACCGCGAGTGTCTCCATGCTATTCATGGTATACCTCTCCCCGTCCCACAGAGAGCCCAACTTATCCTTTTGCGACTCTTTTGCTAGTATTTTGTTGATCCTACTGGCCTCCGCCGTGGATTCAACCTCTTGACAGTACTTGATCCAAGCCTGTCTTTTTGTTTTTCTGACAGATTTGTGGTAGATTGTTAGTTGTGCTCTGTAATCTTCCCATCTGCCAGTTCTCTTAGCAATGTTAAATTTCTTTCTCAGAGCTTTCCTTTGATTGCTAAGATCTTTATTCCACCATTTGGTGTTTTTTGTATTCTCAATTCTACAACTAACATTGTTGAGCTCATAGCACTTGGTTATGGCTGATGTTAGTGCGGTGTTGAGCACCTCTAGTTGCCATTTGTCATCTAGGGCTAAGATGATGTTGCCCTCGGCTTCACCCATGGGTTCCAGGTTTATCTTGGGTGCGTCTTCGTAGGGGAGGTAGATAGCCGCTAAGCAGATCTCCATCCTCTGCGTCCTCATATTGAGGCTTATTTTGGCTGCTGCAAAGTCTCTGGAACAAATGTGCCACAAAGGCAGCAGTTTTAGTTTCCTTTTATAGAGGATGCATGCTCTGGGATTATCCGATGAGGAGATTACTTCGTAACCCCCCATCTTGATGCCCCCAGGCACGCCATTTATAAGGTAGGGTTCTTGTATAAGAGCTATATCAATATCCTTACCTTTCATGTGTTGCTGCAACACTCCACACGCTGCTATGCAGTGGTGAAGGTTGACCTGCAGCAGCCTTATCATTTGCTTTTTCACAGCTCGGGTACTCCCTCGGACTACTGGTTTCTCGTGGATAAGTGGGTCTTTCCCGTGTCAATAATTGGTTTTTGGTGTCAATAATAGGAGAAAAAAAGCGCTGTCTAATTTTTGTAAAAATAAAACTTTACACGTGGTATTTTGATAAAAAATAACGAGAGAAATCGGTAGCTGAGGTTTTGGCCAAAGAGAAAAACTCATGTGGACTGATCTATAAACAAAAAAGCTCTGGCAAAAAGCTGCAGAAATTTCCTTACAGTGTCATTAATTGGTCCCTTTACCCTAGTTAATAGTCATAATACTAACTGCAAATCAGTTTTTTTTCTGGGTCCATTTTATAAGTTTACCAATGAACTGGACACAATGTATCGACTTTTTAAATTATAGCTGGCTACCGACAGAACAATATCCACTAATAGATTAACATTTACCCAGCAATATTACGATGGCTGAAGACTCAAATAAACTGGTACACATATACATCCAATAAATAGAATTGTTTTTTCTTATATACTATGCATGTATGTGGTAGTCGATAAGGCCCAGGGAGTCTAAGATTATGGTAATAACGTTTTTTTCAGGTCCGGTAAAACAGCTCTTGCTTCTAACGATATAACAATGTGATCGTGCCCAATGCTGTCAAACGCGTCAACAACGACAAGATAGACCATAGCACAGGAATTATTTTCAGGGGCACCTCTACCCGTTCTCTGATCCTTCAATTCCTAATACAATCTCGCTTAGTTTTTCCTGCTGCTCTGCGTAGCAACCTCATCTTGGCAGCAGTGATACGGCTGGCATGCTTATCAAGCATTACCCAGCTCTCGTCGCCGTATTTTAGGAACGGAAGGTATATAGCCTTGTATATATGCATTTTTACGTTTTTCCCAACTTCACGGTGACCAATAATGCTATAGTTGATCTGGTAGTAGACTTGGTTCGCTTTTGAAATCCTTTGGCTATTTCTTGGTCAATCATGCCAGATCTATTTATTATGGTTCCCAAGTAGTTGTACTCGTTTACTACATCTAGGACCTCCACGTTGCAATATATTTCAATGTCTTCTTCATCGTTCCGTGAAAGAATTAGGATCTTACTTTTTAAATTGTTGATGGACATTCCCTCCCGTAGTAGCTTCTCCTCCCATCCACCACTGCCTGTTGCAGCTTTTCTTTCGAATCTGCAATTAGGACAATATCGTCTGCATATAAGATACTTTTTACAAGTACAGTCCGCATTTTCCATTTGCCTATTTTAGTTCATGGTGTTCTGCGCTTGCATATCTTGTGCACCTCGTCCATTAGAATAATGAATAGAAGAGGGCTGAGGCTGTCTCCCTGTCTGACTCCTCTATCAAGAGAAAATGGTTTGGATTCTTTGCCATTTATCCTAATGACTCCCTTCACATTGCTGTACGTCGATCTTATTGCCTGCAGTAAATCTGCAGGTACATTCTTCGCGGCAAGTGCGTTCCATATTCCATGCCTAGGCACAGAATCGAATGCAACTTTTAGGTCAAGAAAAGCCAAATAAATGTTTTAATCTCTGTCCCATGCTTTTTCAGCAATATTTCTGAGTACGAAAATGTGATCCTGGGTCTGCCTTCCGGGGGGAAGCCTGCCTGTTCATCCTCAAGTTGGCTCTCCACAATACGTCTCAACCTTCTTTCAAGGATAGAGGTGATACCTGAATATAAATGGACATATTCCTATCTATATATAATATCCTACTCCAATCTAAAAAAAAACAAAAAAAAAAACCTTCCTATATCCTTGATCTATTAACTCTGCGTTCTTTTATTCGCCTCCTAAACACTAGATCCCAACCTTTTAACCTATATATCCGCTCAAATAAAACTGCTTCCTTTGACAAATCCTTCATCATTTGTGCTACCTCCTTCTGGAATTCCCTACCCACTTTTATTCGTAAAGTAGCTTCCCTAACATTCTGTTTCCTTTTTTTTTCTCATTAATTGAAATTTACAACTGTACAAAATATATTACATTAAGTAAATGTATTGACAACGACTACAATAACATGTTAAAACTTGAAAGGAACTACTCAGTAGTAGCACTTCAATAAAAATCTACACTAAAAGGTTACTAGGCCATCTTCTTTTCAGACGCCTCGGAGGATTATCGGGAATAGAGTGGGAAGCAAGTTGGAGACAAGTGGATTGGAGTGGTTTTGGAGCTTACTATGGAAGGATAGGTATCTGGTCTGGTCTAACTTTCTTTAAAAATAATTTATTTCTGTACCTTTTAAACAATCAATCTTCCGCAAATATGTAAATAATTAAATGATTACTTAGAATTACTTTTTTTTTCTCTTTCTTTTATATGTACATATACAGGGTGTCCCGAATTTAAATGGCAAAACTTCAGGAACTTATAGGAGACCGAAAAACTAAGACAAAAAGTCCTTTAGAGATTTGCTCGTTTTTGCTTAGTTTTAGAGAAAATCGCAAAAAAAGAAACAAAACTTGTTTTCATTGTTATACTTATTTATTTACATTTACATTTATATTATGTTCTTTTTAATTTAAATATTGCTCAAAACGTTGTCCTCTTGCACCAATGCAAGCTTTACATCTAGGACTCACTTGATAAATTGCAGCTAAACATTGTTCTGATGATATTTGGTGCACTGCATCTATGATTCGGTCTCTTAATTGCTCTCTTGAGTTGATTGACACCGAATAAACTTTCTGCTTCAAGGTTCCCCATACGAAGAAATCCATGGGTGTCATATGAAGTTATCTGGGTGGCCTAGGTACTACTCCTCCACGTCCAATCCATCGTTGTGGATAATTTATATCCTGCCAAGCTCGAGTAACTCTGCTATAATGAGCTGGACATCCATCGAGTTGGAACCATATTTCAATCCGCTGCTGTAAGGGAATGTCATCTAAATAATTGGAAAAGTCCTTCTCCAAAAAATTTGTAAATGTGATACCATTCAATCTTCCAGGTTAAAAATATGGTCCCACCAGTAATCCGTTCAAAATTCCAAGCCAAACGTTAATAGCAAATTCATGCTGAAACCTACTCTCTCTAATAGCTCTGGTATTTTCAAGAGCCCATACATGATAATTCCTCCTCTTGAAAAGGTAGCTTCATCGGTCCATATAATTTTTAATGGAAATAAATAATCATCGCGAATTTTGTCAAGAAACCAGTTACTAAAATTCAATCTCTTGGCATAATCTTGAGGTAATAAATTCTGAACTTTTTGAAGATGGTATGGGTAGCTATTATCACCTTTCAAAGTTCGCCGTATTGCTAATGCAGCAGATGCTCTTCGGATGCTAGTCTCAGGATTGTTATCGAAGTGGCGTTGGACACAATATCTTCTCCGATAATCTGCTATTATTGCTGCCTGGAATTGGTCGCCTTCATTACGTATTAAGAATAACCGAGTCTCTCGTAGTCCATTAAAAGTTAACAAAAAGACTCATTGATTAGGCACTCTTCTATTTGGAAATCGACGCGCATACTCCCGCATCACTTCTAAAGCATTACCGTTACAGAAACCATACACAAAAATTATATCAGCGTATTCAACATTAGAATATGTATGCGACATTGTGGCTGATGCTATTCACACAAAAATATCTGAGTAGCTGACTGAAGACTGATTTAGGAATTATAATCCTAGAAGGAAGCCAAAATGCAAACAAATAAAAGAATGTAAAGGATAACATTAAGTGTTTACATATCTCACTGCCTAGCCTGACGAACTTTGAAAGGTGATAATCGCTACCTGTAACATTTTTGTTTTGTTTCTTTTTTGCGATTTTCTCTAAAACTAAGCAAAAACGAGTAAATCTCTAAAGGACTTTTTGTATTAGTTTTTCGGTCCCTGCGCTGAAGAAATTTAAAAGTTAAATCAGAAAAAGGAGGGGAGAGAGAAGAAGTATAAAGCGTGAACACAAGAAATAGGAAATGATCGTTGGATCAAGAGAAGCGAAGGAAAAGATGCTAGAGGAGGCCACGAGTGATTTGGAACATAAAGACAATAGACAAAGAAGGCTGTAAAGACCTGGAGACCTTTGTCCTTAACTCTAAGATGACTTTGCGACGCACAGTGGGGCAAGTGTGGAAAAAACTCTAAAAATGACTTTCTTATTTTTGTCGTGTTTGATGGGCCATTGTATTCATTATTAGTTGGTGCAAATATTTCCAGTTTGTTTTTTTTCAATTTATTTTTTATTTGGGTATCTGGGGCCTTCTAAAGTTGGACAATATTACTCCACCCCAAAATGGCCTGTTTCTATTGAGCTACAATTTGATTCACTGTAGATTTATTTTTATAGGTAAAGCTATGAAACTTGACAGATTTGTAGTTCAAACATTACAGAATAATGGAAAAATATTAGATTGGTCAAATGTATGAGATATATTATCAAAAAATATACTAGAGCGAGAGGGAAAAATTAACCAGAATTGTTTAACATGTGTGGTCCTACAAAAAAAGCTCCGCTGAGCTCCGGTTTAAAATTACCATCATCATAAAGCATATACAACTACTTAATATTCTTATAAATTTTATTGACAACTGATGACAACTGTGCATTAAAACAACGATTGTTTACAAAGTTGAGATTAGCCTGTTCGTGGTCCCTATATTTGTTTATTTACAAACACTATATACTAAGCTTAAGGAAGGGATTCAGAGATACAAATGAAGTGATCTAATTCTAAATGAACAAACAAATATTTAGGTATAGAAGTCTAAGTCCATTTTTGCGTTTTCTGAGAAACAGTTATTTCTTATTCCCCTTATAGACGCTCACGGAAAAAATCATTTTGTTTTTTATTTTTCTAATAAATTAATTTTAGCAATACAAATAAGTGGTTGTATTACGATAAATAGATTATAGTGCGGTTTTAAGTCTGTTTTCTTCTCAAAAAGTGTTAAAATATACATTCACATTATGAATACTATCAAAATAAAATATTCCGATCTCTGTGAGGTATTTTTTAGTGACTGTACATTAGAAACTTTTGTCCGCGAGAAGTATCCTTCGGAATCGGATGATATGATTACTTTAATATCTTGTGCAATTAATAAGCGGTTTTTCCCTCATTATAAACAAAAGTTAAAATCGGTAAATTTTAATAAAGATAAGTTTAAAACTAAGTTTTATGAGTGGTTGAATGGTGAACTGATATTCACTTTACCCGAAAATCCGACTGATTGTGAATCCCAGCTGCGAAAACCAGGAAGACCTGCAAAGGATTTTGACCAATGCTGTGAACGAAGTAAAAGAAACAAAGTCCGCTCTTTTCGAGCTTCTCATTTTCAGGACCTGATCGATGCTGCTGCTTCCTCTAGCCAGTCAATTAGTCAAACCGAAGTTTTCAGCGCTGATTTTGCACTTTCAATTTTCACACAGGCTAAATTGTCAAGATTTCAATATGATGTCATCAGAGAAGCGACAAAAAAGGTTGGTTATAATATTTTTCCTAGTTATAAGAAAATCCAAGAAGCGAAGAAAGATTGTTACCCGGATGGTCTAAACATCACAGAATCTTCTGCCGATTCCTTTACAGAGTTTGGTCGATCACACTGTAAGAAGAATTTTAAAAACAAAAAAAAAAAAAAAACGAAGAAATAGAAATATTGAAAAACAGTGAACTTGTATTACATATGAAATGGGGCTTTGACGGCTCATCCGGCCAGAATGAGTTCAGTCAACAATTTTGTGATGACAGTGAAACAAGAAGTGACTCAAATTTATTTATGACCTCAATCGTGCCTCTGAAAATCACTCTTGTCAAAAATGAAGATGAAGAAATATGGGTTAACCTCCGACCTTCTTCTACTAGATACTGTAGACCTATAAGGTTCCAATTTCTTAAGGAAACCCCAGACATAATAAGAGCTGAAGAAGAGCGCGTTGAAAGTGAAATAAATAACTTGCGACCAACAATCCTACTGAACGACAATAGTATCATCACAGTAAGACACGTTCTACATTTTACAATGCTGGACGGAAAAGTAGCTCAGCATCTTACAAACACAACTGCATCCAGCAACTGCTTCGTGTGTGGTGCTCGTCCATCTGAGATGAATGACATAACAAAACTTGAAGCTAAGTTTCGCAAAGAAGAAGCAATTAAGTTCGGAATATCTCCACTTCATGCCAGAATAAAATGTATGGAGTACATTCTTAACCTCGCCTACAAAATCGAATTCCAGAGTTGGAAAACTACAAAAACCACTCTTCCAATAAAAGAAGCAGCAAAAGAACGAATTCAAAAACGTTTCATCTCTGAATTAGGGATAAAAGTAGACTTCGTAAAGCAGGGTTACGGTTCCAGTAACACCGGAAATACATCAAGGGTATTTTTTCGAAACCCTTCTTTGACTGCTGAAATAACTCAGGTTAGCGAAATCCTGAATCGCCGACTTGGAGTAATATTGGAGGTGATCAACAGCAACTCATTAATTGATTTGCTGAAATTTAAATCATATGCGACAGGTACAGCGAAGTTGGCAATAGAACTATACCCGTGGTATTACATGCCTTCAACTGTCCATAAAATCTTAATTCACGGAGCTGAAATTATTGAATCGGCAATGTTACCAACTGGTTTACTTTCGGAGGAGGCACAAGAAAGTAGGAACAAAGACTATAAGTATTATCGACTACACTTTACTAGGAAATGTTCCCGTATAGCCACTAACGAGGATGTGTTTCATAAGCTATTAGAATCATCAGATCCCTACATTACGAACATGAGGCCTGAACTTAAAAGAAAACACCTTCCCATCAGTGACGAAGCACTCCAATTGATTATGTGAGCCGTTCTATCTTTCTTTTCATTATATAGGTAAACAATAAATTATTGTGAACCAATCGACATAAAAATGTAATTATTGAAAAAAGGAACCATTTTTTTGTTATAATAAAGTTAAATTAGCATACAAATATTTTAAATTAAATTAAATTAATGTTAAATAAAATTTTATAAAATTATTTAAAATATATCTCATTTTTATTAAGGAAAATAAAGATATATTTATTTTATTTAGTTCCAATTCTAATGTATTTTTTCATTCTAAATCGAATGAGACTATTTGCAGCTCGATACAACTAACCATTCCGCTTTTTGGCTGTTCTGCCCCACTGTGCGACGCCCGGTATAGATTTAGCACTGTAACTGCAGATAAATGTCAATAGATAAGTTCTAGATTATAGATTATGTTCTGATCACTACATAAATTCATTACATTTTAATGCATAGGTTCTTCAGATCTGACTAGCAAAAAGTTATAAGATTATTGCAAAGCAGACCCATGTTTTAAAGTGACTGTTGAGCCAAGAAGTGTGTAATTTCAACGGTTTGAAACAAGAAAAAAAAATGTTGCGTATTCTTCATTTATAATTATAATTCTTTGCAATTACTGAATAAAGGTTATTTTACTATTTTTTTAACAATAATGTTATTTTTAATGAAAACTTTTGTTATTTCTATCAGCATTGTTTATTTTATTTCATTATCTGTCAAACTTTTAGGTCTCGAGTTCTTGGAACTCTTTCAACGTATTTCAAGATTTTTCCCTCTTTGATGTCGTCATCACTCTGAAGTTCTTTACTGACCAACTTCTTTGGAAGGTAGATGAAGCTATGATTGCAAATTGTTATCTAGTTTGTACGAGTCTTTCGTGACTGTTAGTTTATACCGGATTGTTTGGTTTGATTGTTTTGTTGAATTTACTTTAATTTTATTAAATAATTTGCTTTTGCTTCTGTGATGGGAAATATATATACAGTTGGTCCGAATGAAGCTTTAATTGTATCAGGTGAATGTTATTTTCAATTCCTATGCATTATAATTCAAATTAAATGTCCTTTTTACCTTCAAATTTGTTATCATCTGATCTGTCAAAGTTGTTTGCCTTCTTATTATGTGTAGTAGTGTTGGTCAAATGTAATAAAATGATTTACTAGTTATCAGAACTAGTTGCAGCTTCATAAATAAATATTTTTAAAAACTTATTGTGTTTATTTCATTTATTATTTTCTTATGTTGTGCTGTTAAACTCCTCTTAGGACTCTGTTTTGTTTTTTACTTTTAACTTGTAACCTAGTAGTTTATTGCTTATTTTTATAATTGTATCACTTTCTGTTTTTCTATTTTAATGCTATTAAAAATCAGTTGCATGCAAAAACTCTTCTTTCTTACCTCAAATATTTATGAATCAAGAAATGTGCTTTATTTCCTGTAGGTTGATTTATATTGACTTAAATTTTAGTTTATGTTGAAAGATTTGTTTTCATTAATGAAGTGGAGTTGTCATTCTTGTGAATGCTTATTAAAAATTTTGATTAATCAGCATGAGATTTTTTTATACCTTATCTTTATCATTAATTACAGGTAAATAATAAATAAAAAAATATTCCAGTGATTTTATCTTTTCATAAATCTTAATATTTTTCATTAAGAATCAAACTGTAGTACTCAATTACAAGATGTTTTTTTGCCACAAAAATACCTTTAGGATGTTTAGAAATTAATTTTGTATGCTTTCACTTATCCTCATTAAAACAATGAACAATTGTTTTCCATAACCTCGGATTTACATTATTTTCTTTTATTGTATTTAAGTGATGAGTGATAACACTATCTTTTACCTATTATATATTTAATAACTACTGTTAATGTAATTAATTCCTGGTAATAGCTTGGATGTTAAATAAACAAAAAATTATCTAAAGGGGTGATTTAATGAAAAAATGAAATCCTACATTTATTTCAGGACAACTCCATAATTTTATTAATGAACAAATAGGATTGTCAATGTTAGTGATAGTTTTTTGTTTTGTGTTTTTCTGAGCAGAGATATTTTAAAATAAAAAAGCTTGGTTTCCTATTTAACAATGATTAGCATTCATCAACAATGTTTATACTCACTAAATTTGTTGTTTGTAAATTTAAATTTAATATATTTTTGAAAGAATAAAACCTCTCAGGTTAATAAAGTAAAAATGGTATTTATAAAATTGTAATACAAATTAAATTATAAAGAATTTACTCATCATTAATTACTGAGCTAAAAAAAAATTATCTGTAGACATCATGAAAGGAGTGTACTTGATTTTTGATTAAATCTAGATTGATTGTTATCCATTTTCTAAACGAAAGTTGACTAAAATGTCAATCTTTATTTAATGTTTTCTCCTATTTGATCAAGGTTATACCATAAATTTTCAATGATATTTATGTCTCGAGATTGAGGAGGGTTATGGAACTTTTTTTCGCAGTTTGAATGTTAACCAAACTGATCTCTAATTCCTATCTTTTTGGGACTCAGACACAATTTATCTTGCAAAATGTTTATACACCCTTCTGCTTTTAAAATCCTATTAATGGACATAGAATCTCACACTCTAAAACACATGTTCACTCAAAAGCATGATCACCACTATTTGTTATGTTAGTGAAACACAAATATTTTACTTCTTACATACTTTCTTATACTGCTGTCACTCTTCCTACCTTCAAATCTACAAAATTAATTAAAATTGCCTAGTCAGAAAATTTTAGCATCCCCAAAAGGTAGTCAACTTGTTTTAATATTCTGTCGCAAGAGCAAGGTGCTTTCATAGATGGTATAACTAAAAAATAGTTTCTTAACGAGTGCCCTATGATTGAGGTCTTCAAATGTTTGCAATATATGGTTGTCCTCTCACAAACCTAGATACCTGCTCTTTTTTAGCTCACCTTTTTTCCCTTTTCTCACCCTTGTATACTGCTTTATATCTTACTATTAGAAATTTTAAGTCTCAAATAATCCACAATCCCAAAGTAAGATGTTTATTAACTTTAGAACAAAACCATATTATAGCTAGTCCCATTACATGATTCATTTATGTTTAGCATGATTTCGACACATATATTACTTATTTAAAAATTAAGGATTATGCATGAATAAACAAATGTAATGTAAATTGTAAGCATTACTTTGAGAGGAGACAAATATAATATGACTTGAGGTATGCATGATGATATAGAAGGATCAATCCTAAATATAATATGCATTTGTCAGGTTTTTGAAAATCTTGATCCTTTTGATGGAATTACAAATGGAAAAGGCTATGTAAATATTTTGTGCCATAACTTGTCTGAGAGTGTGGAACAAATGGGTATCAAGGACTGGTATGTTTTTCAGCAAGACGACGATCCCAACCATACTTTCAAGAAAACCAAGGATTGGTTAATATTCAATGTGCCATAACAACTTTACACGCCTCCTCAATCACTAAATTTATAAATTATTGAAAATTTATGGCATACCATTGACCGAAATGTTGGAAAGCACCATATTAGATGTAGACACCATCTTAAACAACTATTGAAAGAAGAATGGGAAGTATCAACCTGGATGTGTTCAGGAACCTTATTCATTCAATGCCTAGACATCTTCAAGCTATTATTAGAGCAAATGGGGTTTATACCAGATATTTAAATGTAGTATTGTGCCATAAACAGTAATTAATGATAAGTTTGCAAATAGTTTTTTCCAGGTATTTTATTTTTGGTTTTTATATTTGAATTTTACTAGTTTTTATAAACTTTTGTTTTTGTAAGTTGATTTAATGTATTTTCATTCAATTCACAAATTTAAAAAAAAATAAATGGTGTGCAAATACTTTTTGCCACCGCTGTATGAATGATGGTAAATCAAGTCTGCAAATTTGTTCATTAATCAAAATTTAATGTGTGAACACTTATTTCCTAGGAATTTCATTGATTTAAATTTTTATTTGATTAATCCAAGAGATTTTGTATTTTAAGTACACAATTCCTTTTCAGTTTTTAATTTACCCTTTTTAATTATATGAAATTGGGTAAAGTTTTTTTTTTTTTTTTTTTTTTTTTTTATTGACTAGCTTTATAAAAACTGAGTATGCATATACATTTGCTACTGCTGTTTTTTCATGACTAAAGGCCTACAAAAATAAATGTTAATGTATTAACAGGGAAATAGAGAAATATAGAGACTTAACAGAGAACATACAATTTATTGGATTAATACAAGGAGGTAGCATCACTTATGAATGTATATCTTTACATATTTACAAAGTTTATAAATCGTTTTTATAATTTAAAGATATTTTTTACATCTGTACATTCATTATTTACAATTATATACTTTTAGTTGCTATTTCTTTCATTGTATTTTTATATGGCACTTATTTAGGTGCTCCCTGTCTATTACTATAAAGTTATTTTTATTACAATCTTGTTTTGTACAAATATTAAGATTTCCTTAGATCAGATAGAATATTAAAACTATTATTAAATTAGTTTTGCCTAAAGGATTAGTTAGAAAGTCCCTTCCTATCTTTGGTATCACATAAGCTAGTATTATTGTACTGTTACTTTACATGATTTTGTGCATCACAAAGTATCTTATTTTGATTGGATATTGCATTATTTATTTATTTTTTTGTAATTTCTCATATTTTGTAGTTTTAAATACTTTTCATTTCTTTAAAACATACATAGCTCGTGCATATTCAAAATGACTATTCCTATGATAAAGATGTGATTTATTCTTTTTTCTGTGTTGTCAAATCACATCCTTTCAAACAGTGGCTTTAGTTATTTAATATCAATCAGTTTTGCTCTAACAAAGTTTTGGAAATATCTTTATTGATGAATTACTAATATCTTTGCTTTGATATTCCTGTACATTTTTGAAAAATTTGAAATAGTTTCTTCACGCATTTTGGACTTATAAGATCAGTTGCTGTTTCTAATATGATGGAATTGATGGAATTCAGAATTAAAATACTTCTTCCTAAAAAAAAAAAAGAAGAATGAAATGAAATATGTTAAAAATAAATAGTTATTATTATTTCTTTTGTTAGTCCCTGCAGCTTTTAACAGCTGATTTAATTCATGCAATGCATACTTTAGAATGGGAAAATGTTAGACATCATTTTATTACAGTGCAATGATGATTGCTAACTGTGCATTACAAAACGTGACCATATAACTGATTTTATATTATGTTATATACAGTGTTGATGCTTCCCTTACCATTCGTTACATTAGCTGAAAAAGCACTGCAAAATGTTCACATCAGTTCTTTTATTCTGGAAAACAAGGATTATTTGTGTTTGTATTAACAATATTTTTTTCATATTTCTATATAGTTAAACATACTAACAGGTAATAAGAAAAACAATTAATTCTGAACATCAAGTTAATGAACTATACCTTATTTAACATTAAAAACAAAAAGACAGGATATAAAGACCTAACATTAGACAAAATTGAAAAAAACACAGACTGCAAGTTTTGATACATCCAGCATCAAATTTGTGGACTAAACCTAAATGTTATTCAGTTAATACCGACAAAACAGAAATCTACGGACTATACTAAAAAAATACGGACGGTAGTAAGGACAGCGAGAGCGTTGGATGTGCATGGTTATTGAAAACTGAAGATGGCAGAACCATAGAACATCAATATAAACTAGAATCGTACTTTTCTAATAACCAAGCCGAGACATTTGCTGTATTAAAAGTTACGGAATACATAATTAACAAACCTCAAAAGACTAATGCACATATTACAATACATACAGACAGTAAAATTTAATTTAATAGACTCGATTAATAATACTGAGATTCATGACTATTTGACTAAACTAATCAGACAAAATTTAATGACCATTAAAAAAAAGGGGAAAATGGGTTAAGGCACACTCTGGAATTGAGAGTAACGAAAGGGCCGATTACCTAGCCAAAGAGGCGGCTAAAGATGATTTGTTACCTTTGTATTACAAAGTTCCCTTATCCTATATAAAGCGCGACGTAAGTTCTGATATGGTTGAAAAGTGGGACCAATTGTGGTTGACCTCATCAAAATCACCAAGTTTACACCGATTTATACCTCATTTCACAGAGCAATCACAAACACATTCAAAGTAACAACTACAAACTGACACAACTAATGACAGAACACGGTAACTCTAAACAATATCTCAATCAGTTTAACATAATACGATCTGACATATGTAATGAAGACAGGCAGACTCAAAATTTTAGACATGTACTTTACGAATGTAAATTATTTGAAAGACAAAGGTTTGATCTAATAAAAAGTATTATTATCAAACATGGAACATGGCCAGAGACAGAACAAAATTTGTTTTCTAAATTTAAGACTGAATTACTCACATTTATACGAATAATCGACTTTGACAAACTGACAAATGATGGGCAGCGGAGGTAGTTTCTTGTTGGCTTTTGTTTTTTTGTTTAAATATTTTTTGTTACCTTACTAGGCTAGGCTAATCTAATCATGCTAAACATTGTAAAACATATAGTATGCCTATAAGGTATGGAACATGTGAATAAATAAATAAACAGTCCTTATATGGGGGTACCATATAAGGAAAAGAAAGAAAAAAAAAAAAAAAACTATACCTTGATTTGACCTTTTTATTTATTCAAATGTATCTAAGATATTTTTTATCTTCATTATTCAAAAACATCTTATAAGAAAAAAATAATTTTTCATCAATAAATTTATAACAGCCTTTATCTGTGATCTAACTCGTGCTTGTAGTTGGTAGTTAGTTTGTATAAATAAAAGTTTTTGACCAACATTATTTACATATAGCCTATTATTAGATTATTATTTTTTTTTTCAAATAATTTTATATATCATAAAATTTCCTATTCCCTGTTATATGAACTCTTCGACATCACTATTACTTATTACTCTTATTGTAGTATTTATTCAATAAAAGTAGTTAAAAAAATTAACAAGCATATCATAAATTAGCCTAAATGTTTTGAATATAGTCACAGTTGAATATAGCCAGCTCTTAGACAGATGACTGCTCACCACAAAGAACCAAATTGCCTTCAACCTTTATTTGTTTCTTATCCCATTGAATTTAGTTAGACCAATCATCCTCCTGGATGGAATAAACCCTACACCATATATCTTAATGAGGAATTAAAATGTTGCTTTTCCAAGTGTTTAAGTAACCAACTGGGAATTCAGTTGATGGAAACAAGTCAGTCTAGCAAGGTAAAGTATATGTAGGTCCTAGTAAGCAAGCAGGCTCAGATTTCCATGAATCTAGGCTGATTCTTCACTGACCTTGTAAGTGTGAGTATATGTAGCTGAGAAGAGCCCCAAAGTAACTGGAGATAGGCCTCAAAGTGATCAGTTATGTTATATTAATTATACAAATATATATATATATATATATATATATATATATATATATATATATATATATATATATATATATATATAATAAATATATGAAATGTTAGATCAGTGACAAAGGAGTAAATATATCTATATCTATATCTATTTTCAAATTTTTTTTTTTCTATTTACTACTTAAACTATTCTGTCGAATAAATACAATTGCCATTTACATACTTGGATAAGTTTATATTTTTTAAATACAAATTACGAATAGTAACATCTTTAGGATTGATATAATTAATATAAAAAAAAAATCAGAGATCAAAAAGTATAGGGACACTAAGAAACCTTGTCATGTTGTCCAAATCCCCTTTATTGACTGACATATAATTTATTTTTAACAATTGGTGGGTATTGTAACATTACACACTTCTTTACTTATTAAATTCTTTTGCTGGCTAACATTTAAAATTTCTTAAAATAAAAAATAAGATTAAAGTTCGCCTTTGATTATCAAAATAAGTACGATGAGGTTTGAAATAGGCCCTGTTTACAGATAAGAGCAAATTTACATTAGCATTGGAATGCAGAGAATAAAGGAAAAAGAATCAAGAGCTTTGTCCAAAAAATTTCAATATGATTACGATTGTGTATGAGCTCAGTGCCGGTCAGAAAATCAGTTATTATAGGTAACAAAGTATGTCTAAATATCTTAAAACAATACATTGGTCCATCAACTGACCCCCATGGATTAGACAATTTTATACTCAAGATAATGACCAACCCTAAGCATAATGTATTAAACACCAGGCCATGGTTGCTTTATAACACCCCAGAATGCCTCAAAATTTATGAGTTCATCTTGAAAGACAAATAAGGAAGCGAAAATTAAAAAGTAAAAATAATATAAAAGTTGCCTTCTGGAAGAATGGAATGTTCAATCAAATAAAATTTAGTTGATTCAATGCCAAGGCAACTTAAAAGTGATATACAAGCAAAAGAATACCCATCTGAGTATTAATCTGTTCAAAGAAAATATTTAAATAATCCTTATATTATACTAAAATTATAACTGTCCCCATACTTCTTGTAATCACTTTTTTTGTTTATTCATTTAAAAAAAAACTATATGCTTTTTCTACTTCATAATTGTCATTAAAACTGATTTGTATATACATTTTTTGGATAAGGGTTTTTTTTTTTTTTTTTTTTTTTTAACATTTGTACTTAAATACTGTTTTTTTTTGTCTCAATACTGTAATGTACAATTCTTCTACTGTATATCAGCACTGGATAGTTAGTAGTCCTAAAAGAAGTAGTTAAAAGAAATTCTAAAGTAAAACAGATCTGACAAATTTTAACTTATAATGTCTTAAATAATAACTTAATTTATTACCTTTTGCTAAATCCAATTTATTTTTTATGGTGTGGCTTTAGCCAATCTTGTTTAATCATATCTGAACCTTTTTCTGCAATCATTATGGTTGGTGCATTTGTGTTGCCACTGACTATTGTTGGCATAATTGATGCATCTACCACTCTTAAACCAGAGACTCCGTACACTCTTAGTCGAGGGTCAACAACTGCCGTTGGATCATTAGCTGGACCCATCTTGCAAGTACCAACTGGATGATATATTGTCATTGTAAAATGGCGAATGGCACATTCCCAATATTTATCTGAACCAAATGGTAACCATTTACAACCAGGTATGGGAATAGTATGCAGTCTTGAATGGAATTGCTTAAATGCTCTGCCTTCACTAACCTGTTTAGTTCAAGGGAAACACTATTATTATTTGTAGTTTTTCAGACTTCATAATCTGTTTTTTTTTTTTTTAAATTAGGTTTGTCATAATGCTACTTAAAAATCATATACTAATAAAGAAAATACAGTTATTCTTACTGATTTTGACTGGTTTAATTTTAGGGTGCACGTTTTCAATATTTTTGATTAAAAAATTCTATTTATCTATTCTATTATTTTTTATGTCATACAATTTACAATGTAATTATTAAAAAAAAAGTATTAAAGATATTAAAGAGATATCATAGTTGCAGTTTCAATTAATCAAATATAACTATAATATATGTATTATTAGTGTATTAGTGATTGTTTAGAAGAAAAAATATATATAAAGTAGTAATTTTAATTTTCCGGTATTGAATCATATAAATTACTACTATAAAGTGGTAACAAATGTGTTTCTGTTAAAATTATAACCGCTAGGGAGTAGAAATAATTTAGCCAGAAAGTATAGACCAATGTTGTTTAAAACAATATATTGACTTACATTATTTGGAATAAAATGAAATTTCTCAACTAAGTTATTATTGTAAATAATTTGTTTTTAAATTAATTGGATTTTTTTAATTTCTGAAATACACATTTACCATAAATAATTTAATGTTTCAAAAGTCATACACAGAGATACTCACCCTTACACGTAAAACACATATACTTATTTATTTAGCAGTATAGTCTTTATAGTCAGTTGAATCAAAGATTCATGTATTTAACTTTTAAGTTCTTCAAGTTCATAGAGGATAGATGTAACTGTGAAGCAATAGTTCTTTTAATCAATCATTTTTGATTTTTTTAAATATTTCTTTCTACTCATTCCTCAAACCTGTGTAGATTACTTCATTGTTGGTCAGTTTTGTGTTCTCAGAGTCCTTATGAATTCTATAAGTTATCAGTTATCAAATATTTGCAGAAATCATTCTGTAAATAGCTCATTAACATCCCAAAACATTATTCTCAATGAATAAAGTATAAACGTCTAAAATAATGAAGAGTTACTGTTAATATTAAAATATCTTTGTCTACTTTAATTACTCGTCGGTTCAAATGTGTCCATTAACTATCAGTTTATGTTTGATGTAGTCCTACTAAAATGATAAATTCCTTGAATTCATCCATAATGCCTGACATTCCTATTTTTATGCATTTACCTGAATGGTCACTAGCTAAGTCAAAGTCCTTCAAGTTCTAGCCTTAGAGCCTTTAAAATAAAATTAGATTTTTTGGCCCATCAGGTATGATGAACATTATATGGTATCGAAGCCATAATGACTTATGTATTTAGGATTTTATTGCCAATCATTCATTTTTATGTAATAATTCACTGTTAATAACAATTAGGATAATAATGTGTGTTTCTTTAGAAAAGTTTTTTTTTTTTTTTTTTTCATCATACATAATAATATTCTTTCATACCATAGATTATAAATCTTATTTATAAATTATTTCAATAGTGTTCACACAATGTAATCGTAAGAAACAAAAATATTTTTGTTGATTTTGGCACGTATGTAGTATGATTTTATTGGCTTATTTCCTGCTGGAATCTGCTACATTCTGTATGTTTTTATTTATTTGTTTAATTTAATATTCAATCATGTTACATTCTAATAGTACATAATATAATAGTTTATTCATAAGTAATACCAAGAAGTTTGTCAAATTTCAAGATTTTTTTCTCTAACTTAATTAACATAATTATTATATTAAATTATAATTTTAAAATTAAATTTTTTGATTTTATTAATTTATAGTTTAACTATCACTTCAGATGCTTCTTTAATTAGTGTTTGTTTTTACCAAAGTTGATTAGTTTAATTATGTAAGTTGACCATTTGTCCATTTTTAATTATTAAATAATTATTTCATATTTTTAAAGTAGTTTTATCACTACAGCTTTTTAAAGAATTAGAACCTATGCTTGTACTTTGGTATAATAAAAAAATTATAATAAAGAATTGTTTAGATTCATAACTTTTTAAATCATTTAATGCATAATTTTGTCCCTCTAAAAAGATTAATAAAAAAGTTAATTGCGTGCTTAACAAGCCGTGTACTTCAGCTTCTAATAAATGATTAACTCTATTTTACAAAAGGGACCCATTTCCAGGTTTTAAATTAAATTATTAATTTTCACTATGTTGAAGTAATTTTGTTCAGTTTTAAAACTTGTCCGGTATTTTTACAAATATATTATGTTACAAAATTACAATATCGTTTTATTCTTCAATTCTGATCCTAATATGCGTTTTATCACTGGACTCTAAAATGCAAGGCAAGGTTCGATTGGAGCTATTAACAGTAATTTATATTCTGTTCAGTCGAATCTAGGATCTGCAGACCCTTCTGGGGCATAACAGTTGTTCAAGAATCAGTACTCCCATATCATGATTTGTGTTCAAAATTTAGTATGGTTTCTTTGGATTTATTTTTAAAATAAAAGAAATGTTCTTGAACTCACATGATAGTAAAAGCTTATATTTTGAAGATATATACTTCAAATTACTACATCATTATAACTATGTGCATGTGTCATTGTAACAAGTTGTGACATTTCACATATTAACCCCCTTATGAAATGGTTTAAAGGTTTAAAATAGATTTTTCTAGCGTATGGAACACAAGCAAAAAGGGTAGATTTTTTTTATATTGGAGGGATGGATAACCCTTTGTCACATTGATCAATTAAAATCTTTGTGACCATAAAAGAGGTATAAATTGCTCTTTTATTGTTAAGTACGTTAACCATTTTTTGTGCAATAATTTTTGAGGTACACTATATAGCTTCTCAAGGTGAAGTGGTATACCGATGAAAAATTCCATTTATCTTAAAAACAATCGAGTATACCTTAAGAGTAAGTGTACAGTTTGGTCTTAACGTGTTATTACTATTCATGAAGGTTGCTATAACCAGATAATAGGTAGGAAACAATGACTTTCTAATTCATAAAAATTTAATATTTCATGGTATATTAACTATTTTTATCTATTGTTATATTATTTACCATATCCCGGGGACATGCATTCTTGGTATTTAGTAATTAGATGAAATGATTGTTACAGATTTATTTCATCATTTAACTAGTGTTAATAATTAATTTATAAATTGAGAAATATTTTTCAACTCACCCTTAATGCCAGTTTTACTCCTTCAATTAAAGTTATAATATCATGGGGATGATGAAAGTAGTTTGGGTTAATTATAGGATATACAAATGGATTTCGAGATCTTAATCTCACCCATCCTCTTGATTTTGGTCTAAGCAAGAGAGGCATTATAGTCCATGAATCTCTGTTAGTTATAGGCCTGAACATTGTATCATATATATAATCTGTCAAGCCCAAGATTTTTCTCACTCTAACACCTGCATCAGAATTGATTGATGCTGGAGCCATATGAAATTGTATATCAGGATGGTCTTTACTTCTGTTCGCATATCTAGTATTTACAAAAGCTAGTCCTTCAACACCTCCTAGTGTTGTCATTGGCCCTTTTTCTCTTATTACATACTCCATCGTTACTGGCACAGCCTAAAGAAAGCATTAAACGAGCAAATTAATCTTTAAAATTTAAGTTATTGTGTCACACAAATGATAATTTTGAGAGTTCTCTGAAAAACAAGCCTTATATATATGTAATTGAATGAAATGAAAAATGAACATTACTCTAATTGTCCCCTAATAATAGCACAAAGCCACAATGACATGTTACTGTTATCTAGCTACTTTAATTTTTAGCACACACATTAATAAATTTAATACAAGGGACTTAAATGTAGAAAAAAATATAAAATTAAAACAGGTTTGTAAGTATGTATACAAACATAAAAAAGAAAATTAACGAGAAGCAGCTTATATTTGAGAGAAGAAGTAAAAAATAATTTTAAAAATGCAAAAGAAAAAATTATATAACACTAAAACTTTATTTAAAAAAAATTAATAAGTACAAAAAAGATTATTTATACACATGCACACACACACACACACATGTACATACCCCATAAACATATTTTCTACATACTTCAAGGTAAAATATTGAAGTAAATAAAATAAAATATTTTTAAATTGTTATTGAGCTAATTCATTAATATTTAAATTACCTGAATTTCTGCAAATTTAACAAAATTATTGCTGAATAATTCCTGTGATATTAAGAGCCTTATTGGATTGTGAACAGGTGTTGGAATAGGAGAGCTTTGAATGAGCCCAGGGTAGAAGCATGCCTGATTTCAGGAGGGAACATATTCTAGAGGGTGGTGGAATGGACAAGATCAGTAGAAAAGGATCTTGTGGTTTGGGAGGGGATGGAGTTCTTGAATTTTAGTACATTGCAAATATAGGATGGATGATAATTAGTAATGACATGATACCTAGGAAATAAATAATATCTGTGGAAGGAGGGGAAGAGCCAGTCAATTTAAGTTTAAAGTTATGAAACATGGGCATGTCTTAGGGCATAAAAAGCAAATCTGATACACACATATGTGTGTATATATATATATATATATATATATATATATATATATATATATATATATATATATATATATATATATATATATATATATATATATATATATATATATATATATATTATATAATATATTACACAAAACGATTAAACCAAGGTTCAAATCTGTTTTCCATCGGTTTTTAGTCTGATACCAGAATTGGTGGGATATTGTTTTCTGATTAAGCAAACCAATGTTGTTTTAATATGCATTATTTATGACATACTTTATTGTTTATCTATTAACTTAAAAATATTCCCATATACAACACCTTATTTATGTATTTATGGTAATTATCAAGTGAAAATTGTGTATTTTATGTTTGAAGATTGGATAATTGATTCGTTCATTCCATTTATAATTAGGTACAACTAGAGTTAGTATTTTTTTTTATGTGCAATATATTTTTAAAGCCATAGATCTATCTCGTAAATGCAAAAGGAGATAATATCTGGATTTCATATTACTTTAAGGGACATAGGATTGATGACAAATGCAAATTATGGAGTGTGAAAAAACAGATTTTTTGTTTATCAATTGCTTTAGGAGTAATGTACATTGCAGCAAAAACTCTGTTTTTGAAAATGATAGAGCTATTGGCCTCTCATAGATTAATGGTGATAACTGCTCTATAGTAGCGGTATAAGATGGGGTCACCTGTGGTGTAGTGGTTAGCATAGCAACCTACTAAACCCAAGATCGCGGGTTCGCAGCCCGGCAGATGACCTTAGGATTTTTTAAAGGGAGTAAAATCCTCAGCTATGCCGTCCTTCGGAAGGGACGTAAAAATGGGGGTCCCGAGCCTGTGCGATTTCAGGTACTCGTTAAAGATCCCTATCCTAATTATACCTGGATAGGCAAAATTTAGGACTCCCACCGTAGCATCGTCCGATTAGCCATAGCAGCATAAAGTGACGTTAAACGAAACAAACAAACAAACTATATAATTGAATCACATTGACAGGAGTAATAACCCTGTCAAAGTGATCTTCAATGAACCCTTAAAAAGTTTTTCTCTCTCCTCGTAAGTGATGAAATTCACATTCAATATTTAGCATTTGTATCGTCGATATTCAGAGATACAATCTTTTAGAAAATACACTCCTCATGTTTGTTTATTTTTTATACCTTTTTTAACTACTAAATTTTTCTATGGTGGTCTGGTATTTAGTTTTCTCAACAATTGTTTAATTAACTTCTCTTTTTCTTTTTTTACAAGAATATTATTTCATTTTTTTTTTTTTTTTTTTTTTTTTTTACTTTTGTGTGTGAATCAATATATTTTTCGACTGTGAAAGTGAGGTGATACCCACAGTAATGAAGATGGTTACAAAGATGTTATTAAAAACGAAAATTGAAAGGTCTTGAGCAGAAAAACAAGGATCATCTCATTCCTTGTATCAGAACTGGAAATGAATGCTTATTACTTGTTTTTTTTATTCATTTTAATCAATATTATTTTGATATTTTGTCTTTTTTTTTGGTATTTTTTAAACAGTCCACTACAAAAAAGTCCATCTCAGAAATTTTTATTGTTACACCTGATTTCTAAATTTTTTTTAAATTCTAAATTTTGGGTTGACAAATATTTAAATATGTCCTAGATTCTATATGCAAAGTAACAGGGGTTGGAAGGCTCAGTAGAGATCCGATCCAAAGGAGCGAGTTAAAATTAATAATAATCCAAAACAAAGCAAATACCAGATCATAAACTTTAATTAATATAGAATTTTCATAATAACTCAATTGACTAAACTCAGAATTTATCTGTCTCAAATTTTACTGATCTTAAGCCATTACTAATTTTAGAATGTAATAAAATAAGAAAACAAAAAAACACATTAAATTATATATTTTTTTAATACAATATACAGAAATAATTTCGTAATACTTTAAAACCTTATGATTACTTTTATATTTTTTGCATAATGTGCAATTGAGTTGCATTGCATGATTTCTATAATATTATATTTACTTATTTTTTATTGTAAGAGTTGCTTCTTACCCTTAATCTATCCTGTACTATTGCAACAGGCTTATCAATTACAAAAGTTAAACCAGCCATTCCAACATGATCTTGAAGGTTGTTTCCTACTGGTAAATCTTTTATTACTGGAATGCCAAAACTATGAAGATGCTCTCCAGGTCCTACCCCTGACAGCATTAATAGCTGTGGTGAATTAATAGCTCCTGCTGCCAATATAACCTGTTAAAAAAAAATGTTGTACTTGTTATAAATATTTTATTAATATTATACTTTAACTAATAATTAAATTTAACAGCAACTAAATCTTTTGATTCAATATTTGTTTTGAATATTTTCTTAATTTTGTTTTCATGAAAAAAAAATTAAATAATCACATTGTTTTTTTTTTTAAAGAAAAATGAGCTTTATTTTGGGACAACTTGTCCCCTAAGAATAACAAACGAGTACAATACATAGAACAATCGTCTGGCTATGATAATTAATTATAATAGATATTAATAATTAATTAATTAATTAAATTATAAGTTACAAAATAAATGAAAAAATCTTGTAAAAGGATACATCTTATGTGTACTATTATAATATATATAACATAAATATTCATGTTTTACATTTGCTCGGAAGATTGAAGCTCCAGGAGGTAAAGAAATAGATGATGTTTAAAGGAAGTAAGAGTGGTGCTTTTTCGTATTGATACGGGCAATGAATTCCATAAAGAGGAAGCGCGGATAATAAGGATTTTTCGAAGGATGCAGTTCGATGTGTAGGGGTGTACAGATTGATGGGTTGGGTTCTAGTATTTAAGAGGTGGATGGAGGAGCGCATGGTAAGGAGTTGATGAATATAGGTGGGTTTTTTTGGTTTTCAAGGATTGAAATATGAGCACACCTAGGAAGTATTGAGTCGGAAACTGGGGTAAAGCCAACCAATTTCAGTATACCTGTAAGATAAGTGAGAACGTCTAGAAATCCCAAAAATAAATCTAATAAAACAGTTCATTAGTCTTTTACATCTCATTTGAAGCCTACTAGATAGTCCTCCATATATAATGCATCCGTAGTCAAAGTTGGGAAAAGCAAGAGATGATACCAAAAGTTGATGAGTACTTAGTGGTAATGAATTGCGGTGATAAAAAAGTAGTTTTTGTATAGAAATAGATTTCCTCGTGATTTGAAACATATGATTATTCCAAGAAAGATGTTGATCAAACGTTACTCCCAGATTTTTAATTGAATTTTGGAAATGAATTGGTCAGATCAAAAATGTACCCATTTTATATGCTTGACATTACTTTATTCCCTAAAGAAATAATAAATTAAAATAAAAAAAACACCCTCACTTCAGATATAATAGGATCATCCCAAAGATAAAGTTAAGTATAGCATTTTGAACTTGAAAAAAAAAAAAAAAAATGTAACTAAAATTATTTTTAATATTGCTCAATTAATGATCAAAATATATCACTATATAAAACTTATAAATATATATATTTTTTTTACATATTTATATCAAAATTTTTAGTATATTTTGTGTTGCTGATTATTTGTTCCTCCTTTTTTTATAAGTTTTTATAGTGCCTGGATTAACTGTCCAAGTGATTTTAAGTTATGTTTGTTAACATAATATAAGGGCTAAAGTTCTTAAATGCTTTGTTCAGAATATTAGGGTTCAAGTATGATGAATTTACAGAAAAATCCAGATTGCTACACAGCTAAATATGGCCTGCACCCAGTAAATAAAATTGCAATTAAAGCATCATAGTGATTAAAATGAGCTAAATGCTATATAAGGAATGATTACTAAAAAGTTAACTATTATTAAACTGGTGGGCAGCTACACAAGGAATTGGCTAAAACATAAATGGAAAAATTTTGTTAGGTCTCTAATTGTTGTTGATTTCAAAACTGCAGTTTTTATTAATTACATTTGTTTCCTTTATCTTTTTCTTTTTTTACAGCTTTTTTGGATGTGTCTATTTTTAGGCTCATTCAAAAGGAGCACTGTTGCTTTTCTTTTTAGCTGAAATCTAATATCTCTTGCCTTTGAAATTTTGTTTGGTTTGGGATATGATTTACATACATTATATAATAAAAAAATCTTGATTTTATTATTTATCTAAACTATGAATGATTTCATGAGGTTTATGAATGTTTATAAGGTAGCTGAAGCACTAATTGAGATTCTTTTAAGATTTGACAGTCAAGATAAGCTGTAAGCTTAGATGTATTGACATTATTTATGTTTAGTAGTAAAGTTTTCCTTAAATGTAATTATATAGTTACAGCTTAAAGGCTTTCCTTGAAGAAACTAATATGAAGGCTACTTTTTTTTTTAAAATTACGTTGTGTATAATTGCTAGGACAAAAAGGAGAATCTTATTTTAAAACAGTTGATCTTACACAGAAAAACTGGGGTCATTTCTAGATTCAGATGCCAGAAGTTAGTGAAAAGCAAGTGTCAATTCCACAAAAATTATGTTTTCCCTATTATCAATATCTAGTTACAGTGTATATGACTGGAATATTTCAATAAGCGGTAGGAGGTTTATTTTGTTAATAACTTCTTTCTCTTTTTAAGTTATTCCCTATCCACTTATGAGTTATTAAAGGATTCTTAGATTATTTATTTTTCGAGTTTAATATGTCCAATAGATCAGTTAATTTAATTTTTAAAGTCCAATAGTCTACTGTTCAATGTTCAGTAATTTTTATGGTATACCGATTAATATGATACTTGTGTAAGGACTGAATATGTGGTTGTTTTGTATGATAACTTATCTGTACTTTATATTTACTTCTTTTCTGACTAATGCTGCTTGTCTTATCCCATCTCGAATGAACTGAACTCCATAAGCTCGTTTATTTCCATCTATTAAAATTTTTGTTGCATGAGCTTTCATTGCAATGTGCAAATTTTTGCGTAATCTTACAGGCCTTAAAAATGCCTTTGTTGTGCTGCATCTACTACCTCTTCTGATTGTACCCTGTGAAAATAAATAATATAATAGTTAATAATATATTTGAACCACATGTTTTACTTTTCATGTGATGATTCAGTGCTTTAAAAAAAAAGAAGATAAAGTTTACATAACTGTTGACATTTGTTTTTGTTTTTTTTACTTCTCATTTCATTTTAACAGCCAAATATCACCTTTCACTGTTATTGAATTACCTCTGAATAAATTTTATTCTTAGTGATTAAATCCTACATGTTTCTTTTACTTTGACCTCAGAGGTTTCTTGTGAATATTGTTAAATATTTTAAATATATATATATATTTTTTTTTTTTTGTAAAAATCAGGAGATTAACACTAATTTTTAGTGGTTTTATATATACCTATATATATATATATATATATATATATATATATATATATATATATATATATATATATATATATATATATATAGCAAAATGTGATCTTAGTTAATTGATATTTATCATCACCCTTTTGTTTAAGAACCAGTTAAAATCATAATTATTGTATTAGTTATAGACTAATTTTCCATTTTTGATTCACTTAAAAAGGTCATGAAATACATTATTCAACAAACCAGTTTATTAAATAAACAAAATCAAGAATTTTTTACCTTGCCAATGTGATTTTTGTGGTTAACATTTTATCACTGTACAATTTGAGTCATAGATCATCGTTCACTACTGTGATTGAACATCGCAAAATACCATATCCATTTCATGCAAAAGTATATACTTAAACGTTAAATTTGGGTTTTATTACAAATCAATACTGGCTATACTATATCTGTACTCTTTTTTTAAAAGATTTGGTGGATGTCTCATTGTTTATTTGTTTTATAATTACAAATCTTCGAATCACCATAGAAATATATTTTGATTTTGATAGTGCAACTTACTTCTAGTCCAAAACACTTTCTATTTTTGGTCAAGCATTATCAGGGTTATTGATCAAATTAAATTTTGAAAATGAAGTATCAAGCTCAGTTTACATTTACTTTTATAAACATGTTTATAAGTCGACCGAACTGTTAAAATTATTAGATCTAGTTATGAAAAAAAAAATTATGTGTATTTATTAATTTTATTATTCATTGCAGGTATGAAATAGTTCTTGTGATAACAGTATGAAAATGTGTATGTAAGTAAGAAAATTATCCATTTAAATTTTTACCATTGGTATTTGTTCTATTAATTCACATTAAAAAAAATAAATAAATAAAAAAACATAATTGTGTGTTATAAATAATTTTCAAGTAGAATGTTTTATAACCATGTAAAATTAAGCAGGTTTCTATGAAGCATTTCCTAGATTAGCCCCTTTGTATTTAAGCAAACATTTTTTTAAAGTTTTTTATTTAGTACTAAAAGCTATAGCAAGTGCGGCTAAGCTGTTTTGAGTTTCAGACCCACACAGCTTAGTAATTCGGTTTATTATCACAACTTCATAAAATAAAAAAAAGAAAGAAAATATAAAGTATAATTTGGGTTGTTTATGTATTAATAATGATTTCTATACTCATGATTCTGTAGACTTCCTAGGAAGATGTATGCTAGTGGAATCAGTCCAACAAGCCCAAAAAGTAAATATTTAAAATTTAATTTTTCGTTTTGTATTACATTTTTACACATGTATAAAATCAAAATTAATTTTATAATAATTGTTATTTTTATTGCTGGATTTTTAACCTTTTTGATTATTTACTCTATTTTCATTTTTTTTTTCTATGAACTTTTAGCATTCTTATAATCACTTAACATATTATATGAATAGTTATTACTTGTGCTATCATGAATCCTGTTTGGTATTCTCCATTTATATCTCGATTTGGATAGCCTAACTCTTCACCAGATTGAATGAAAGCAAGAACAAGTGGTGTCCTCCATGGTGCCTCTTGAACAGTCAGATATCCTCCTCGAGAATGATATTTTCCTATCAAATAATTATTTCTGTTATCTTCTGATTTCTTAAAATATCGTAGAACCTATAAAATAAAAAACATATTATGGAATATCATATTGATATTGAGTATTGATTTTTTTTTTTTTTTTTTTTTTTTTTTTTTTTTTTAATTAACATTCTGCAGTACATTATTCAAAGAAATGATTAATCATTATTTTCAATTCTGACACCATAATCAGCTTTTTAAATTTAACTATAAATACTAAATAAATAAAATAATATACATAGTTGGGTTGGAAATAATTACTTAACTTCATTGTAAAAATAATTTGTTCTTAGTACATTTTATCATGTTTTTTAATTCAAAATGGATCAAAAACAAAAAATATAAAATATATCTAAAAAAGGGTAAAGATTATTTTCAACAATCTACTCCAGAAAACTGAGCATTTTTAAATATTAAGAATTAATATAAATCCTAGACTTTTATTTAATTAAGTATTTTTTATTACAATAAATTTTGAGAAATATAGGGATATGAAAATACTAACTCTATTTTAATTACTTAATGATTATTGAATTTCGTTTTTTGTTACTTATCGACTAACATTGTTTGTTAAAAAGTAAATCTTACTTTGGAATATCCCCAACCTTCATTGCCTTGTTCTTCCCAACTATCGTAATCATGCTTATTACCTCTGACATACAACATGTAATTTAAAACACTTGAACCTCCAAGAACTTTCCCTCGAGGCCAGTTGCATCTGCCTTGTTTCATAGCTAAGCATGACCTTCCTGAGGAATAAATAAAGTTATTTTTTTAAAATATGTTCACAAATTCTTTTTATTTAATAACAGAATAATACTTCATTAATTTTACATCTAACATTATAAAGTTTGATTGAATGTAATATTAGTCATTTTGAAAAATAATTTTAACGTGTAAATATTTTAGTTCTATAAGTATTTATTTTAAAATATAATAGTATCTTTAGAGAACTTGTTGTTATTACTAGTAAAAATAAGACTAGAATTCTAAAATTATCTTCATAGTGTTTTGTTGTCAGTTCCCTTACCAGTTCTTTCCGTTTTGTACTGCCAATCAATATTTGAAAGCTGTAAATAAGCTGCCAATGAAGGTACATCAGATATTTCATTTTCATCTGGCCCTGCTTCAAGCAGCAATATTTTCCAGTGACCGATTTCAGAAAGTCGATTTGCTAATACTGCTCCAGCTGATCCCCCACCAATAATTACAAAGTCATATTCAGGCAGGAGCTGCCTAGTGTTGATAAGTCGTGATTCAGGATCAAGTTTGTCATATCGATAGTAAGCAAGACCGGCAATTAACATTGGTATCAACCATATTCCTGAAAATTTAAATATTAAGATTATATAACAATGTTATTTGTAAAAAATATATAAGTTAAAATTATTATTTTTTTTTAAGGGAGTAATTCAAAGCTCCGGACCATAATCTTGTATTTAACTCTACATTTTATTGATTCCTTAGTTCTATTCTTTGTTCTTACTGTTATATTATAACCAGTTATAATTCAATCAAAAACTTTTATTAATCTCATAATAACTGTTTTTAATAATTTCAGGTAATCATTAGATTATCTACTTATGTGGATTTATAATCAATTAGATTTTACATTATGTATTTTTCCTCTTTATTTGTAAATTATAATGTAGTTCTTTATTTTATAAATGCACTAATTCCTGTTGATACAGGATTTGGTGTTATATAAACTTAATTACTAATTACTAATTACTAATTCCTGTTGATACAGGATTTGGTGTTATATAAACTTAATTACTAGTCCCAATACATCTTATTTTAAGAATCAATTGATCTTTATGTAAATATAGTTGGTTCATAATTTATTCGCTCTTATATTGTGAAATCGTTATAGGTAGTTAATACCTTTTACATTTACTATTTCAGTACTTTTAACAATCATTATGGATACAGTAAAATATTTGTATTTTCCTCTATATTTACTGACCAATGGAGTGATATACATTCTGAGTTTTCATACATAAAGTTGTGGCTTGCACTTGAATACAGTATTTTTCTACCATTAAAAAATTGTATTATTTAATAAAAATAAAGTTGTAATTAGCAATGGAACTTTCTGACACACAACAAAATAATGAATAATTTTATAATTAATCAAAACTATAATTATTGCTAACAATTAATTAAATTTTGTTGTCTATAAATCTTAAATAAAGAAAAAATAATTATGCATACCTGTACCAACAATCGCCAAGCCTGTCTTTATAGCTGATGATAAAGCAAGGAGTGTAAATATCATCGTAAGACATGTTTCAAGTGCCTTCTCTTTTCATCAGCTCAAAGATTTCTACCTGTATAAATAAAATAAACTGTTTAAATAATGATCAAGGTCTAGTTCATAAATAAAATATAAACATATTTAAAAAAAAAAAATATCATTATCTTTATCACACACTATTTTTTTGTTTTTGTATTAATATTTCAATGATGTAATATTGTTGACCATAGTAATATAAAAGGACTTGGTTGAGCACAGCCAATCACAATAATGTATTAATTTATTATGCTGACATTTCGTCTTCATCAGTTCTTCTGCTGGATTCAGCCTAAGACACTTGCATTGTAAGCCGAATCGTTGAAACAATAAATTAATGCAATTTTGCCATCCCTATCCATCTACTTAATTGTATAACAGTAATTATTTTTAATATATATATATATATATATATATATATATATATATATATATATATATATATATATATATATACTTATTCGTTCATATTTTTAATTTTTTCAGCATTAAGGTCTTTGTAAATGGTTAAAAAATAAAAACATTCTGGCAAGGCTTAAGGAACCCGAATGTTCGAAGCTGATACCACCCCTAATCACTGCCCTCTCACCTCCCTCCGCTGCACCCCTTCAAGATACTAGTCGGCAAGGTCAGTGCTGACGTAACCTTCCCATCTACGTTTCGGTCTATCTCTCAGACTTTTATCTGTCAGTTCAACGTTACCATTTTTGTGAAATTTGTTCCTTAGTTATAAAGCTCAACAACAGGCTCATTTTGAAAATCACGATTCTATCACATCAACTATATTATTATACAATATGATTACAATGTCTCGCGATTCCGCGTTGTAAATCCTTCTACTTTCTTTATTTTTGGGCATAAATATTTTCTGAGAATTCGAGGCTTTATACTCGGCTATGTTTCACGCGTTTAAAGATAATACAATTGATAATATTCTTCTAAATTATAATTTTTACGGTTTTAGACAAACAGGGAATAGTCCCGTGGCAAAAGGTAGAGATGGTTTGAAAGGAGGAAATAAGTGTGTTCGCCATTGTAACGGTTGGCGGAAAGTTCCGGTTTTTTTAGTATTAATTTATTTTATTAACAAATCTAAACTTTTTATGTTTATTTATTTGGCATAAACGATTAATTCTCTCTCAAACCATAACTCCTTTCAAACCCCTGTCACGGGGCTATTCCCTGTATGTCTAAAAGCGTAAAAAACATGAAGAAATAACTGTAAAAGAAGGAATAATTATCTAAGTTAAATGGAATGCACACAAAATTTCGTAAAATGTTAAAATTATTTTCACAAACCGTGATAAGGCTTATGATGGAACCAACGACACAATGGTTGGCACATTGTACCCAGACCACTTACAATGAGGTCTTATAGCCTAGCGTGAATTGGCTGGCTATTGATAAACTGGGTTGTTCCTTCGACGAACTGGGGAAATAATTTGCTGCTGATGCTACTCAATAGCCCCATATTTTCTCTTTATGAAGCCAAGTATTATTACGTCTTAAACATATGATATTATTATGTTTATTTTTCCATTATCGATCATATATTTCTATTCCTTTCTATAATCTTGACCTAACCCTCTTGTCAAATAGGTTTCATAAAATACCAATGTCAAGGCTAAATTGTATCTTTAGATTAACTATTTAAAAAATAAATAAAATTGGTCTCCCTAGATAATCACCCGATACAGGAAACAAAGTGCTTAATTTTTGCTGAGGTCGTGGTAGGTAATCCATGCCCATTATTGTGTTAAAGAGAGTTTTAGAAGCTATAGCGATCAACTGCGTTTTACGGTGAAAAACTAAATGACTTTGGAAGTCATTTTCATTAAGATGGTCCTCTAGAATCAAATCAGGTTAATGGCTAGAACAGATATTAGCCTAGTACCTATATGTCTTTCAAGATATATTTATGGACGTTTTTAATAGTTAAACTGAAGTTTTTCAGTATTTAATTATAAGTAATAAAAACCATTAGGACTTTTATGTGACTTAGAAAACCAATAATAATAGAGGCTGT
Source organism: Euschistus heros (assembly GCA_003667255.2). NCBI lineage: Eukaryota > Metazoa > Arthropoda > Insecta > Hemiptera > Pentatomidae > Euschistus > Euschistus heros. The sequence goes on along the minus strand of RCWM02000117.1, from coordinate 1,187,648 downwards.
GGGTTCCGAAAGGCGGCAGCATCTCAACATCTTTGCGTCAAGAAGCGGCGGCGCTGATCGAATATTTTTTAAGGCGCTATTAACCTTCAGTTACGCGTTTTTAAGTATCCCTTTACTTTAATAGCTCTTCTTATTTAGCGATCCCACAATACCTAACCGATTACCCTCCTTTGATCCCGAGATATAGAAAACCTAACCTCTAATTTTGATAGGAAATTCCAATTTTTTATTATTGTATAATATAATTTTACTTCATTATCTTACATGCGGTTTGTAAGAGTTATTTACTATCTTTTAATGGCAAATTAAATGTATTTTTACACTACATTTAACTACAGTCATTCTTCATACTTCATTATAATACTCCATCATTTAATTCATGTTATAATCCTGTAATTATGCTAAAAATAAGTACAGTAATTAATCATTCATGTTCTTGTTATTCTTTATTTCATAGTTACATAGTTATACTATAGTTTTATAGATATTCTTTATTTTATAATTAGAAATGATTGGTTATGCAATGGCGAAATCAATGTCGAACATTTTCAACGAAAACAGTACAATGTTAGAGCTTCATAAGGTATTTCGCGTAGGAGCAGGGGCAGAACTAATGAAGTGAAAGAATATCGACATTTCTCAATAGGTCTGAGACATCCTTTTGATATTATTTATATTTTGTTATTTCTTTTATTTTTTAACTCTCTGCCCGGTTTGGCTTCTATTTTATAATGGAACTGTGTCTTGGTTGAAGGTTGCTGACTTTCGCTTCTAAATCTGTTTTGTGTTCATAAGGGCTTTAAATTGGAGGGTAATATATACTAAAATATATATACTAATAGTGATAGGTAATATACTAACATACTAAATATTTAATATTTCTTATTTTAATTATATTTTTTATTTGTTATCAATTTAAAAAAAAAAAAATGTTTTTAAGTCATCTTTTTCGGAACATTTTCATAACACTAAAATCCTCATGCTGTTACTGTACTGTCTTTTTTTTTTCTTTTTTTTTTTTTATCATACCGTTCCTTTTTATAATTTATATTTTTATCCTCGAGACTAATAGTCATTCTTTCGTCTGAGCTACGGTGCCAAAGATAAAGAATGTTTTTTTAAAAAGTGGGTTATATTTTTTTGACGTAGTCTCCCGGGCTCTAGCAGCTGTATCTCTATATCTCCTGAGCATCAAAATATGATCAAATCAGCAATCATGGTTCTCCTCAACATAATTTTATGCTATCTCAAAAACTTCCTTTGCAGTGGCGTGACTAATTTTTGAAGAACTATTATATCACTAAGTATTACTAATAAAAAGGAGCTATAGTGACATAGGTCCTAATCTCCTGACTTGTAGAGGCTTCCTTTACGACTATAAACCATGGCTTTATATACACCACATGAAATAAACCTTTATTTCACTAAAACTGGGTTTCAAGAAAATCGTGACTTATAAAAATATTGACTGGCCCTTCTTCCGGACACACATTCTAATTTTCTTTTTCTCCTGTTATTTCGGAAATTGCTGATACGATTTCCTCGTCAGTTTATTCGATAATAATAATTTAGATTTATATTTAGTCTTGTACTATTACAAATTAAACTTCTAAAAGAACTTCTCTGATTATTCAATTGTTAAGATGGTGTGAAGTAATTAGTGTAAAATTACATTTGACGGAATAAGAGTGTACAACTAGTTTCCCATAATTTTTATACGTTTTCATTAGTTACGTTTATGACTTGCATAAAAGGTACCGTGGCTTATGATTATAAATTTCAACGAAAAAATGGAGGCATCTGTTTCGACCATACGGAAGGAAAGAATAAACAAGTTAAAAAAATAAAAATATTTCTTGGATTTGGGGCTTGATTTGTTTTATAGGCCGACCTGTATTCGAGCATATACCGTAAAATCAGATCTAATCAATTGATGATCAGATACAAAAAATGTCGCAAATCCATATTATAGTTAGGTCCTTTTGGTGTCCTATAGAAAGCTTAAATGTCTAGAAAATCACGTATCAGTTCATAAGCATCGTTATCCAATGGCTTACTGTCGATATAATTGTTTTTTGTTTCGATTTATTTATTGATATTTACAACTGTATACAATGTATAAAGATCGAGTAAATGTAAGGGAATATGATTACACTTATATGTCAATAATTTGTGATGAAACTGCTCATTACTAGTACTTTAGTGAAATCTACATTAGAAGATCCCCAGTCCATCTTTTTTTCAGACGCCTCGGAGAGCTTTCGAGAATCGAATGGAAGCAAGTTGGTTGACTAGTGAGTTCGAGTGGTTATGAAGCTTATTGAAAGATAGGTATCTGGTGTAGGCCTCTTAAGCAAATTATGGGACATTTAGATCATTACGGATAAGGTTATTTGTAACATAAGAAGAAGCATTGAGAGGACTTTGGATTGTATACGAGAAGAATTTGAAGTTATAGTGGAGTCACAAAGCTCAACATAGAATGTCCAAATAGGTCTAATTCTTGTCATGTAAATGAGTTTTGTTTTTTAATTTAATTGGAAGCTTTGACCGTTTAACTAGTAAATACTGTAGCATTCGAAAACGGCGAAAAGTTTCTTGCCGTTTAAGTATTGTGGCGATATAAATATAAATAATAATAATAATAAATAAGTAGGGAAGACTGTTGTACCTTGATTGGGGGAACAGCGCACCTTGAAAAAATTGACATTGCTCTTGTTATTCTTCCATTCAATCAGAAAATCTTTAGATTATTTTAAATTTTCACTTCCCTGGAATATTGTTTTCTACCGCGTTTTTTAAAGTAAGCGATCGATTGTTTGATCTGGTGTAATATTAGATACCCTTGGAGAAGGTGCCCAGTCGATTTGGGATAAAGGAAGAAATTTGACTGATTCGCATACATTGCCATCTCGTACCTTGAAACACTGAGGGTCTTAAACCTTGAAGAACTTTTTTTTTTTTTTCAAATTTCGTTTTGCAGAATACCTGAAAATGCCTAAGAGTAAGGAAGGAATCCAAATTTCTAGTTTGCCGTTCAAGTTTATGAAGTTTACTTTTTGTCAAATAACAGCATAAAGAAAAACACGAAATTGGTGAAAAATGCAAATACTCTTTTGCTTCATGTAGTTTTTTTTGTTTACATCTCACTGTTTAAAGAAACAACAGTTACTTTTTCATGGTACAGGAGCATTCTTGTACTTTGAAGCAAAAACCTTATTTTGCTACTTATACTCAAAGAACATTAAACATTAGAAATTTGATCCTCTACAACTGCAGGTTAGTTTAACCTCGACGGACCACCAGAAGACTTACTTAAAATACTTATATCAGCTAAACTGGGGTTACCAACACCAAAAATCAGAAAAGTGTTTCAAGTTACAACAGTCTCCCCTGCTCGAAATTTCTTTCTACACCCAGGAGGGGATATTATGTCAGCCATTGTATCCTAAAATGTTTTGTTACGGCTGTAAACAATGGATTTTCTGTTAATAATTACTTTTACATTTTTATGTTCTTACTGTGAAAATATCTTCCAGATAGTTGGCGTGTAAAAGTTTTGGCTTAATGTTTGACAATTAACAAAAACAGGCCATGATGCTTAGTCACCCCTTTACTAGCCGGCTTATTAAGAGTTTTGAAGAAATTAGGAAAGTCGGATTCGGGCTTGTATTTAAGAATAGAAATCGGCATGAAACATGCGGAATAATGTAAAGAAGAGGATGATAAGGTTGATTTTACATCCGTCATTGTCGGAAGAAAGTCAGCCATTGAATGGTTCGGGTATTCTGCCATGCCATCTCCCCAGCATCACAACGGCCAGGGAGCAATTATTTCAATTTTACGTCGTCTCCAGCTCCTTGCTCGATATTTACTTTCTCGGTGATATGTCTCCAGTGAAAGCGAGTGTCATTGTGAAAACGACATTTTTCCATATTCATCTGCATTCTGTAACATACCGAAATCTTTTCTCGATTCTGGAGTTCGCATCTTCATATCTATTATGCTGTTTTATTAAGACTTATAGATTTCTTTTTAATTAATTATCTATTTCTAATGAAAAACTGTTTTCTGTTTGTTTGACGTTATTGTATACTTTAATTTATTGTTTTCAACATGCTTCTTTTTTTTTTTTTTTTTTTTTTTTTTTTTTTTGGATGGTGTAAAAATATATATAATGTAGTTAGTGATTATCAGTTAGGGAAAAATAATTTTAAAAAAATTGTTATTTCAGTTCTTCTGTCATTTACATTAGTCATTATTTCTAATACGTTTACTGTAGAAATATATAAAAGTTACTTTTACCTCTGCAAAATATTCACTTCCTAGTATATACATAGTATATTTTTCCAACTCAAAACTATTTAGTTACTATTTTGTTTAGATTTTTTAATCCATACGATGTAAATGTAAATGTAACACTTTCATGCAAATTTCACACTAACACAGTTACGACATCTATATGGAATTGTGTGTATTATAAAGTTTCTAAATGTCCGACGTTCTCTCCATCTCTATCGAGATGTCGAGAGATGTCGCTGCTGATATTTTTATAGCTGTAGGAACAATTAAAATGGTTGTCCTGCATACGGTACTCGGGGCCTTCGCAACGTATAACTTCGAATTCTAGTAATTTTATGAACAAGTATTATCCAGATATGAATATGTAATTACCAAAATCGGATTATTCGTATAAATTACTGGGGAGAATATTCGGCCCATTAAATTTACCTAATCTGCCCAATTTTCTTCCAAAATAAATTTAACCCTACAAGCCCCCCCCCCCCCCCCAGTAACGTGTGGGAAAAACATTTTTATCGTTTCTATAGCTATAAAAATATTAGCAGGGACGAAGCGTTGGATATTTAGTAACTGTATAATACAAACCATTGCGTATAGATGTCGTTACTGTGTCTGTTGCTGTGGCCTTAGTGTGGAATTTGAATCAAAGCGATACGTTTGTCGTTCGTGTGAATTCCAAAACCTAACAAAAATAGTAACTGAATAGTTCCGATTTAGAAAAAAATGCTTTGAGTCGTAACAAAGTGTATATTCTGCTGAGGTAAGTATAATTCAGATATGAAATACAAAGAAAGAAGTCAGTATAAATGAATATATAATTACCAAAATCATTCGTCATAAATTACTGGAGAGAATGTTTGCCCCCTTAGTTTTACCAGAAAGCTACATAGTTTTCCTACAAAGCAAATTTAATCCTACAAGGCCCCCCAGTACCTTATATGGGACAACCACTTATATTATTCCTAGAGCTATAAAAATATTAGCATGGCATCTCGATAAAAGCGTCGGATATTTAGCAACTGTATAATAAAAACCATTGCGTATAGATGTCGTTTCTGTTGCCTTAGCGTAAAATTTGAATGGAAGAGTTACATTTGTCGTTCGTGTAAGTTCAAATATCTAAAAAAATAGTTCTGAATCGGAAAAAAATACTGAGTCGTATCGAAGTTTATATTTTGTAGAGGTATGGTTGTTGTATATTACTACAGTCAATTTATTAGAAATAAAAGTAAATAACAGAAGAACTGAAATAAAAAATTTGTTTTCCTGCCAAATATTGGATTATAATATATATATTATATATGCTAATCATCAATAAATGCCGTAGTTTTTTCGTCCCCCCACTCCATTATGCCATCTACAGGCATTACCAATCTGTTGACTTTTGGATAGACGACTTGTTGTGCGACACGTTGAATCCTGTCGAAATGCAATCGATAGGCAACAACGGTTAACTTGTAGTATGGGGCAAGGAGGCATATTTTTTGTCGCTTAATGATCCTTTCATAAAAAGGCCGTGTAGCACGCGTCAATGTCGCATGCTACATGTTGTCTAAACGTTTCATCGGTGGAATTGCGCCATAAGGATTTACAAAATAAAGTATTCTACGTACAGTTCTTCATGGATGCAATACACGCCACTAATGTTAAGAGAGGAATAACGTCTTGAAGTTATAATAGAGAATTAGGTAGATTATTTGGACCGAGAAAGGATGAGCATACTTGAGAATTTTTAAAGCTACACAATGTGGAATTATGAAAGATTTATCCGGTTACTAGAGTTAAGGTAATAGCATCGTGACGTTTAAAGTCGTAAGATTTAATAATTACCGAATCCAAAAAAGATAATGTACCGTCAGGAAAAGTCTTAGGGGAACACCGATACGTAAATAGGAGAATTGCATCCAGGCATCTTGTGTGTTTATAGGTATGATAGAGGGAGGTATGTAGTCATATTTTGGTCGGTTTCGGCATCGGACATTTGGGTTCACAGCCATTTTATTAATTTATTTAATACTTTCGTGACCATGGACGTATATAGGCTACATTAACACACTCACAGGCAAATACCTAATAGTCTCTTTTTGCTTATTTAGTTCTCCACATAATTTAACAGGCCTTATAAAACTTGTTAGGGATATTAGAAATATATTTAAAAAAAAGAAAAGAAAAAATACAGCAATATTTAAAACATAAAAATGTTGTAGCAATTTTTAATCTACGAAATTTTAAATTAACTCTTGAAGTGAACTTTCCTTTATTGGTCTGGACCGCTCATTTCATAAATGTTCAATAGTTTAGGTCTGGACGACATGTTGGCAACTCTAAACATCGAGGTACAGGAAACAATAGTTGCTGTATGGTTTCATGCAATGATCGTGAATAAAAGAAAATTCATCTCAAACGTGCGGTTATATGGAACAACAACGTTCGAAAAACGGTCCTGTATGTTCCTTCAGGTTTTAAACACCGCTTTATCAAAATTATTTGTGGCCAATCTTTTAAATTAATCTAAAAAAAAATTAATTTAAACAAACTCATCCACAAAGATCTTAATATTCCTTAGGTCTCTGACTTAGATCAAACCAGATACCTATCCTTTCATATCAAACTTCATAATCATTCAAATCCATTAGTATCACAACTCGCTTCCCACTCTATCCCAAATAACCCTCCGAGGCGCCTGAAATGAAGATGGTCTCGGGACCTGCTAATATAGTACTTTTTTTATATAGAAAATTTATAAGTGCTACCAATGGGTAGTTGCTTTCAAGCAATTGACATGTCATTTACTTGTATTTTATTTATATTGTATACAGTTGTAAATTTCAATTAAATAGCTATATATTTTTTTTTTTATATTATGGAGTAAACAGTAGGCAGTAGGTACATAATCTTAAGACAGATGTTTACAGCGAGCACATGCAACTAGTACCAATCTTGACATATGTTCTCTGGCCCTAACAAAAAATCTCTGTATGTTATTCAACTATTTTCATCAATTTTATTAGGTTTCGTTACTTTTTTTTTTTTTTTTTTTTTTTTTTTTTTTTTTTGTATTTTTATTATATTGAGAAAACGGTATATCGTAAAGTACCTATCGATTCGAAAAATATTTGAAAGAAGAAATATCGATTAAATAATATGTGACTGTCAAAAAATAAAAAAATCGATATTTTTGATATATTGTTCAACAAAAATGGATACCCATCCCTAATTGTACCCTTCATTAGCCATCACTTCAATATTTGATCACATTCTTATAGTTAATATTTAATTTTTTTTTAATTTAATTGAAATTTACATCTGTATATACAATACAAATATAATATACATTAAGTAAATATGATGATAATGATAAAAATGACACTTTACTTGTTTTTCTATGGTTCTGTATAATGAGGTACTACATTAGAAGGCCATCTTCTTTTAAGGCGCCTCGGAGGGTTATCTGGAATGGAATGAGAATTAAGTTGTGATACTAATGGATTTGAATGGTTGTGGAGTTTGCTATGAAAGAATAGATATCTGGTTTGTGCTAAGTCAGAAACGTAAGGTATATTAAGATCATTGTGGATAAGTTTGTTTGTGACGAAGTAAGGAGCATTTAGGAATTTTCTAAGGATTTTGGATTTAAGGATTGGATACGAGATGAATTGGATGGTTTAGTGGAGCCCCAACGCTCAACTCTTAGGTCCAAATTGGTCTAATTACAGTTATGTAAATGAGTCTTTTGTAACTAATCGAAAGGAGCAGTTTCTTGTCGTTTTAGTCTTGGATGCGGGTTCCAAATAAGACGTTTGTCCGGATGGAGTCCTTGGTAGCGGATCTGTTCAACGAGGATTTGTGGGACATCATTAAAGAATACTGTAGGACAGGAAATCATAGGTTTACGACGAAGGGTAAAGGTTATTTGATGGGATTTATTTTGATTCTCCATTTTCGACACCATTCTTGAAGGTTTATGATATGGGATTGGAGTGTGAGGGATTTGATATTTAATTGGTGAATTATCTCAGTTGTATTCTGCGAAATAGAATTTTTTGTATAATTAGACGAAGTTTTTCAAGTTTTGGCCTACATCGCGCATAACTGAATGACTAAGCTGTTTATCGATGTATCTACTTGAATGATTACGGTATACGCTTAAGAGTACAGATAATAGACCCATTGTGTGTGCGTCAGTTCAGCTGATGTATCGCCTGTTCCCTTCTCGCTGCATTGTAATCGTTAAAAGTCCGTTACGTATTTAAAAAACTGTTGTATCTGAGCATTTTCGTTTCTTTTGTAGCCTCAAATAAGTGTCCACGTAAGTATTTATAAGCTAAACCAATTATCGTAATGTGGGATAATTTCCGTTCAATTGGTCGTTTAAGTAATTGTATTGGTTGCATTAATTTTCTTGTTGTTGTTGTAAGTATGTTTAACGTCTTAAATAGTTAACAATTTAGATTATGTTTCATCTAAACTTTTATCAATACTACTTTTTTTTTTTTTAAATCATCCAAGCATTTTTCTTATTCTTTATCCTGTATGAAAAATTTATATGTCTTTCCTTAAATATTATTTCAAATGTTTTTTACTAAATAATTTAAACTACAGAGCCTTACTGTCAGCACATATTTAAGGCTTTTGTAATTTAAAAAAAAAAAAAAACTATTGTTCGATATATTCGAGCTTCACTTGCACTCATAACATTTGCAGTGTAGGCTCGGATAATCGAGTCATATATATATTTTTTTTTTCTGATTTTATTATTTATATCTGTTGAAATTTTGATAGTAATTTAAATATGAATTCATATATCGCAAGATTTCAAGTAACACAATATAGATGCTTTCTTCGCAATGTCAGCGAAGTTCTATGTTTTACTTAGCAAGGTTTAAATTTAAAAGTAAAATTTTATAAATTTACAACATAATATTGTATATTTTGCTGATATATTTCTACCTGAATCTGTTATTCCAATGTTCTTTGAATCATTAACTAGTTGTGTATATGTAAATTGTTTTGAAAAGTATTATTTAGTTTGAAGCGGGTTTAGATCAACCGAGCCTTTTTTTTTTTTACAAAACATTCGTTCGCTGATATAGACATTGGTAATCTTTGTACAAACATTACTAAAAGAAGGCTGGAAGATGGGAAAGACGGTGTGCGATGAACGAATCGCCATGAACAATTTTTCATTGATAAATCCAAGATCCTTTGTAAAAAAAAAAACACATTTCATTTAAAATAAATTAAATATATTTGGTAAGTGTAGTGTCTAATACTGGTGAAAAAATACGATTTCAAAAAATGTCTAAAAATAATCTTAACAAATAATAGAGTTATTTTAAAAATAATTATGTCCAATAAGAGTAATATGCACATGTAGGGAAAAAAGGAAACTTGAGGCGAATTTCTCAGCTAATTACTGCAAGAGTCTCACAATATTGTCTACTACTGGTGCCTTTACCCTCTCTCTCTCTCACTCTCTCTCTCTCTCTCTCTCTCTCTCTATATATATATATATATATATATATATATATATATATATATATATATATATATATATATATATATATATATATATATATATATATATATATATATACCCCTTACTTTTTTGGGGTCTCAATTATCCAGGGATTAGGTTATCCAAGCTTATCTTGGTCCAAACGTCGGCTAATCTTGTCCCAAGTGAATATAAAAACAAACATAGAAATTTTAATTATTTTTTTTATCCTTCTCTCAACTGACAATTATTGCAAATCGATATCTACATAATTTAATTCAAATTATACATTAGTGAACATTTTTTTAATTTTATTTGTTAGTCTTGATGAATTATTATAATTATAGTCAAATACGTTTCAACTTAAGTGCATGACTGGGAAAAAAAAAAAAAAACTTCATCGATTTGTGCAATCCGTTTGGTTACTGCAAGAGAAAGACTTGTCTTCGCGTGTCCTCGTTCCTGATTCTCTGATCTCTCGCCGTATTCGGGTTTAATTACCTGTAAAAAGTTACCCAACCTATTTCGAAATATACCTCAGTGTATTTAGAAAGTATAATGGAAATAGGTTAAAAGTATTTTAAATGAAATAACAGGTATTACAGTGAAACCTGGGTATATTGAACCTCAATACCTTGATAAATCGAAGTTTTTATATTACCCTTGAATCTGCCCACTATCCGTATGTTATTTTTACCTCTTCATATCGAAGGATTGGTTAAGAAGACCTTGATTTATAGAATTTTCGAAGATTCCTTAGCTTACACCTCGCCTCCTCAAAAAGAAGTTTTTATCGGAAAAACCTTTATAAATCGAAGTCGGTTTGTTAAATAAGTATAGTTTATACTGATCAAAGATTCTACGAAGTATTAACTATAACTCCCATCTTGACATTTGTTTCCGATTTGTTTCCGTTTCTGATAAAACAATTATGCGATACGATTCGTTGTCTGTTCTACAATATTTATCCACTATTTTGAAAAATGAAGTATGAAAATCAAGCTTTTTCATTATTAAAGAGGTTAAATAGGCCAGAGTTCCAAGATGTCGACTTAGACAAAGTGTCGTTTTCAGGTAGACAAGCTACTGTTTCAGATTTTTTTCCAAAAGTCCTCTTAAATTTTTAACGAATTTAATAATTATTCTTTCACTATTATTATTTCAATAAAATATGTATATATTTTTTATAGTTACATTTAGTATTTTATTATAAACCTGTAACCTCTATATATCGAAGTCAGTCAGAAATCAACTCAATAAATCGAATTTCTATATTCGAAATCCTCGATAATTCGAAGTTTTCTCTTTCCCCTTGAGGTTCGTTATATCGAGGTTTCACTGTATTACAGTTTTCTTTAATTTTATTTTATTTTTTTTTTCATATAATTTTTTTATTTCAATAATCTGTCTTTTTTTTTGTTGTTTTAATTAATCCATTTTATTTCGTTTTCTTGAACAGCATTTGAAAGATACAAGACCTAACAAATAGGCTAACACTAACTATTGTCTTGCTGTAAAAATTATGGAAACGTGCAGTAAAAACCTCTAAAAACGTGCAAAAAAAGACATGCAAAAAGGGGTACTGGAACGAATTGCGGTATTTACATTCGTACTTAACTTATAAAATTATTTTTTAAAGAAATCAGTACATAAATTAGCAATTTACAGTTATATAAAGAAATTTTTAATTTATAAAATAATTTAGCAATATGTCTTATATGCAGTGATGTAACACAAATAACGAAAAATAGAGACACATTTTCGTTGATACTGTATAATACCTTACTATAATAGTCTAGTCAATGAGTGCTGAAATAAAGAAAAGATGTCAGAATCAAAATTGAATGAAGCAAACGTTTAACAAAAAGTGAGGTAAACATTTTGTTTATTTCTAAAATTATCGATTTTTAATAATGTATATCTCGAAAACCGTTGGAATTTCGACAAATATGTATAGAATCAATTTTATTGGAAATTTCATGGGCTTTAATTTTGATTTGTAACATATTTTTCTAGAGTCTACTGTTTTTGAGATATCATCGAAGAACACAAACTATAGACCTTCTCTCCCTCCCTACCGTTAGCTCATTAGTATCTTTACTTTCTAACTACTCCTAACGAAGCCATGAAGTCAAAAATTATCGCATATTTCATGCACTCTGCTTGATTGACTGAACTATAAGGTACATATTTTTTTTTTCTTCTGAACGATACCTTTTGTTATTTTTTAAATGTAATGTGACCACATGTCCCTTTTCTTTTACCATCACTCCCGGGATGCCCAGTTGCCTGATTTAGCAATATTTGTGAAAAATCTGCTCTTTTATAAATTAATTTAATTTTGAAATACTTTACAATGTTTCTTTATTTTTTTAAAAATTTTATCTATTTGTTGATAATTACCATTATATACATTATGTACAAGTAAATTTGAGGAAAGTTATTACAATGGCATGTTAATAACATGTAAAGCACTCATCTGTAGTTGCACATCAATAGTTATATTAGAACGTCTTTTGGCTCTCTTCTTTTTAGACGCCTCAGAGGATTATCGGGAATGTAGTGTGAGACAAGTTGGGAGACTAATGGATTCGAGTGGGTATGGAGTTTACTATAAAGGATAGGTATTTGGGCCAAATCAGCAACATATGGAACATTAAGATCTTTATGGATAAGTTTGTTCGTGACATAATAAGGAGCATTGAGGATTTTACGAAGGATTTGATACGAGAAGAATTAGGATTAGTGGAGCCCTAAAGCTCAACTCCGTAAGTCTGGTTTTATTAGTCTTGTTGCTGTCTTTATATCTTCAGAGATTCTAGAACTTTTTAGCCAAATAAATATAACTTCACTTTTTTATATTTTTATTTCACACATTACTTTTTTACAATATGTAACCTTCTGATTTTATACATATGACTTAAAAAATCAATCGATATTTTTATATAATTATTAATACGATTTGATACCCTACATTACTCCTCTCCCAGTAACATCAGTATGTTACGATATCAATTTTGACTTTGAGATTACATTGTCATGCCAAAAAATAAAGAAAACTATCTAAATAAGCACTTTTTCTAAAATGAAAAAAAAAAAAATTTTACAAAACATAATTATACCTAACATTTTTTACATAACAATTATTTTCTCTTTCTAAAAAAAAAAAAAATAAAACCATAACAAATTAAAAAAAATAAATAAATAAAATAAAATGATAATAATCCACTTCACTCATGTTAATCACTAGAGGAACATTTCGCATTTGATCACTGCAGGTAACGCTGGGGAAACCTGACTCTTTTACCCGTTTTTGTTGTTACCTCATTCCTGGATGCTGAAAATGGAACATCCTGATTAGTCATTAAAGGCTGTGGCTTCATAGGCATTGTCAGTAATCTTGGTTGTTGATCCGTCCTACATGTTGGGTCCTCAGGGTCCAAAGTGTAAGCAGGCTTCAACCGATCTAATGAGATATTCACCTGTTTTCCTTTGATCTGAAGGGTGAAGAACTTTTCTTGCCTTGATATTATAAGGTAGGGTCCTTCATTATTAAATATTGTTTTTATAAAATATTTTTAACTTATTCTGTTTTAACGTAGCGAATAAAATACAGTGAAACTCCGATTATCCGGATTAATTGGGGCCTAGATTGACTATTGAATTAGGGTATTGAAATAAAAAATACAGACATATGTAATGTTTTAAGTGTGTATTTTATTGTATAATAAAAATTTTGGCTGTTTATAAAACGCCAAATGTTTTCCTAGATTCGCTTTTCCTAAGACGTTCTACAATGGACGGTTTTTCCATTAAACAGTAAAATTAAAATATTCGAGTCTAAAAAAAAAAAAAAGGCCGAAAGTAAATTTTTTTATTCAGTTAGCAGAATAGGGAGATATTTTGGATCTGGACGCGGATTCCAGGAATAGACACAACGATGTTACCGCATCCACCCCCTCACTTCACGTTTTTAATTTCCCGAGGAAAGAAAAAATTACAATTTATAATGTATATTTATCTTTACAAATAATTTAAACATTACACATTCCAAGTTAACGTGTTTTCTTATTGACTCGGTAGTGACTGTTGAAGAAACTGCTTTTATTTATTTTTCTTTTTTTGATCTTTCATAGGTAATGTTGAAATACTAATATAATATTTTAACAGTGGTATAGTCACTGATATGGGCATTGAATAGATTTTAGAAATTATGTTACATGTAATGATTTCACGTAACTAGTATTACTCTACTCCGTACTGCACCAACATCTTTAGTTGTAAAGCAAGAAACATTTAAATCAGCCGAAGAAAATATACAGTCGGTGTCAACATCTCAACTCAACATAATTTCTACGTTTTTAAAAATATTTAAAACAATTTTAAAATTAATCTTTTGTGTTGTTACTTCTGTTCGATCTCCTAATTACAGGTGCTCGATAACTTTATTATTATTTTTATATACACATTTACATAATACATGTTTTGTAAATTGAATATAAACCAAACAAAATAAAATAATGAACTAGAAGATGTTCGATAAAGAACAATTTAGGAAATATATGAATTTTGGAGATCTTAGAAGTATTTCATATTGGTATCTTCAATTTTAGGAATATAATTTTTAAAAATATATTGTAGGCCGCAAACGTATTGTTCATGAAACATTGTCCATTGTCCATCCACTGGTCAATGTACTAATTTTATATAACCGTATACATACACATGCATTGTGAATTGAATATAAAAGAATAACCCAAGGAACACAAAATAAAATAATGAACAAAAAGATATATATATATCAATTTATTGAAATTTACAACTGTACAAATGTGTACATTAAGTAAATGAGCTGATAACGATTACGATGTCAAAACTTGAAAAGAACTACTCATCAGTAGCAATTCAATAAAAATTCTACACTAGAAGATCTCTAGGCCATCTTCTTTTAGGCCTCGAAGGATTATCGGGAATGGAGTGGGAAGCAAGTTGAGAAACTAATGGATTTGAGTGTTATGGAGCTTACTATGATAGGATAGGTATCTGGTTTGGGCTAAATCTGCAACATATAGAACATTAAGGTCTTTATGGATAAGTTTATTGGTGACAAAGTAAGAGGCATTTAGGATTTTTCGAAGGATTTTTTATTGTAATGATTGGATACGAGATGAATTGGATGGTTTAGTAGAGCCCCAAAGCTCAACTCCGTACATCCAAATAGGTCTAATCACAGTCTTGTAAATAAGTCTTTTGTATTGAATTGGGAGGTTTGAACGTATGTCTAGTAAATGTTGAAGTAGTCTGTAACGACGAGCAGTTTCTTGTCGCTTTAGTTTTAACAAAAAGATATAAAATTTTAAAATACAGTAGGGAAAACTGAGCAAAAAAGTAATTGTAACAATTATTTCAATAATATTTGATAAAGAATAATTTAAGAAATATATGACTTTTTGGAGATCTTAAAAGTGTTTCAAATTGGTATCTTCAATTTTAGTTATAGAATTTAAAAAAAAAATGTATTCAGGTCCATAAACCGATGGTCAATTATTGTCCAACCACCGGCCAATGTCCTAGTTTATTTACTGTTTTGCTTTTAGTATAGTTTTGTAGTCTACAATGATATATGAGGTGGTGTATATTTTCTTGTTGTGTGAAGTCACAAGGACATAAGATTAAATATGTTATTTTAAATCTACGAAAAAAATAATTCAATGTCGCATGCTTAGTGATTCCTACTGTAGTGTAGAATTGAGTCCATAAGTAAGTGACGTGTAGTGATGTAAGTCCGTAATTCTGGAATGAAATGATGCAGATGTCTTACTTTTGTGTTGTGTTCCGCTGTGTCAGCCGCTGGTTTACAGCTTGTATGTGTTACATGTATATTATGTGTTCAATTGGTTAAAAGGGTATTTAGACATACCGGAGAACGATTTAGTAGACAAGGTTGCAAAAAAGGCTTTAAGGATCTCTCCCTTCCTGTGTCGTAAACATCTCGAAAGGATTTCATGCTGTCGCTTGTGCAGATTGTGAATCTGCTCGGAAGTCATTAGCGGAATATTATTTACTTAAGATAGGATGCCATAGTTGTAAGACGATATGGGAAACAATAGATTAAAAAAAACAAAATAATTTGAATAATTTCATGCTTTTGTAAAATTTTAATGGGGTCATAATTTATCATTATAAGACGTTTCAGATTTTTAGCTTGTCCTATCAGAGGTACATTTCCTCTTTTAAATTATTTCTTCGGTAATGAAGTTTGCGTTAACTGCCTCCAACAGACGGGATTGCTTTTTGTAATGACTGTATTCCATTGTTTTTGTATGAATGCTCTATTATCCACTTTTCCGAAGTGCCTCGCTCAGTTGTGTTGTATGGTGATTATGAGACGTAACGATTTAGTGGTTGCGTAATAGTTGTTTGGTCGCATGATGCCGACGGGTCTTCCTTAGCCACTTTCTCGTCCCTGCATCAACCAGTCGATTATACAACATTAAACTCCACTCCCATGGGTTGTATGCAGATGGGTTTTCTATTGTCTGGGGCCACTTCCGGAACTGGATGTCTCATACGGTTTTGTGATTGAAATATATCTTGACTTCATTTCCCCTAATGTATGCATTTATTCAAGCTGCCAAATAGATTAGTTTGAAATAATGAATGCTGAGTTAGTCAATCAATATTGGTATATTGTGTGTTATACCTTACTATTATAAACAATAGTTTATGCAGTATTTTCATATTGCATAGGTATATTAGTCTTTAGAAAACTCACTCAAAGTTTTCGGAAAATTTAGCTTGTATTTCCACCAACTAAATATGCGCTGACAGGAAAAAAATTCTACTCAATTGATTTTTTCATCTTCTCATTCATTCTTCTCGCCTGAAAGTTTTATCTTTTGTAGATGTTTTCAGCTCCATATACTCTAACCAGGACACATTAATCGAAATACGATTGTTAATAATATTAATTGAATAAAATACAACAGTATTTAAAAATATTTCCTAGCAGTTTTAAATGTACGATTTTTTTAAATAAGATTCATATCCGCCAACTCAATTCATTACGTCTTGCGTTCAATGGGGATATACTGCCCTGCTAAGAAGGAACACAAAATCGAGATATTTATTTTAATCTATTACAATACATTATGAAATTTATTTACAATATTAAAATTGCAAATATATTCCTCAATTTGACTTAAGATTCATAAAAATATATGGCAAAAATTTCCTAGGCATATAATTTTCAGATATAATACTAAACTTAAAAGCCGCAGGTTCTCGTTTTTAATGAAAAACTAAATTTTGTATATTTTTCATTAAAAAAATATCAAAACTTTGAGCCCTTTTTTCTCTTTACGACAATTGACTAAATCCGTGAGAGATATGCCCTATCTAATGAAAAACTGTTATAAAAGATATTGTAACATTTGGTGTTCAAATTATCCGAAAGTATTATTTAACAAAGATTAGATGCAAAAATGTAAGGTTATTTAATATAACGAAACAGGTAATGATTACCACGGATTATGGATTACCATGGAACTAGTTTTTACTATAACATTAACACTGACAAAAATAATAAAAATAACATCCTGTCACATTAATATTATTACACATCACTGAAATCTGAACATAGCATCAACAGATTTTTCACTCTACTCACTGTAATCAATAAAACATGCTACATTCTATGAGATACTGTCTCCATGGCGACGGGTTAAACACCTTTAGGCGTCTTTAAAAACCATGTCAGTTCTCGCTAATATTGTTACAGTACCGATTTAAAATTTAACTTCATTTTTTTTTTTAAATACTGCTTGTATTTATTTAATTAATATTATTAATAATCCTAATACGTTTCATGTGTCCTGGTTAAAGTATATGAGGACGTATATACCTAAAAAAGAATGAAACTTTTCTATTAGAGCATACGGAGTTGAGCTTTGGTGTTTCACTATACCTTCCAATTTCTCTTTCAAATCCTTACAATACAAAATCCTCAATGCTCCTTATTATGACATAAACTTATACATAAAGATCTTATTATTTTATATGTTGCTGATTTGGGCCAAACAAGATACCTAGCCTTTTATAGTAAACTCCATACCAACTCGAATCCACTAGTCTCCCAAGTTGCTTCACAGTCTATTCCTAATAATCCTCCAAAGCGTCTGAATCAAAGATGGCCAAGAGACCTTCTAATGTAGAACTATTGAAGTGCAACTAGTGAGTAGTTCTTTACTTGTTATTGACTTATCATTGTAATCATTTTCTTCAAATTTACATGTTGTATATAATGTAACCAGCTTAAATATGAATAAATAGTTGCAAAAAAAATGTATGACTTTTAGATAGTCGGCTTGCTAAAACACCGAATAGTCGAGAAGCCAAAGCTTCCGTTGGAATACAGGTGACATCGGTAATGTTCGAGGTGCTTTGTTCATAGATTTATAGCCATCTGTACATGTAGCTAAAGATTTTTGTTTAGCTTATATGTTTTCATCTGTTTTTTAAAAACAATGCGGTATGTAATGGAGTGTTTTTTAGACTAATAAAACGAAAGCTAGAAATTTACTTAGCTTAGAGAGCTAACTGTGCAATTTGGAATACATTCATGCCGAGGAAGATAACGTGTTTAAGGACTTTGTTTGACGAATCTTAAATAGTATGACACAAAAATAGCTTACTTGTAATTGCCTATAAACACTTAATTAAATTACTAAAATATCAGTTTCCTTTTCGTGTTCCTGCCTTTACGTTACGTTTCAAATGAGAAATATTATTTTTTAATTACGACACAAACCAAAACTGTGATCAAAGAAAGAAACAGTAGGTTATGCAAATTCTTTATTCGGCATTGTAGATTTTATTTAATTTATTTTTTGTCAATACCATAACCTTTCATTAAGGTCGATAATTAATATACATTAATTGAATCAATTGAAAAAAAAAATCCTATCCATTGATTAAATAAGAAATCTTTAAGATCAATACAAGTTATAATCAATAAATGTCATGTTTTTATTTCATTCAAACATTTTTTTAAGCGTAAAAACCGAAGATGTGTCGGTACCAAAATTTCGCTATCGATACCTAGGTTTAAAAACAAATTTATATTTCCAAAAATATGCTAAAAAATCAAAACAAATCAGTTACAAAACCATTAATGATTTAGGAAATAAATTAGTTAACCGCTAGTAGCATTTATTAACCATAGCATATAATATATGTTAATTATTATAATTCAGTCAGTTTACAATAATATAATACAATTTACAAATTCTAATTAAAGAAGATAAAACTCCACGGTTTCATTTATTGATGAATGGAAAATGTTCCTAAACCGTTTCGCTGAACACTGTAGATGCACTGGATTTGTTTTAGTCGGGTATTAGGGTTCAAAACTTTTTTTTTTTTTCATAGACATATCGCTCCTTAAGAATAACAAAAATGTATAATAAAATGGTATTATTTTGTCTGAATGGCATTATTTCGTTGGTTAAAGATGGTGTTCTAATTTCGCCATTTTCCAATAACAAATATCTTCTACAAACTAAAGTTTAACTTGCAGTTGGATGTGATTTATTTTTTATTCTCAGCTAAGGAGGCTTGGTCATAATAACAAATTCGGTTTTTTTGGAATCGGCTTTAGACTATCATATCTCAAGAATCGATGGAGCCGAGAATTGACACATTCCTTGTAGAAACATAAATGAACAAAAATGGCCGACTAGTCGGCTTATCCCTGATAATAACCGAATTCGATAAAAAGTTAGTGTAAACGTCCGAGGGGTAAACCGAGACTTATATGGGAGTATTGCAGCCAAGGCTGGTCTTGGAGATTTAGGTTTTGATTGGGTGGGATAGAGGGAGGTGTATGGTGAGAGATAGCTGGGTGTCGGCACTGAGCCTTCAGCTTTGCTAAGCCTTTTATTATTTATTTTTTATTTATTAAATTTTTTTTTTACAAACATTTTTTCCCACTAATTTGAATTCACTTTTGTTTTTATCATATTTTCACTTTTTAAAAGAATGAAAAGTAGTTTTAATTAACTTTCGCCTTTTATATTCACAAAAACCTATTTGAAAAAGTTCGCGACTCACGATTTCTTCATAAACTAGTCTAAAGTAGTTAGGCTTTAAATGTTTATCGGAAAAAACTTCTTCTTTTTTTAAGTGGATGAAGCTCACACTTAATAATTATAATTGAAGCCACTTTCTAATTGCTGTAACTTCTTGAAGTCGTAGCACGACGTAATATCGTGAAGTATTAAAATTCATGATGAATGAATTAATTTTTATTACGATGTAACTGAAAATATTTCTTACTTTACAACATTATTAAGTTATTATTTCATTCTTAAATAACTGAATGATATCTGGGCCTAGATTGGGCTAAATGATTCCAGGCCAAAGGGTCTGCACTGTTCCTATTAGAAATCAATTTTTTTTTATTTATTTTTTTTATTCATAGAAATTCACAACTGTATACAATTTAAAATATAATACATCAAGTAAATGTGATGAAAATGATAAAAATGACACTTCAATTGTTTTTAAAGCAACTACCCATTGGTAGCACTTTTAAAAATTCAATATAATGAAGTACTATGTGGGAAGGTCCCGAGGCCATCTTATTTTCAGACGCCTCGGAGGGTTATCTGGAATGGAATTAGGAGCAAGTTGTGATACTAATGGATTGGAATGGTTGTGGAGTTTACTATGGAAGGATTAATATCTGGTTTGAGCTAAGCCAGAAACGTAAGGTATATTAAGATCTTGGTGGATAAGTTTGTTTGTGACGAAGTAAGGAGTGTTGAGGATTTTTCTAAGGATTTTAGATTGTAAGAATTGGATACGGGAAATAAATTTAAAATGAGATTATCGGGAATATCTGGCCATTTTAACAAAAATCGGTATTGGTTTTGAACGAGTTTATTATCAGGAAATCAAAGATTAAAAG
This sequence comes from Euschistus heros, assembly GCA_003667255.2. Lineage (NCBI taxonomy): Eukaryota > Metazoa > Arthropoda > Insecta > Hemiptera > Pentatomidae > Euschistus > Euschistus heros. The sequence continues at coordinate 1,166,880 of RCWM02000117.1, read as the reverse complement.
AAAATATAAGAGCATACAATAATAAGACACAGAATTTCAACTTCTCTGTAAATTTGAATGAAGATAACCATAAATTCAATAAAGGCTCAGGAGTGAAACTAATTCATCAAGTAGACAGTAGCCTAAAATTAAATACAGTAAAAACTTGATAAGTCGAAGTTGAAGGGTGAACAAATTTACTTCGAGCTATCGATTTTTTGAGATATCAAGTTCATAAATAATATTTATTCGATTTATCGAGTTTTTCCTGTATATGTACATGTTTGTGTGTATACAACGGTAGTTAATTTTAAACAAATTAATGTTTTAATATTAATAATTTATTCTAAGAAAAATTATCAGAAACGGAAATATTAATTCAAATAGAACATAGTAAAATACATCTGTAATAAATTACATAATTTAAAATAGTACGTAACTTTCTTCTGCATACATTTAGGAGAGCGACGATGTATCGCTCAGTGCATTGTTTGCAAAACTCCTAAGACATCAGCACCTACTCTTGGTTGCCATAGCTAATAAAAAAAATTAACACAATAAATGTCTTGTCCCCGAAAAGAAACAGTCCTGAAGATAAGCGAGGAGAGACAGGTTTGTACATGTTCATGGCTATAGAGCCTACAAATATCGTACTTCGATTTAACGAATACAATTCATCATATAAACGTAATCGGTAAATGGGTTTCACTTCGACTTACCGGGTTTTGACTGTATCTATGAATCATTGAAAATCATTCTAGATTTTTTTTTTATTAATTGATAAATATTTTCCATAGCCCCATTTTATATTTGTTTTCAATAGGAATGGAAAAAACCTATCAGTCATAGGAAAATCCAAGGGTTTAACTAAACCCTTTTCTCTCACCCTCTTCCGCTCTTAATGTCTTTCAGAAGTCTTGCCTCTGTAGTTGAGTACCAATGTATTTGATTTCTTGTCTTACATTTTAAAAAACTTTAGTATATATCATATGTAATAAAGTGCTGATGTTATAATAATTTTGTATCTTTTAGAACTGATGATAAATTTTAACCATACGAAACTAGTTTTCAAATAAAAACAATTCAAATATAAGTGGTAAGACTAAAACGACAAGAAGCTGCCCGTCGTTACAGACTACTTCAACATTTACTAGACAAACGTTCAAAGCTCCCAATTAATTACAAAAGACTAATATACATGACTGTGATTAGACCTATCTGGACGTACGGAGTTGAGCTTTGGGGCTCAACTAAACCATTCAATTCATCTCTTATCCAATCCTTACAATCCAAAATCCTTCGAAAAATCCTCAATGCTCCTTACTTTGTCACCAATAAACTTATCCATAAAGATCTTAATGTTCCATATGTTGCAGATTTAGACCAAACTAGATATCAATCCTTTCATAGTAAGCTCCATAACCACTCAAATCCCCTAATTTCTCAACTTGCTTCCCACACCATTCCTGATAATCCTCCGAGGCGTCTGAAAAGAAGATGGCCCAGAGACCTTCTAGTGTAGAATTTTTATTAAAGTGCTACTGATGAGTAGTTCTTTACAAGTTTTTCACGTTATTGTAATAGGTAACAGCACATTTACTTGATGTATAAATATTGTACAGTTGTAAATTTCAATAAATTGTTATTGAATACCACTTATATATATATATATATATATATATATATATATATATAAGTGGTAATAATTAATTCATCAATCCTGATTCAAAATATGCATTCGTCACTGCAAAAATTCATCAATATATTTGTCTAGTGTTAGGAGATGCAGAGTAATTTAAAATGTTTATAAATGTATTCCAATTTATAATGGTTTAGTTAAATATGTAAAACTTCTGGATGATACGGGTTGGATCACCTTGGGTGTTCTCTGCTCAAGGTGCGATGACATGAGAAGTTAGAGAAAGTACAGAATGTCCCGCTGAAACTGTGATCGCCGGCCTGGAAAGTTGATGTGTTCGTTATATGCATATGTGCTCGTCGTTTTCTCTGAAAGGCAATTCCAACTTAACAGTGTTGCTAGTGGTTTTATGACCTTAGCTCATCTCAACAAAAATCTACTTCTTGTATATCTTTTGTTACTTTTGGTAATAAAAAGGGAGACTTTCTACTATAAAACAAGATACTTAGCAGTTCTAGTTCTTTGTTTTTACTCGGTAAATGCTGATGCACTTTAGTTGTCTAGCAGGATATGCTTTACGAAGCTATTATTCTATTAATATTTATTAGAGAAAAAGGTGCTACTATGGGCACCCCTCTCTTCTGGCTAAGGAAGTTTTTAAAGATTAGCGGCGAGGATAGGCCAGGTAGGAGCCATTACTTAATATAAGATAGCAGTGAGCAGTCGGAACTATTCGTTCAAGTTGTGAGCATTGGTGCTCATTCTTGACTGTAAACTTTCGAGAGACATTAGAAATCGTTTTCGTTTCATGCTTCTATGTTTATTTAAAAATAATTTCACAATGATATCTGAAAAGCGGATATCTTAAGCTACTTTTTGAAGCACACCTTCAGCGGTGTAAATATGGACTCCCATTTCCCCGGGAACTTGTACATATCTCTTGTTAGAGATCACAACTTGCATCTTTTGTAATGGAAAGTTCTCTGGAGACACCCTGGGAGTTTTGTGGGTAAAATGTTCCCAATTGTGCGAATTTAGATCTTGCCTGGGCTGAAAGAGCCAAGTACTCTCTGAGCCTCCACTGGATTCTATTAGTGAAGCTGGCAAAAGAACAGCGCTGGGAACGTTTTGTGCTTGGTGGTGGCAGGACAACTCGGAGTTTTCACGTTATGCTTGTAAATATTGTATATTGAGTATCATTGTATTTTTTTTTTAAATTATTAATTGATATTTACAACTGTACATCAATATAAATCAAGTAAATTTGAAGAAATGATTGTAATGACATGTAAATAGCTAAAGCTTACGAAGCAATAAAAGTTCGAGCTTTGGATGATCCAGAGAAGAGAAAACTATATTCTGCCAAATTGGAAGAAAGCCTCAGAGTTTTGGAGATGCAGAGAAACAATGGAGCGCTCTCAAAACTACCATCCGGAGAACTGCCCAGGAGATATGTGGCCTACAAAAATTCACCTATAAAGGCAAACGCAGCAAATGGTGGAACGATAATGTGAAGTTGGTTATAAACCAGAAGAAGCAGGCATGGAAGTCCTACCAGAGACATAAGACACCTGAAAACTTTGCTGAATATAAAAGAGCAAGAAATGAAGCCAAAGCAGTAGTTAAGGTACAAAAAAGGATAACATGGGAAGAATTCGGGAAGAGCGTAGATGACAATCACAGGGAAAATATCAAAAAGTTTTGGCGCACTGTGAAATTCTTGAAAGGCAAAAGAGCAAAGCCAGTGAGAAATGTTAAAGATAACAATGGGGTATTGCTGACTGAAACACAGTATATTAGATAGATGGCGTAGACACTACTTAGATCTCTTTGCTAATGAAGAAGCAGCTAGAGAACAAAAGGAACGGACGATCTACGAAGTCAGCGAAGAAACCATTAATGAAGAAGAAGTAGAACTGGCTATTGAACAGATGAAGACAGGCAAGGAAGCAGGTAGAGATAATATTGCCCCCGAGTTCCTGAAATATGGTGGACAAGAACTCATTAAAGCGTTGCAAGGGCTGTTTCAGACTGTATGGGATACCAAGAGAATCCCGAAAGATTGGGAATACAGTGTGATTATCCCTATCCACAAAAAGGAAGCCAAACAGAATGTGCCAATTATAGACCAATTAGCCTCTTGTCTGTGGCATACAAAATGTACACACACATTCTGGAGAAAAGGCTACGACGAATCGTGGAGAAACATTAAGAAGAAGAGCAAGCAGGTTTTCGCCCCGGGAGGCAGACCCAGGATAATATTTGTATTTATATATTTGTCATAAGGAATATATTAGAAAAGTCATGGGACAGAAATAAGAACACATACTTAGCATTCCTGGACCTTAAGGCTGCTTTTGACTCAGTCCCACGTCAAGAAATATGGAACGCCCTCGCAGCAAAAAACGTACCAAGAGATCTCCTTATCGCCATAAAATCAGTATACGCAAATTCAAAAAGAGTGGTAAGGATTAATGGAACAGAAACTGCTCCTTTTCCCATTACCAGAGGAGTAAAGCAAGGAGAAAGCCTGAGCCCACTTCTATTTACCGTGTTCATGGATGAGATCCATAAAATTTGTAAAAGGCGTACCGCACGAACAGTGGTAGGAAAGTGGAACATGAGGACGATACTGAGCCAATCACTCTTATATGCGGATGACATCGTCCTCATATGTGACACTAAAGAAAAATTAAAGCAAGCTCTCTTGGAATGGCAAGAAGAACTTAAGCGAAAAGGAATGACCATCAATGCCTCTAAGAGTAAGATACTGGTCCTGTCCCGAGATGAGGAGGAAACAGTGGAGGTGGTTTGCAATGGTGAAGTTCTTGAAGTAGTTGAGAACTTTATCTATTTGGGCTCTAACATAAACAAACAAGGAAAAATAGACGGGGAAATAGCAAATAGGATCACGAAAGCTAACCAGATCTATTATAGCATTTGCAATAGTATTGTTGGGCACCGAGATGTGGGGCAAGAGACAAAGCTCCACATTTACAAATCAGTATATCTCCCTACTCTTACCTACGGGAGCGAGAGCTGGATTATGCTGGACAAGCAGGTAAGCCGGATAACAGGAGCTGAAATGAGGTACTTACGTCGGGTCGTAGGAAAAACGAGAAGAGACCACGTAAGAAATGAAAGGATTAGAGCGGAGCTGAAAACTGATGCACTGAAAAATATTCTGGAAAAACGTCAGCTAAAATGGTTCGGCCATGTTTGTCGAATGAGTGAGGACCGGGAACCTAGAAAGGTGATGGAGGCGCGACCCACTGGCAGGAGGCCACGCGGAAGGCCTAGGATTTTGTATGAAGATATCCAGAGGATCGGAGGAAAGACATTCCAGGAACTGAAACAACTCTGCAAGGACCGTGAAGCCTGGTAGCGTTGGATTGAGGCCCCTCCATGCTGAATGGCACAAAGGAGGAAGATAAAGAAGAAGAAGAAGAAGACATGTAAATCATTTGTAAAGAACTACTCACTAGTAGCACTTCAAAAAAAAAAGTTCTAAACTAGATAATTCTCATTTGAAATGTAACATAAAGGCTGGAACACGAAAAGGAAAATGCTATTTTATTAATTTAAGTACGTGTTTATTGGCAATTACAAGTAAGCTATTTTTGTGTCATACAATTAAAGATTCGTCAAACAAAGTCCTTAAACACGTTATCTTCCTCGGCATGAATGTATTCCAAATTGCACAGTTAACTCTCTAAGCTAAGTAAATTTCTAACTTTCGTTTTATTAGTCTAAAAAACACTCCATTACATACCGCATTGTTTTTAAAAAACAGATGAAAACATATAAGATAAACAAAAATCTTTAGCTACATGTACAGATAGCTATAAATCTAAACTTTGATCTTTTTGTCTAGTAAAGTTGGAGTAGTCTAAAACGACGGGCCGTCTCTTGTCGTTTTAGTCTTGTATGTGGATTCCAAGTGTGACGTTTGTCCAAATGGAGGACCAGATCATTGTATTTAAGATTGTTTTTTTATTTTTTTCTAACTCTATTATGGTTATTAGTCAAAACAATTATTAACTAATTTATATTATCAGTTATTACATTTCGTTTTATATCTTTTACCTTATTCTATGTATTATACCTTTTTTATATCATTGTACATATTGTACGAATGAGTTTTTTTTATCCAGATTACTCATTGCTCTTGAGTGAGGTAGCTTGTGATTATTAAAAAAAAAAAAAAAAAAAAAAAAGATTATCGGAAAAATTTATTTGGTTATTTAAATAAAAGGTTATTTCAACATTTGTATGTTTTAAGGACCGAAGATAGCCATTTTTTTAATTTATAATTTTTATTGAAATTTACACCTGTACAAATATATACAGCTAGTAAATATGTTGTTGCTGATTACAGTTCCATGTCAAAGCTTGAATAGAACTCCTCATCAGTAGCACTTCAATAAGTATTCTATACTAGAAGGTCTCTAGGCCATCTTCTTTTCAGATGCCTCGAATGGTTATCGGGAAAAGAATGGGAAGCAAGTCGAGGGACTAGCGGATTTGAGTGGTTATGGAGTTTACTATGATATGATAGGTTTCTGGTTTGGGCTAAATCAGCGACATATGGGACATTAAGATCCTTATGGATAAGTTTATTTGTAACAAAGTGAGTAGGATTTTTCGAAGGATTTTGAATTGTAAGGGTTGGATTTTTTAAATTAATTAAATTTTTATTAAAGTCGGAAATAATTTATTAATTCCTAATTAAATTTATAGTTCTATACTATCATGCTTACGTTAACTGTTTGCTTTTTAAATCGAGCTTTGTTGTTGGTAAGCCGCAGGTATTCGGAGTAATTAATTAGGAGTAATTAACTAATATTTTAATAATTGGACATACTGCTCTTTTATTGTTTAAAAATATATATAGTTTATAGTTATAATTAAGAAATAAAACGAAAAGTGTACGATGTTCCAACAGATGTTTAAACGGTTTCATAAAGACGCCTAACCTTTGATAAATCATCACTCAGCGAGCCTCTCATGGTTATGCGTTCACTTTCTCCTTTCGTTCTTGGCACGTCAAGGCAAGTGACCAACGCGTTCATCTGTCACATGCGTTGAATTGTTGCATTGTGACATTACTTTATCATCGTGTCACGCGGAAGAAATTATTCTCTATTGTCAGCAATACGGTTGATATGCTTTAAATAAAAATCATGGAATCGGCTATTTTATTGATTACCTTCGATATTATTTATAAAAAAGTTCGGCAAATAATTATCTTTGAGATGCTCAATGATAAATTATGATACAAAGCTGAGGTGAATATACAATAAACGATTGATATAAATAAGCTGCAAACTTGCAGAAAATGTACACTACAGGCCAAAAGTTTGGATACACCTGTTCCCATTCAATTAACTTTCATTCCACTGTTTCTATTTCTTTCTAATATTTTTTTTCTTTATTTTACTAGCTAATCCATACTATTATACAATAGGACGAGCCATTTTCCGTTTCCGATCACTAACCGCGGAAACCACTGTAATAAATTTACCAAATTATAACTACACCATTTTCATAGTTAAAGGAAGGTTTAGCAATAATGAAATCTACTGATTTTTAATTTTTAATTTTAAAAATGACCGATATGTGGCGAGCGCCATTCTACATGAGAGGTTACAAATGTACGGTGTTATATAGATCTTGAAATTGATAATAAAACTTTAAATTAATTAAAAATTCTACACTAGAAGGTCTCTACGTCATCTTCGTTTCAGACGCCTCAGGGGATTATCAGGAATGGAGTGGGAAGCAAGTTGAGAGACTAACGGATTTGAGTGGTTATGAAGCTTACTATGAAAGGATAAGTATCTAGTGTGGGCTAGCAGCAATATATGAAACATTAAGATCTTTATGGAAGTTTATTGGTGACAAAGTAAGGAGCATTGAGGATTTTTCGAAGGATTTTGGATTGTAAGGATTGGATTCTAGAAGAATTGGATGGTTTAGTGGAGCCCCAAAGCTCAATTCCGTGTGTCCATGTAGGACTAATAACTGTCCTGTAAATGAGTCTCTTGTAATTTATTGGAAGCTTTGATCGTTTGTCTAGTGAATTGCGAGATAATAAAACTTAAATGTACAATCTGAGGCAGAAACAAAATTGTCCATACTGTCATATACTTTTATGGTTAATTAAAATTAATTAAAATCTAACTAGATTAAATTAAAAAAATTATTTCTGCTGAATAAAAACTATTAACAAATCAAAATGTTAATCCGTTGATTTTTTATATTGGTTGTAAAAATATGATCCATGGGTCTTAAGTTGTAAGCACTGATGATGCAGTCCATTATTCGCAAGACTTTTTTAACAGTCTCGGTTCATATGGATACTCATATATTACAATTAAAAAATTTATGTCAAATTATGATTTTACACAATCTTCGTACACCTAATAGTTAAATTTTAAACAGGTTAAAACTACTGCTATGCGTGAAAATACCATTGAGGAAATAATGCTTTATTGCATACCTCAGTACAAGATTTTTATCGATAAACAAATGAAACATCAATTATTAGTTAGAATTATTTAAGTTCTTTAGTTATGAGAGCGGGCGAAGCTTTCAGTTTTTTTATATTTTTTATTTAACAACTAAAAAAAAAAAGACTTGATAATATAATTGTATTTTTTTTTAATTCGTGATTTACTTCGTGCTTAAGTTAATCAGCGAATGTGCTGAAATAAGAAGGGATAATAAAAGAAATCAGAAGGGAAAAAAAACAATAAATTTGTATCATAGGCCATACTTTGTAATACGATTTCTCATATCCCTTTTGTAGTGATTTCATTTTATTTTGAGAAGTAAAAAGTGTTTCGTCTTATCTTATATCAGGTTTAAACTGACTAATTCGAAAAATGCACTCAATAATGCGGTATCCTTTAAGAACAACACTGTTGTATTAATAGTACATTAGTTAAATTTCGGGAAAAAATTCAGGAACTGTTTGTAATTTCTCGGATCCTTGCAATCTAAAATACTTTAGTAAGGCCCGAACCAGGCACCTTTCCTTGTATAATTAAGTCCACATTAACTCGAATAGTTTCTCGATTTCCTTCGAATTCTGATAATACTTCATGACTGAAAAGAAGGATTTTATAATGATGTATTTTTATTGGAGCGTTCTTTACAAGTCATTATAATTCTTTTTATTTACTTATTTTATTATGAATAGTTATGAATTCCTATAAATAAATTTTAAAAAAATTATGAAATTAAATCACTGCGGGAAGGTATTAATTTTACATAATTTCCTGCGATAGTCTTATAAGTTGTCATCATGATGCGATGAACCATTCGTGATTTGCCCTGTTAACATCCAATTCCCACGAAAACAATTTTTTTTTTCCTAATAATAATTATCTTTATTTTGCTAAAAACGTCATTATTTGTATTCGTTGATATATTCATATAACATTTGATACTTGAAAACAGCCGTAGAGTTGCAGAGCACTAAACCGAGTCGCCTATCAGGTGAGACTAATGCGACTAGTCAGTGGCTTCATTGCTTCCTTGATTGGCGCTTCTCGCTGAGAAAAAAATAGTAAAAAACCAAAGCTAATTCTATTTATTGGTAAACCAGCCGATTAATTCGATTACTATTAATTTATTTTTTAATCAGGTCGTGTTGTGAAAAATAAATTAATAATTAATATTGTATATATTTTTGAAAAAAAGCTTATTAGACCAATCAAGAAGGCGATGAATTGAACCTACTCAAGTATTAACCTTACATAAAATTTAAAAAATAAGAGCAAACATATCGTATATTACTACAAGTACTTAGCAGATAAAATGCTGACAAATGCTTGGTAGTAAGGAATGTCACATGCCTTAAGGAAATGTTCGCAGAGATGAATAACCGCGGTGAAGTTATGGGGCTAAAAGTAAATTAAGTACTCAACTGGGAAGGTAATATGACATATCAAGATTTAAGAGAAAATGGATTTAGATTTGAAAACGTAAGACTAAAAACGGCAAGAAACTGTCGTTACAGACTACTTCAACATTTACGAGACAAACGGTCAAAGCTCCGAATTAATTACAGAAGACTCATATACATGACTGTGATTAGACCTATTTGGACGTACGGAGTTGAGCTTTGGGGCTCAACTAAACCATCCAATTCATCTCGTATTCAATCCTTACAATCCAAAATCCTTCGAAAAATCCTCAATGCTCCTTACCTTTTCACCAACAAACTTATCTATAAAGATCTTAATGTTCCATATGTTGCTGATTTAGCCTACACCAGATACCATTCCTTTCATAGTAAGCTCCATAACCACTCATATCCGTTAGTTTCTCAACTTGCTTCCCACTCCATTCCTGATAATCCTCCGAGGCGTCTGAAACGAAGATTGCCTAGAGACCTTCTAGTGTAGAATTTTTAATAAAGTGCTAGTGATGAGTAGTTCTTTTCTTAAGTCTTAACATATTATTGTAATCGTTGTCAATACATTTACTTAATGTATATGTTTTGTACAGTTGTAAATTTCAATAAATGTATATTAAAAAAAAAAAAAAAAAAGATTTGAAAACGTCGGAAGTTTACCTATTTGGGGACTTAATACCAAAAAAATATTATGGGTGAAATAAATAAAATAATTATGAACAGGAAACTTACGTCTACTTAAATCTTTTCTCTATTTAAAACAACTAATATCAGACTTTATAAAACCCTTAGTGTGGGTAGTAGGGACCTCTAGTACAAAATTAAAGTTATAGCCGCCAATGAGCATTGGGAGCCAAAAAAAAATAATAATAATAATAAAAAAAATAATGAAAATCACGTTTTATTTTTGTCTCAGCTCTCTGTCAAGATAGAGAAATAAAATGATCAAAACACGACCAAGCAACAGGGTGCTTAAAAACTTTTAAAAAATGGCAAAATTCCAATAAAATCCGCTGTAAATCAGTGGAAATTTTTTTTCATGGAAAACTGACCTCATATCTCGATTCAACGCACTAAAACTCATTTATGTAAAATTTTATCTTAATTAAAAAATATTTGTATTTTTTTGTTTATCCCTTTCGAGGACGTTGAATGATGAGATTAAAAAAAAAAAAAAAAATAAAAAACATAAAAAAAAAAAAATAAATAAATAAAAAATATTGGATCGAACCCAATAGTCCTTTTTTTTTTTTTTTTTTTTTTTTTTTTTTTTTTTTTTTTTTTTTTTTTTTTTTTTTTTTTTTTTTTTTTTTTTTTTTTTTTTAAAAACCATTTTTGAATTTGAGATTTTATCAACAACTTCTAACGGCGATGGCGATAACATTTGATGTGTTAAACTGATTAAGATAGTATTGGCATCACTAGAATCAGGGTGCATTCTGCTTTCTATTTATGTATATAACATTGGGTTTACTGCAGATTTTAGTGGAACTCGATATGGTTTACTCCAGATACCCGACAAAAGTTTTACTTGCGGAAAAGTATGGCATAAGAATTAAATGGCGTCCCTAAAGATACAGGCTAAAGGGCCTGGTTCGTAACATTGAAATATTGGGAGAAACTAATCAGAAGCAGAAGTCTCTTGATAGAGACCCGTGGATGCTCATCGTCCAAAATATATGTATTTATTGATATTTACATCTGTATAATTTGTATGAATTAAGAAAATGTGTGGAAAATCATTACTAGATCATTTATCATCATTAGATAAATAAAATCATAACTTGCCAAATATTTGTAAAGCAACAACTTCAAACAAAATTCTACATTGAAAGGCACTTAGACCATATTATATTTGTAGACGCCTTGAATGGTTATCGGGAATCGAGTAGGAAGTAAGTTTGGAGACTTATAGAATTTAGTGGGTATGTAGCTTATTATGGAAGGATAGGTATCTGCTTTGGGTACTATGTGTAGTATATACATAGTATAGTATATATATAGTACTATGTAGGGCTCATTCGCAAATAGGGGACTCAGAAATCTGTATGGGGACCCAGATTTGGTATTGAGTATCAAGAAAGGAAGGATACGATAGTTGGGATACGTGCATCGCAAGGACAAGGGAAGACTCCGAAGGAAGGTAATAGAAGGAGGACGAGGAACAGACATACCTAGACTACTTTAAAAAGTGGTTCAAATCAGATTATCAACAGAAATATGCAAAGTTATTGTTTGGTAAGAGATTAAAAAAAAAAAAAAAAATCATTGTACGGTGAAAGGAACTCAAAGTTACAGTAAGTTATTTCATCTAACGACTTGTTACGGCTTCATAGAACTTAATCTCTTAATACCTGAACCATTCTAAAAGTTTTCACTATCGAATAAATCTTTAATTATCTCGAAGATCAACAATTTTACCAAGCCTTTACGAAATCGGGGCTTTAATGAAGGAAGTGCAAATAGTTGCAAAAATATGGGAGGTTTAGAAACAATAAGGATGCAATGAAGATAGCCTTGTAGATATATTGTAAAAATGTTATTTTTGTATAACTAAAATAACTTTTAAATAATAGCGTAAATAAAGTAATGTACTTATAATTAGTTATAGAGTCAATATAATGGAAAAAAATATTAGCCTGGAGACCTTCTAATGGAGATCATTTATTGAATTGCTACTAATGAGTGGATCTTTACAAGTCATTGGCATGTAATAATTGTCCACAACTTTACTTGATACATATTTTATACAGTTGTAAATATTAATAATTAAATAAATAAGAGGTGCTGATAAATAATCTGTCCAAATCAGATACCTATCCTTCAATGATATCATCCTACATCCACTAGTCTCCCATGTTATACCCATTCGATATCCGATTGGCCTCCGAGATCTTTGAAAAAAATATGACCTAAGGATCTTCTAATTAAGTACTTTTGTTAAAATTTAACCAATGGTTAATTGCTTAATCCGTGTATTTTATAAAGTTGTAAGCATCAAGAAGTAAATAAACAATCATTAGTTAGTTTGTGACGGAAGTTTGTAAAGGATCTGAGGTGGATATTGTAATATTCCAGTGATCACAAAGTACCCTCCCAGGGTCCGAGTAGCTCAGTTTACATTATTTTTTTTATTTTATTTTTTGCTTTTTTAAATTTTACGATGCTGTGTTTAAATTATTGTTTGACTGCATTTTCTGTAAAATAAATATTATCATAGGATCAGAAATTACAGACTTATTTATTTTACAGTTCCAATCATGCACAGGTATTAGCGTTACGTTACGTTACGTTGAACGATATGGAGACTAGTGGTAATAAAACTAAGCGAAACTAACGACCACTGAGAAGTTATACTACCATTTATTAATACCACGAATAACAATGGGGCCGGGAACCTTGCCAGGTTTATGCCTTCACTTTCTTCGTTAAGTAACAGGAGACCTTGAGGAACCGGTAAGAGTGAAATGTACACTGTCCAAGGTTCCTACCAACCTCCAACCTAATTAATTCTCCCTTCTTAGCCAACAGCTAATATTGTCAAAGGATCCTTTCTGAACTTCTATAAATTTCCTAAGCTTCTTATGCAAGACAAACATCGATAATCAAGTGAGCAGAAAACGGAGGGGAAACATATTACAATAACCAAGTTACCTTCAGGAAGGAAGTAGTTCGCCGCAGATTTTGATCCGATTTAGTTCGCATAATAATAAGTTCGCATAATATATAAAAACTCAAGGTTTTATATATATATATAACTGTACACGATATACACAATATGTAAATGTGCAGTGAAATTATTATAATGACATTTTAATAACCTATGAAGAACTATCCATTAGAGTACTTCAAATAATGTTCTACATTACAATGCCCATAGGTCATCTTCTTTTCAGTCGCCTCGGAGAGTTAAAATCGAGCGGAAAGTTGGAAGACTAGTGGATTCGAGTGGTAAAACTGGACTTTTTTAGGTGTTGGGGCTTTTTTGAAACACTCTAGATCAAAATTTGGCGATAATTTCCTGATCAAAAATTTAATGAATAATATTCTTTGTTATATAAGATTTGTCGCTAGGACCTACCGTTTGGGAGCTTTATTGGTTTCAAGGGAAAAAAACACATTTGAAACCCGTATTTTCTCTCAAGTCTATTTCGAATAAACATTGATTTACTTTAGGTTATTTGATCCTTTTAATTCTTGAATGTCAATTGGGAAAAGCAGAAGATTATAGATAGACGTATCCATGCCCTGTTGTTTTTCCCAGGCAGAAAGTTATATCAAGCCATTCTAGTGTGAATCGAACCCGCGACCTTCCGTACAGGGAGCTCTGAGAAGCTCCCCTTAACGCGCTTGACCATCATAGCCCCGTTTAAACTTTTAATCTGATTTAAAATATCCGAAGTATTTGACACACAACGATTGAACCGTTTCTTGAGCGAGAAAATATTATGTTTATTGCAATAAAAAAATAATGAAATGATTCCATTACAGATGGAGGGGAAAAACTGGATACTTTGTGGACCAAAACGTCAGTACTAGTTTCTCTTTTTTGTTGGCTTTGCGTTGTGTAAACAAAATTTATGCAATTCCAAGTCTAACCTTTAGCAGAAAGCCGGTTTCATCAAGTGTTCCAAGTTTCATCAGAGAAATTTTCGATTCCCCAACTTGAACTCTCTTGAATATTTTTAAAATTTTGCTAACCGAACAGAATATCGAAAATTATCGATTTATCATATCATTAAAATTATAAGTATCGATAATTGTAATTTTGATAAAATCGGATTTCAATGAAGCATTAGATAATTTGTAATCTATTATTTGTCTAATATTTTTAGTCTGCAGCTCTAAGCAATCCGTCTAGAGACCTATAAAAAAACCAGCTGAAATAAGCAAACTGCTGCAGCCTTCGCTAGGATGGGAAACTGTTAGAATGAAACAGGGAAATGAGTAATAAATATATATTTATATATATCTTTATGAACAAATGCTTAACAGTAAAGAAAGTTAAGAATCAGGAACGGATCAAGTGTCATAAGGACTGTCAACTGTAAAAGGTTTGACGGGGGTTTAGGGTTAACAAAATTTATTTTAGAAGAGGTGTATTTGTTGACTGGATGAATTCACCTTGTAGATTTATTTTTAGGGACAAGTAAAAAAAAAAAAAAAGTTAAAAATAGCAAATCATTATTTTATTATGCGGACGTTCCGGATGTTGTTTCTTAGTTCTAATTTTAGTTTCTTATTCTGATATGTTTTTTTTTTGTTGTTTTTTTAAACTCTATTCTACTTCTTTTATTTACCTATCACTTGATCATGTTTTTTTTTCTTCTTCTATTTTTATTTTATTTTTTGGTTTATAAATTATTATATTATTAATATCTGTCTTATTATTATTTAATTATTTTATCTGATTACTAGCCCTTTTTTCAAATTATTTTTATCTAATTTTAAGTTGTTTTACATTTACGATTGTTTATATATATTTTCGTATTAGTTTAGTTTTCAATGCTTTATTGACTTTATTTTCTTTTTTACTTAACTTACTTTCTTTATCATTAAGTTACGTCACCTGCATCTTTATTTAATTTGTCTGTGTGAACATAGTTACTATTATTTTTTTATTTTTTTATTTCAGCATAGTTGCTATTCTTTTATCATTTTCTTATTTGCATTTAATTATATTTTTCATATACATTTTTACCCACTTAGTTTAGATTTCATTAATTTTTTTTTTTGTTTTTTTTCTTTAACTTTTTCCTTATCTTATCCTTTTTTAGACTTATCTTTCCAAATAAATCTACGATACATATTTGTACATATAGAGTCGTGCAGTCATCAAGTATACCCCTTTAATAATGAATTTTATGATGACAATGAAATGTTACGTGTTCAATGAAAATCTTGATAACACTTGATCCGTCGATAATTCTAAATTTTATTTGCTGTGAAACAGCTGTTTATAAAGGTATAATAAATTATATAAAATCTTTTTTTAAAAATATTTAAAATATAAGGCATATTAAAATGACTGTAAAATAATTAAAAAATGTTTATATCCATATCGATAGAACTACAAAAAAATACAATATGACTTTTGTATATATTGAAAAATAGGAAATTAAAATGGTGATGACCGTATATCAAACATCAACAATTTACGAAAGATATGAATTTTCTGCTTTTATGAAAATTAATAATTTCTATTGCTTTTTTATATAATATGAATTTTTATAATATTGATTATATAAAAATAAAATAATATTTTTTTTGGAAGGGATGATAAATTTATTTTGTATGTATTTCACTGTTTCATTCAAATTTTTGAATGAATCCTATCCTATACAAGCCAGGCTGAAACAATTTTCTTATTTCACTATGTTTTTTTTTTTTTTTTT
The DNA here is from genome assembly GCA_003667255.2 of Euschistus heros. Taxonomy (NCBI): domain Eukaryota; kingdom Metazoa; phylum Arthropoda; class Insecta; order Hemiptera; family Pentatomidae; genus Euschistus; species Euschistus heros. The sequence goes on along the minus strand of RCWM02000117.1, from coordinate 1,150,943 downwards.
TTTTTTTTTTTTTTTTTTTATAGGTCTCGAAATAGATTTATCAGAACTATAGACAACAAATATTAACCACAATAGATTGATATAAATATTATATTAAAAATATAGATTATTAAAAACATCTAACGCTTCATTTCATCAAAATTGTAACTATCGTTACTTATTCATAAAACAGTTTCTTATAATTTTCGATTTTCTTTAAAAAAATTAAAATACCAAAATTTTTTTTTTTTTTTAAATCGGTCAGAGCTTTAAATTTATTTAAAGTTAGTAATTACATTAAATAATTAATTTCTTAAAATTTTAGACAGTCGTAGGTTATTCACCGGTTATCTCGTTAGTGAACCTTTTGATATTAGCTGCTTCAATTAAAACTCACCGAAAAAAATCCACAATTTCTCTGATTTTGAATGGACAGCATTAAAATGTAGTTGTTACTATTTAATTTATTAAATGTATATTTTATTTATTGTTTTATTGAATTTTTTTTTTTCAAGTTTATTTTCATATAATTATTTTACACTATATAATTCTTATTAATAGGAACACAAATATTAATGTAAAATAATTTAATTTTCTTATTGTATTGTAAATTTTGTTTGTCGTACCCTTAGAAATTTGATTATGTTTTGAGAAAAAAATAATAATAATAAATATATGTATACCTAATATGGTAAACAGGTTTTTTTTTATATTATATTTTTCTTATATATTGTACACAAACATATATCAAGAAAATCATATTTTATCTCTTTTATATATTTTTGTTTTAAAAATTGTCTGAGATATTTAATGTTAGGAAAAACTATTTATTTGTTTAAATGTAAGTAACTCGATAAAAATAATCTATCTAAAGTTTATTTATAATTTAAAAATTGTCTTAAATTTTTAGTTTTGAAATTATATGAGCAGCTAAGAGAGTAACTATAAATTCTTTGGCCCAGGTTAGGTACGGGTATCCCAAGGCTGAGGGTACATATTCCATTTAGAGTTCGGTTATAATTTAACTTTTAATTTAATTTAATTTTGATTTTTACTATTATAATTTTATTTTGTTTTTAAAAGATTTATTTCACTTTATATATAGTTGGGTAAACCAGACAGTTATCGACACCCTTAAGGAAATATTCGGAAGTATTAATACTAAAATGTTAAAAAGAATAGTTTAATTTGAAAATTGCAGTGATTTTTCCTTAATTACTATACTTTAAGCTAAGTAAGAAACACACCAATCATTATTCTTGGAATGTATTTTACAAGATAGTGACAATAAATAATGCAAAATCAGTTAGTAAGACACTATGGATATCTTTTAAAATACGAACAGAATTAGTTTTAAACAGTTGAGTTGTAGCATTTAAAAGGAATTTTATTATTTTTGTTTTTGCTAATTTTTAAGATAGGGTGTCAATAACTGTCTGGTTTACCCTACAGTTAAAGATTTTTTGTTTATTTTTATCGTACATATAGTGTGAGTGATAACCAGAGCGATTCATAACCAGCCATATTAGTTATTGCCCTTAATTATAATTGAATAAAAGTTAAAAAAAAAAAAAAAAAAAAAAAAATCATATGGAGCACGTACGCAAGTTTTAATTTATGCTTATTCCTACTGTTTATTTTTTTTTTCTCTTAGATTCTTTAGCGCTACAGGCAACAAATCTTAACCACAATATATTTAAATAAATATAATATTAAAAACATCTAACGCTACGGAATGAAATTTGGCCAAAATTATATTTATCGATACTTAGTCAAAAAACAGTATCTTGTTTTCGATTTCCAGAAACAAAAAAAGTTTTTTTGTTTTTTTTTAATTTTGTTTTTTATAGATCTCTAGATGGATTTTCCAGAGTTACAGGCTAAACCATAAATAAAATTAATTTAATTAATGTTTGTTAATAATTACATTAAAAAATTAATTTCTTTAAATTTTAGACAGTCTTAGTTTTACCGGTTACCTCGTTAAAAGGAATTTTTTGGCTAAATATTTTTTTTTTCTAATTTTATAGATAGGAAGGATGTCAATAACTTTCTGGGGTGTCACTAACTGTTTATCCTATAGTTAGAGGTTTTTGTATATCAGTTATTTATCTTAATTATGAATAAATAAAAATTTAAAAAAAATTAAAAAAAAAATCATATACAGCAAATGAACTACTTTTTTTTTTCTCATTATTCTGAAGAGGTTGTTATTATCGAACGTAAATAAACAATAAGCAGCAGCCAGAGTGCGAGATATTTACTTAAATATTGATTTACTCACCAGAAGTAGAAGATCTGAGACCGCCGAAAGTTAGAACTCCTGGTACCCCCTGGCCGGCGAAGAATATGCCCCCAGAAGAGATGGAGAAGGTACAACACACAAGGATAACGACAGAAACACTGGTCCGGCCAGGGTGGTGGAGACCTCCCCCCAGCTGCGGAGGTTCGTTGCGTCACCAGCTTTCTACATCTCGACTCCTTTCCTTCCTCGACCTTCTCCTACCGTCTTTTTTTCCTCACCAATTATCTTTGACAGAGCTACCCCTGGCGATCGCTATGGGTTACCGTCGAGCGAAACTTCAGCAGGGTATCCTTTGCAAGATATCCTAACTTCGAGAAGAAAAATAGTTCTGTTTAAGGGTGAGGGACCTAGTTTTATTCTTTGCCATATACTATTTCGATGATCTAGTAAAAAATTCCTGGAGGACTGATTAGGTTTGATCACACTGCTGACCATATGCAAGTACCATAAAATTGCGCATAATGTACCTTGTCTTCTTACACTGGCAACTACTTCTGTTGACTGATTTATTGATTTTATTTATTCTTATAGAGGTAGTATTTTTAAATGAAAACAATCTTTAAATTAATCAATACTATTTTGTAATAGATTCGTGTAGCTAAGTGAGATTGTTGAAAATTCAAGAATAGTTCAACAATTCCCATTGAATACCTAGAACATATAATATATAAAAGCCTAATTTTTTTTTTTTTTCAATTTATTGAAATTTACAACTGTACAGATATACATCAAGTAAATGTGCATGTCAAAACTTGAAAAGAACTACTCAACAGTAGCACTTCAATAACAATTCTACAAAAAAATATCTCTATGGTATCTTCTTTTCAGACGCCTAGTATGATTTTCGGGAATGGAGTGGGAAGCAAGTTAACTAGTGGATTTGAGTGGTTACGGAGCTTACTATGAAAGGATAGGTATCTTGTTTGGACTAAATCTGCAACATATGGAACATTAAGATCTTTATCGATATGTTTATTAATGACAAAGTAAGGAGTATTGAAGATTTTTCGAAGGATTTTGGATTATAAGGATTGGATACGAGATGAATTGGATGGTTTAGTAGAGCCCCAAAGCTCAACTCCTTACGTCCAAATAAGTCTAATCACAGTCATGTAAATGATTCTTTTATAATTAATTGGGAGCTTGGAACCTAAAATATTTTCGAACGAAGAAATCCCAATTAACGACAATTAACGATTTCTTCTTTTTTACACCAACCGTCTGAACCATAACTGTTAAACGTTTATTATCTTTATAAAAAAAAGAAATGACAATTATTAAGTTTTAACTTAAGTCGTTTTAATCCCTCTGACTTTGAATGGATAGCAATGATATTTAGTAGTTCATATATTTTTTAACTATTTATTGATATTTACAACTGTGTACATTTGAGGAAAATGATTACAATGATATGTCAGTAAGATGTTAAGAACTACTCACTAGTTAATAGAAGTTCCTTAAACATCTTCTTTTTAGACCCCTCGGAGGATAACTGGAATAGAATAGAGTGTGAGGCAAGTTGTGATACTAGTGGATTCGAGTGGGTATAGAGCTTGCTATGAAAGGATAGGTATCTGGTTGTGGCCAAATCAGCAACATATAGAATATTAGGACCTTTATGGATAAGTTATTTTGGAACATAATAAGGAGCATTAAGGATTTTTCGAAGCATTTTGAAATTGTAAAGATTGGATACGAGACGAATTGGATGGTTTAGTGGAGCACTAAAGCTCCGTATGTCTAATTACTATCCAATAAGTCTAATTACTGTCTTTTAAATAAGTCTTCTGTAATTCATTGGGAGCTTTGAACGCTAGTCAAGCAAATGTTGGATTTCTCGGAAACTACGAGCAGTTTCTTGCCGTTTAAGTCTCGTGTTCGAAAAATATAACTTCTATTAAAATAATTTTCTGTGAGACTGAATTTCTTATCAAAATTTTGCAAAACCTGTTATATAGTATATATATAGTATTAACCTATAAAAACCTATTATATAGTATATATATAGTATTTTTCTTGAACATCAATATAAATGTGCAAAGTTATTCGTAAAAATAGCCATAACCATAACTGCTATGAATTTACAAAATTACCTATCACGTTAATCTATCTTATTTCATTTGACCTTTTAAAAAAAGATCCACCAAGCTAGGTTCTTATTTGGGTTCAAGTTGGAGAAAATGTTATTTAAGCAACTGTGTGATCAGTATAAATCCCAGCCTCCGTCGTATTTGTTCAGGGAAAGATTTTTTTTTTTTTTTTTTTTATTTCATTCTAAAGGAACTAATTTTTGGACATATTATTTTTTACTTACAGAGAAGAGATATATATTGTTTGCTGCCTATGGGTTTGTTTTTAATTTTCTGTTCTATAAATTATTTGTATACATTTATATGGTCCAGATAATATGTTTGTATGTATGTGTTTATGTATTTTTCTTATATATTCTAAATATACACTTATGACGAAATACATTTTTTTTCTCATTCGTGTTGTTTCATTGAAAAATTTATTCCGAGATATTCGATGTCGAAGAAAACTATTTATTCTAGAAATTGTAAATAACTTTAAAATAGCGTGATAAAAATATACTGTTGTTTGCATTTTTAAGAAGAAACAAACACGCTCCTAATCCTTTAAATCCGCTCCTCCCTTTAAAAGTTATTCATATATATATATATACGCGAATAAAGAGAGAAATCAAAAATAAAAACCAAGAGAGAAGGTTTTAATCTAAAAAGTAACACAAATGTATCAAAATATTGAAAAATGAAGTGATGATACACGTAGAATAATGATTAAACGTAGATACATTATTTAATGAAAATGGATGAGAGAAGACTAACAAAGAAAATTTTCCAACACAGCCTCCAAAAACAGAAAACGAATACATGGATACAGATGGTAAAAGATGATATGATGGAAGCAAATATACAACAGGATTTAATTTGGGACAGACAAATTTCGGACAGCAGTCAATAAGATCAAATTTCCAGAAGTAGTTAAAACACAAATTAATAGACAGTGGTCAGACGAAAGGGAGAAACATCAGGCAGAGGTGATGAAAAAGTATAGGGAAGAACGGATGGGTAAGAAATAAATTTTTGAACGTTATCCACAGATGACCGAATTCGAAAGAAGAAGAAATATCTTAAGAAATATTTATATATTTATAATTTAAAATGATCTTTTGATTTTCATTTAAATTAAAAATAGTTTCACTCTATTACATCAATTTAATCATTGCGTAACGTGGAGAAACATATCTTTGCCAGACGGTTCGTGCGATCGGACCAGCAGAGTATTCTTTAATTTAAAAAAAAAAAAAAAAAAAAATGATGTTATTGCGGAACAGAAAAATCTAAAAAAGAAAAAAAAGTAAAGAAAGTTCTTTTCCTTCTCCGCCATCAGCCGGCATTTCTTCTTTTATATCGGCAAGAGTAAAGAAAATATCATTGCTGTGTTGGATCTTGCCACCGCTATTGGTTATTTTATTTATACATAATTATTTTGATTTCATTTCTGTAGTTTCATTACTGTCGATATTTGGCGTTTATGTTATAAAATAAATTTTGAGATAAGAAGGGAATCTTCAATCCTTGACTGCTCTTAAAATAAAATGTGTAATTTTAAAGTAACATGAACATATTTGGATTTTGCAACCATAGCTTCAATAGGGTTTGTCCTACACATAAAAGGGCTTTCTTGAATTTATTAATTGCTATTAACAATTACTGAAACTACAACATGGGTTACTTGATCACACAAAGGAAACATTTTTGTAAAGTATTCAGCCAAAATATAACTGTGCAGATTACCTGATTTAGGATTCATAAATTATTTGTCACTTCTGTTGAAATATATTATCCGATGACTAGTTTTAAATGTTAAGCATTCATCTCTAGTTCTAAAAATCACAGAAAAAATTCAAAACATCACCACTTTGGTACACATATTATATGTGTGTATATATATATATATATATATATATATATATATATATATATATATATATATTAATTTTAAAATTTAAGACTAGAAATCAAGCACGATCTGGCATTAAGAGGTAAAATAAAAGGTTTTCTAAAAGGTATTAATATCAAAAGGAGACTAAGTGTTAAGAGACGAAAGGGAAGTTAGGTAGTTTGTTAAATACATTTTGATCTCCAAATTTATTAGTTAGGTAAATATATAGTTCATTCAATGAGTGCTGAAATGAGGGGTGTAGAGTACATGAAATATACAATTATTTTTGGCTTCATAGTTTCATTAGTAGTTAGAAGGTAAACATACTAAAAGTCCCCGCCCCTGGGGGGTGAGCTATCGGTGAGGGAGGGGAGAAGTTCAATTATTTTGGTTTTTCGATTATATCTCGAAAACGGTCTGCTCTAGAAAAATACGCTGCGGATCAAAATTAAAGCTAATTGAATTTCCTATAAAATTAACTCCTTAAATAGTTTTCGAGATATTCGTTATTAAAAATCGATAATTTTAGAACAAAACATTTTTTTACCTCACTTTTTGTTAAACATTTGCTTCCAATGCCAGAAACTTATATATAAAAGTAATGTAAATTTAATGCATTACAATTATGATTTTAACATTTTTCCTGAAAAACGATTGTAGAAGACACCAGAATCAAGTTTGATAAAAAGTGAGGTAAAATGTTTTTTTTTTACCGAAAATCTCCGATTTTCAATAACGTATTTCTCGAAAACCGATTAAAGTTCGACAAATATTCATAAAAACTACTTTATACGAAATCTAATTAGCTTTAATTTTTAAAACATATTTTTCTAGAGTCAGCCGTTTTCGAGATATAATCGAAAATCCAAAAAAAATGAATTTCTCCCCTCCCCCACCGATAGATCACCCCCCCCCCCCCCCCCCCCCAGGGACGGGGGCTTATGTTTACCTTCTAACTTCACTAGCGTATTCACTAGAACAGATTCGTTGAGTGTTTTTGTTCTCCTTACCTGACCTGGCAGCATGTATGCCATTCATTGCTGAACACAAAGGTGGCCCATCAATACCAAGTGAATGGGATGAACGAACCACGCATAATTATTCTTATTTAACGACTTTATTTTAGTCAAATGTCTTCCTCAAAAAAAAAAAAAATTCGTACCATCTTTTTATTTGTCCTGCCATTCTTATTCACGCATTCCTCTTTTTGGCACCCTCAAACCAGTGTCTTGAAAATTGGCTATCTTCCATTTTCTTTGTTAGTTTCTTTTCGACCTGCGTCTCTCCCCCCTCATAACATGGCCAACACATTTCAGACTCATTGTTTTACAAGTGTAGGAGATGTATTCTATTCGTTTTATCGGGTTTATTATTTCTATATTTGGAATTTTTGAAGCCTTGAGACACTTCATGACCTCCAACAATCTATTCCTTAAGTCTAGAAGATGGACTATCTTGCATTGTCCATAGTTCAGTTGAGTAGTGGGCATCATTTTCCACGATTTATATATTTTTGTTGTTATTAGGATCTATGGATAACCATTCGAATTCTAATCACTATATTCCTGTAACTTATTTTTTTTTGTTTTTCAATGCCCAAGTCCATTGTTCTAATAGCATTTACGCACCTAGCTACTTAAACTGATCTTCAGGTTTTATAATCCATGTATTATTATCTAAAATATTACATAAAATGAAATTTGTTGAGCGACTTGAAGCTGCTTCTTTACTGGATCAGGACTCTTAAATCCGTATCTTGTTCGAGCATGTATTCAATATTTCATAAGTGACTATTGTGGAAAGAGAGGGTTGCTTAAAGGTAAAGGTAAGCATTTTATGTAGTAAATCTTCTTTATTTTTTTATTATTATAACGAATATTCCTCTTGAAGAGAGCGATTGAACTTGAAGTTACTTCATTTTCGGTTATTCCACCTTCTTTCTTCCCAGAGTCTCTTCATTTTTTCGGAATACCTATTTGAGTGAGGGTGTTTACATTGATTGTTCCAATAAAATTTTGTCGCTTAGTCTTGAGAGTTTGAAGAAACTTTGGGAAGTTCTGATTCTCTCCCAGAATCCGATGATCAGGCGAGTCTATTTCCACGACTGGTGCCAGAGGTAGTGTTTCTATGATCTTCTTTTCCATCATGCATTTAAGTTGAGCTTTAGATTTTGTTCTGATGTTAGTTGAGACCAGAGGTATACGACTCGGTTTTTGAGGTCAGCAGATTTTATTACAGCCGCCTCAACTAGAGAAACGGACGCTGAGCACTGGTCGCTGGTTACTAATCAGATAACAGAGGATTTGCGGTGTCTGTTAGTTCTTGGTCCGTCCCTGGGTATTTCATTTGCCCAGTACCACCTATATCTAGGATGCTTTCCTCTATCCGCCACCCGGGGACGCGCCCCCGATGGGGGTCCTAACAAACCTACACGAGTATTTAATTTTTTTTTATTATTATTATTATTTTTTTTTTTTTTTTGGCGCTATTTAAATTTACTATTATCATTACTTTTGATTCATTTTATAATTTCTCTACTTTTTTATATTGCGATAGTTTATTTATTGTACATATTGTGTTATCTTTTTGAGTAAGTCAGATCGTAATATTTTGTCAATATAATAAAATAAAGTATTCCAGAGATCTATTTTATTTCCTAGGGTTATGGTTATGAACTTTTTTGGAAAAAAAAATTGTCCATTTTATCTTTAATTAACTCTTTTTATTTGTAAATATGTATGTAACAGATATGATACATATTTTTCTCCATTTTTTATGTCTTGTTTGTTGGGGTACTAAGCCCATTAAACCTTGTTTTCAACCGACTTCAATAACGAAGATATTATGCGATTACTCCGCCAATTATGAATCTTTTTTTGATTGGTAGGTCATCCTTTAGAGGTGGTCCTATAAAAATTTGGGATTGAACTCGGTGCTTTCTAAGAAAAATTAAAAAAACAATTAATAAGAAATCGCTGTTATATAACCTTCCACTATAAAAAACATTTCTGCATGGTGACTGAATCTAAATTATTAACAAAAATAATTTACATGTACATTCAACTCTCGATATGTTGAACTTCGATAAGCCAAACTCTTAAATAAGTCGAACAAAATCTACAGTCGCAAGTATATTTCACCTCAATAAGTCAGTTTTAGGCAAACAACGTGAAAAATTATGAAAATAAGTCGAACTATAAACAGGGGTCAAAAGAGGGGACTTCTTGGACTTCCTCCACCTCTATTGGGAATCATCGCCTCCATAACTCGAACTCAAATTTTATCAAAGAATTTTATGGGTAATTAGTTTTCTGCCATTATTTACCATTTCAGTTCATTGGTACACCAGTCACTTATTGGTTATTAACGCGAGTGGTTTTATAATGACTCCGCAAAAATCCTTTCAATTAACGAAAAGTTAAATCTGATTCGCGAAGTGGAGGGAGGAGAGAGACGTTGGGCTGTTATTGCTAGTGAACTCGGAATTTCGCGCAGTTCTCTTTCAACCATCCTAAAGAATGAAGAAAAGATCGCCGCTGTTCGAAGACGGTAAGTATGCTTTTAGGTGCCGTCAGAAAAAAGCGCAGTTCAGTGATGTGTGAAAGTTGTATGATTAAGTGGTTCCGGGTATTGCTGTTTCAATGATTTTATTTAATATTTTGCTCCATTTTTTGTGTGTTATTTTATTGGGTTGTTAAGTCCATTAAGCATTGTTTTTATTAATAAGGCTATAGTCGATCTATCCCGCCTTTAAAAGCTTTTATTTATATCTTATATTTTATTAAAGCTCTAAAAAAAGTTTTTTCATTTTCAGATAGCATTTAATTTTTAAAAAATGACTCTTTTTTTTTTTTAGAACGAAATTCATTTTAATATAAATTTAAGTCTAACAAATCCAAACTTACCCTTTAGGTTCTGCATCCAAACGTCAAATCTTATTTGCTCCTTACCGAATCGCAGAGAATGGAATCAGACATGAAATAACAAAGTGAAACCTACGCTGGGTAAATGATAATTTGAACAGATTATGATAGGTGAAAGTACAATTAAATCTTTATCAGAATCAAAGGTCGGCATCGAAAATTATCTACATCGTAATGATATTATCAACATAATTAATGGAAGGTTTTGGTATAAAGAACACCGCAGAACGTGCAGCATCGAAATTAAAACTTCCAACGTAAGCGTATTTCGATGGAGCTCAATGGAGCACTAAATCTGACTTTCTAGGCAAATTAAAAGAGGTGTAACAATTATCATAAAATTAAACATACTGTGGCTTGCGGCTACTTGTCGGTTACTGGGACCCAATCCAAAAAGTTGTTTTGTTTTTTTTTAATTTCTTTACCAATAGGTGATTTTTATACATCTTATAACATTCATGATCACATTATTTACTGGATCTATTTATTTTTGAAAGATTTTTACTTATTTACTCAATGTATACATAATGTATAAATTACTCAATTTAAACATCGTTTTGTAAATGTTTTATTTTATTTCGTTGCTTATATGCCATTTTAAAACATATATCGCTTTTTTTTTCTTTTTTAGAAACTTAAAAAAAAATAAGAAAGTTATCAGAAGTCCCCTTGGAGGATTGGATATTTTTTTGTCTATAAAATATTTCAATTATTGAGATATATAATTTATTTATATTTTTTTTTTTTTTAATCTTTATTTAAAATATGGTCATTCTATAAATCAAATTCATTTTAATTAATAGAATGCTCAGCTGATGGTTTGTTTTTATTTACTTATATCAATTTTTTAATGTTTTTTTTTTTTTTTTTTTTTTTTTTTTAGGTAATATACCATGTGAATAATAGTATACACCTGAAGAGTAAGTGGAATAATTGGTATTCAGAAATTATATTTTTTGGTGATTTAGTTTTTGTTTGTTGTGGTTATTATTGCCCATATAGTTGAACTTAATTATACTGTCTACGTTGTAACAATAACAGACATGTTCCAATAAAATATTTATATAAAAGTGTTAAAGACCGTTTTACTGATTGAAGATGAGGCAAATGGAATTTTAAATGGAAGATATTTTCGACTCCATTTCACTAAATTTTCGACAAAATTTATTAGACTAGTTTTCAAAACTCCCAATCAATTACATAATTGTCCAGTCAATGAAGGCCTTAAATGGGGTGTTGATTGCGTTTTCTGTAATCCAAGGTTTTTCTTGGGAAACATGTTCAGGGTAGTTAGAAAGTAAACATACTAAAAGTCCTGGAGTTTTCGGGCCTGGAAACAGGAAGTAGGGGAGGGCACGAAAGGCCCCTTTTTTAGTTTTGCGCTCATATCTCGAAAACGGTAAGTCATATGCAAAACTTGACGATTTACAAAATTAATTTCATTTAATTCTCTAAAACATTTATTTTATACATATTTTTTATATTCTGTACCGTTTTCGAGGTATACGCTTGGCAAATGTATGATTTGTTTTACCAAGAAAAGTTAAAATTTATTTAACTTTTGGCAGGTTGAAGATAAATTGGCATATGGGTTTATGCATATACTGAAGTAAATTTAATTTTCTACAATACTATTTATGAAGACTTTTGTCGTTGGATGAACGTTTTAGAAGACATGGAGGGAAGTTTAACAGAAAACGTGAAGTAATTTTTTTTCTCGAAAATGTTCACATTTGCCAAGCGTATATCTCGGAAACGGTACCAAATATGAAAAATATGTATATAATAAAAGTTGTAGAGAATTTAATAACATTAATTTAGTAAACAGTCAAATTTTTCATACGACTCACCGTTTTCGAGATATGAGCGCAAAACCAAATAAGGGGACCTTTCGCCCCCCCCCTCCTTCCTGTTGTCAGGCCCGAAAACCCCAGGACTTTTAGTATCTTTTCTTTCTAACTACCCTCAACATGTTGGATACAAGAATACAAGAAAAACTTTGGATTTCAGAAAACGCACTCTATAATTCTGTATTCACTAGACTAATAAGACTTATTTACAAGACAGTAATTACACCTATTTGGACACATGGAGCTGAGCTGTTGGGCTTCTAATTTTTCTTATATCCAATTCGAAATCCTTATTATTTTACAAATTAATTTATCCATGTTTCAGACTACTTAGACCTATGTGAACGTACGGAGTTGAGGGTTGGGGCTCCACTAAACCACCCAATCCATCTCGTATTCAAACCTTACAATCCAAAATCCTTCGAAAAATCCTCAATGCTCCTTACTTTGTCACCAATAAACTTATCCATAAAGATCTTAATGTTCCATAAGTTACTGATTTAGCTCACACCAGATACCTATCCTTTCATAGTAAGCTCCATTATCACTCAAATCCGTTAATTTCACAACTTGCTTTCCACTCCATTCCTGATGATCCTCCGAGGCGCTGAAACTGGCCTAGAGACCGTCTTGTGTAGAATTTTTAATAAAGTGGTACTGATGAGTAGTTCTTTTCAAGTTTTAACATATTATTATACTCGTTGTTAATACATTTACTTGATGTGTATATTTTGTACAGTTGTAAATTTTAATAAATATATATATAAAAAAAAAAAAATATTCATAACGATCTAAAAGAACCATGTTACAGATTTGCCTCTAACAATCTACCTATACTTCCTTGACAAGCTACATATCCACTCGAATCCACTAGTCTCCCAACTTGCTTCTCTACTCAATTCCCGATTACCCTCCGAGGCGTTATAAAAAAGAAAATGCCTAGGGACTTTCTAATGTGTAACATTTATTGACGTGCTACTAATAGTTAGTTCTTAAGTTATTGACATGTCAATGTAATCATTTCCGCACATTTACTAATTACATATATTGTGTATAGGTATAACTATCAATAAAGTATAAATAAAATATATAAAAATTACAAGATATAGTCAATTATAAGAAGTCGTGAATTATGTAACTTGAACGATCAATCTGTCGTTACTTGATATTCTTCCTCGAGACAATAGAATTTCTTGCAGGAAATATCAGGATGTTGTGTAATTTTATTTCTATTATGTAAAATATAATATTACATAAAAGTTTCAATTAAATCAACCACCTATATATAATTGAACAATCTCTTGGCATAACTCGAATGTAATTTAATCCTGTGACTAGTACAGACCGTAGACGAAGAGTTTTTTTAATTTAAAAATATTTTTATTATTGATTGAAAAATAATTCCGTGTCACTTTCCTTTACCTTTCGAAGATATCCAGTTACTTTTACCAAAGCGCTCCTGATCTGTATTTGTGACCAAAGGTTTGAAGAAATCGCCGTATCATTTGGTAAAAGCGCCTTCGTTTTTTTCCCACCATAAACTCTTCAAAAATTATAATGACAACACGTCGGTGTGGTGATACAGAATCCTTCGACCATGAAAATTTAATTGCCTCTAAAGTGCTGATTGTTTTTTATTTATATTTTTGTCTACTTGTTATCCTTTTTAGGCTCACTAGGGGACTAGTAGTGCAATAGATTTCCATTGGTGTTCATGAAGGTGGAGTTTAATTCTCTATGAATTGTTGTTATAATTTTTACACCCTGAACATCATAGTAAAACCAACTTCCCATTTGTTGTTCCACATTTAAAGTTCTGTCTTGTGGCATTATGGCAATAGTATTAGCCATATATATATATATTATTATTTTTTTTATTATTATTTGTTTTTTAATCTCGTACCGGCCACTAAGAACCACGCGAATATCATTGGTTTGCCCTCTTTGGGAATATTTTTTTTCTTCCCATCGCAGTTTTCTCTTCTGTATTGGTACGAGTTTTCAGTTTTTTCCCGTATGTGTCTCTATCCACACAGTCGGCTTCTGAAATTTTAAGGTTCTTTAATTCTTCTTTTATTTGTTTCATGTATCCTATGCTTTTGTTGCTAAACATTTTGCTAAAGATTTTTTTTTTTCAATCTTTTCTCCTTCATCGTTTTTTATGTGCCAATAGAACATCAGCCTTCTCATTCTTATCTCGGTTTCCAAGTCTGATTTCTCTGTAGATCTTCGCCTATAACCTTCCTGGGCTCATAGATTTTCCTTAAGATTTTATTCTTAGCAGCTTTTCCAAGTTGGGTAGGCACGTGCTCTCCTCATACAAAATCATAGGCTTTATCACAACGTTGTAATGCCTCAATTTTGCATTGGAGGAGAGGTTCTTTTTATTGTAAATTTTGCTGGTTCGGAAACTTACATTTTGTGATTTTCTCTCGGATGCCTTATTTCACAGAACCGTTGTATCATATTATTTCCCCAAATACTCAAATTTTCTGGTTACTTTTATTTTTCCATATTTGGTGTTTACCGTTGTTTTTTTTTTAATTTATTGCAGTAATCATGAGCTTAAAGTATTTTCAGTTGTTGCTGGTAAGTAATTTATGGTTGTTGGTTTTGTAATTGGTCTCAATTTTTTTTTTTTTTTTTTTTTTTTTTTTTTTTTTTTTTTTTTTTTTTTTTTTTTTTTCACTTTCTCGACTAAAAGTTTCAATTTTTAATAGGTGTTTCTGTTCCCATAGTCTTGTATGAAATGAAACATTTTAGCTATTAAATACAGTAATGTTATAATGGAAAGTAGTATGGGGCATAACCCTCCAAATTTTTTCCAAAATCACGTGAGACCTTTCGAATACAGGAAGTAATGAACGCACGGGACGGATATAAATTTTATTAATTAAGAATTTAGTAAATTAAAATTTCATGGTATTTTTTTTTTTTATTGTTTTTATTTAATTATTTTTTAAATAATCCCAATACGTTTCATATTCCCTGGTTAATGTATATGGGCACGTGAACCCCTAAAAAAATAATGAAACTTTTTGCGGAGGAAATAAAATATAAAATAATAAAATAAAAAACAACTGCTTGATCTAAATGGCCTAATACCGTTGAACAAACTGCATCATGCCGCCTCATCACGTTTCATAATAGAATGTAATAATCAAGAAAGTTGTAAATAAATATTATATAATATAAAACGCAACTTGGCCTTGTAATGTACTTAAATTTGGTTTGACTATCTATAAATAATGGCTTTCTCTTTTAGCTAGCTACGAAATTTAACTGTTTGTTGTCATTTTAGAAAGTGTTTGTCGCTAAATAGAAAGTAAGGTACCGCAGGTAGGAAACATTAGTTATTTTCAAAATCATTCCCAGGTTTGTTTTCAAAAATTAATTAAAAAAAATAAATTTATTGACGGGTTAGTGAATATATATATGGCAATTCATAAGTTTTGAAAAAAAAATTCCAATTATGAACCTTTTTTTTCCGTACGTATTTTCAAAACATATATTGCACGTTCAATTTTTGAATAATATTTCGTATGTTTGCTTTGATCGTTTACCTAAATTTTCTATTAATATTTGAATCTAATGAATAAAAAAATCTACGATAAAAAACATTTTTATTATTAATCATGACATTAATGTCCGAAGAACTACGCTCACTCAGTGTTTTTTCTTCGAGAATTTTGATTTGAAATAATTCTAATGTTATGTTCAATATTTTATTTAATACAAAATTAACTAAAGATTTAATACGAATTAACTAAATTAATTTTTTCTATTGTTCATACTAACTGTTAAGTCTATGTGATAATTTAATAATTTAAGTGGAGACTTGGGTTCGAATCCCAACCGGGGTCCAATCTTTTCTCTTCAAAAATAAAAAATATATTTAAAAAATATTTATCAACCAAGAATTATTTCATAATTTAATATATAGGACAGCACGTCAATAGATCCATTTAAAAGTAATGTTCAAATTGAACATTCATCCCCGAATTGTACATCGCAATTGCGAGTGCCCGGGGATATGGATCAGTGAAGAGAGAAGATTTCCCTGGTTCGGATACGAGCTCGGTGGCCTAGTGGATAAGGCACCACGCTAGAGAAGTGGACTTGGGTTCGAGACTTGGGTTCGAATCCCAACCGGGGTCAAATCTTTTCTCTTCAAAAATAAAAAATATATTTAAAAAATATTTATCAACCAAGAATTATTTCATAATTTAATATATAGGACAGCACGTCAATAGATTCATTTAAAAGTAATGTTCAAATTGAACATTCATCCCCAAATTGTACATCACAATTGCGAGTGCCCGGGGATATGGATCAGTGAAGAGAGAAGATTTCCCTGGTTCGGATACGAGCTCGGTGGCCTAGTGGATAAGGCACCACGCTAGAGAAGTGGACTTGGGTTCGAGACTTGGGTTCGAATCCCAACCGGGGTCAAATCTTTTCTCTTCAAAAATAAAAAATATATTTAAAAAATATTTATCAACCAAGAATTATTTCACAATTTAATATATAGGACAGCACGTCAATAGATTCATTTAAAAGTAATGTTCAAATTGAACATTCATCCCCAAATTGTACATCGCAATTGCGAGTGCCCGGGGATATGGATCAGTGAAGAGAGAAGATTTCCCTGGTTCGGATACGAGCTAGGTGGCCTAGTGGATAAGGCACCACGCTAGAGAAGTGGAGACTTGGGTTCGAATTCCAACCGGGATCAAATCTTTTCTCTTCAAAAATAATATATATATATATATATATATATATATATATATATATATATATATATATATATATATATATATATATATATATCATTAAAAGCCGATCTCCTATTCATTTTTTGCGCCTAATGAAAAAGTTCCTGATTGTCCTGGCGCTGATTATTCCATTTGCGCGTACATTGAATTTGCTTCTTTTTGAAATTATTTAATCCGATTAATTTATCGTTTTTATTTTTCTCGGATTAGTTTCTCGTTTTTATATTTTTTCACTTTCATTCCCCTTCTTCCCTACCAACACTTCATTACCCAGTCTCTCACGCAGTGTCCACCAAGACACGTCATTCGTATAATGTTTATTTGTGTAGTTCTGAAATGCTGAAAATTACTCTTGCGAAACTTGATCTTGTTGGAAAGTATGTATTTGAGTTCTCATTTGAAATTAAAAAGTTATGGAGACGTATTATATTGTATTTGTTTTGATAAAGTTGTATCTACTACTGCACGGTTTTTAGTATCATAGCACATAGAAATAGTAAAGCACAAATAAATCAAAGGTAAAAAGTGAAATTGGAACAAACTTTTGTTACAAAAACCGCCGCTGTATCAGAAAAGTCTGGTTTCGATACCGATTTTTATTGTATTTCGATACAGTTCGAACTGAGGTACCCTTCCTTAAATTAAGCCACCTTAAGTTGTATAAAAAGTTTTCTTTTCAACCGACTTCAAAAAGGAGGAGGTTCTCAACTCGTCTGTATTTTTTTTTTTTTTTTTTTTTTTTTTTTTTTTTTTTGTGTGTATGTTACGCAATTACTCCGTCAATTCTGAATCAATTATTCAACAAAATTATCGATACTTATATACCTATTCACAATTTATAATCAGTTATTTTTGGAGTCGGTGCCAACCAAAACAAACAGAATTTGAAAAGAAATTGTAATCTTAAAGATCCTCCCACTGTTTTATCACCACCACACCGCTGTCTCCGGCCCTTTGACTGTTTATTTATTGTAAAGACAGGATTAAACTTCCCTTCTTGGCTGGCACCGACTCCAAAGATAATTGGTCATAAATTGTGAATAGGTATATAAGTATCGATATTTTCGTTGATTTTCATTCAATGGTTTTTGTTTTGAAGCAATTAAAATATTATTTTTTATTTTTTAGTTCAAGTTTGTATATGTAGGTTTAATCTTGAAGTCGGTTTTGTTTTTTTTCTAAAAATTATTTTTATTTAATATTCGCCTTGTATTTTTGTGAAACTTAAGTTTATACTTATGTATAAGTATGTATTGCATTTTGCGTTTTGCCCAATATATTTGCATATATAAATTAAATGAAATGAAAAAAAAAAAAAAAAAATCTATATTCTGGGACGTATTGCCCGCTAAAAATAACAAAATTGTATCAATAGGTAGTACAATGGTGTGGTTACATTATTTCATACAAATCTATTTATATATGAAGAACATGAGACATGTAAATACGGTTACTAGTAAATAATTATATAAAGAACTTTCAGTAAGTATAATAGCATAAGAAGAAGAAATAAAATAAAATAAAAAATAACCATTAGAAAAGATATATAAAGAAAATAAACTATCTCTATATGTACATTGATTGAAGAATATATTTACACTTGCCACGATACATATTTATATATACTGCTCATATTCACTGATAGGCGTCTGACTGGGATGTGAAGAGATATTGGAAACGGAGTATTTTAAATGAGCTTAAGGAAGTATGTATTATTTCAGGAGGGAGAGAGTTCTAGAGGGTAGCGGATCGATATATATGTGAATATTTTTTCAGTTTTAATTGCATGTAATTCACAGCCCTAGTAATAATTTACATAAATTATTTAAAATTGGACGTATACTTTTTGTGAAGTATTGTTGGAAAATATTTTGCTTATAGTGGAAATATTGGAGAACGTGAAGATAGGATCATATTTCCAAACGTGTAGTTATGGTGTGTATTTAAATGAATACATTTGTAAATGTTTTCCAACTTTGTTTCTCTATATTGATTATTTCTAGATTCAATCTATTATAGTTCTAACAGAATCCTAAGTGTCTTTTGACGCATGACTGGTCATCCGTTTGATTTGATCACTGAAAGGATTACTGGGGTAACTTGATCCTGAACAAGGGATGTAGGGCAGCATTACACGCACTCGCCATCTTAGATTAGATAAAACCCACTGCCTAATTAATTAATAACAAGCACATTTAGAACCTGTCATTGACTCGATACCAATTTACCGCTATCTCTAGATTTCCAATCCAACGGTATATATTTGAAAAAATCTGATGTTTTTCAAAATAAATTCTTATTTTTATTTTGGATGTCTTTCTTAAATGTTTCCACTTGTAGTAACCCTGCTATGGGTTGCATATTTCAACGCGTTTGAACTCTCGACATTACGCTTATTTTTTAATTTATTTTCTTTTTTTTATAAATGTATTGAAATTTACAACTGTACAGAATATATACATCAAGTAAATGAATTGACAACGATTATAATAACATGTTAAAACTTAGAAAGAACTACTCTTCAGTAGCACTTTATTAAAACTTCTACACTAGAAGGTCTCTAGGCCATCTTCGTTCCAGACGCCTCGAAGGATTATCAGGAATGGAGTGGGAAGGAAGTTGAGAAACTAACGGATTTGAGTAATTATGGAGCTTACTATGAAAGGATGGGTATCTGGTGTGGGATAAATCAGCAACATATGGAACATTAAGATCTTTATGGATAAGTTTATTGGTGACAATGTAAGGAGCATTGAGGATTTTACGAAGGATTTTAGATTGTAAGGATTGAATACGAGATGAATTGGATGGTTTAGTGGAGCCCCAACGCTCAACTCCGAACGTCCAAATAGGTCTAATCACAGTCTTGTATTTGAGTTTTTTGTAATTAATTGGGAGCTTCGAAGGTTTGTCTAGTAAATGTTGAAGTAGTCTGAAACGACGGGCAGTTTCTTGTCGTTTATGTCTTGTATGTGGATTCCAAGTTAGTAGTTTGTCCAAGTGGAGTCCTAGGTAGCGTATCTGTTCAACAGGGATTAGTGGAATATCGTTAAAGGATACTGTAGGACAGGAGGTCGTAGGTTTACGACGAAGGGTAAAGGTTATTTGGTGGGATTTGTTTGGATTTATTTTGATTCTTTATTTTTGTCACCATTCTTGAAGGTTTAGGATATGGGGTTGGAGTGATTTAGAGGCAATGAAGGGATCATTGTTAAATCATGTGACATCAGCGTAAGTAGTGAGGACAATGTACGCTTATTTAAATACATATTTATACAAACATGCTTAATTTTATGTAATCTATATTTCTATTTAAGGACAAACTATTTTTCGTTTGTGATCACTAGAGACCGGATTTTCGTGCAGTATAAACCATTGAAACGTGCAACAAAAACTTCAAAACGTGCAAAAACGTGCAATAAAAAAATCAAAACGTGCAATAAAAAAAATTAAAACGTGTAAAAAGGTGTACTAAATAAAAATATTTTGTTTTTTATTTTTTATTATCACCCTAGTAGACATAAAATAAAGTAAATTATTAAATATAATGAAATTAATAATTTAAATGTTTCATTTGCTTTAAATAAGGGAGTTATGCCTTTTCTATATTATGACTGAAATTAATAATTTTCCTTCATTTAAACTATATTTTGTATTAAAATATTTAAATAAAAAACATTTAGGAACAATAATTATATGCCATAGTAAAACAAAACATAATACAAAATTCTATTTATTACCATCAAGTAGATACATAATATTATGTTTTAAAAGAATATATTTTAAATCTATCTTTTAAATTATAAAAAACGAAAACAGCAAGAACATTTTCTAGGACAAGAATCAATTATTTGGACGATATAAACAATTCAATGAGACATAAACAAAATAAAGTAATCAATTTTTTTCGTTAAAATTTACTACACTATACATTTCTAAATTTCTTTCTGTCGAATTATACCTCCTGTCATCGAGGATATGTTTTAAAAGAGAAAAAGCTTTTTCTACATCAATACTGGTGAGGGGCATTTTTTATAGGAACTTAAAATGTTTGGTGCCACATCTACATCTGAACGTTTACCATTTAAAACGTCGTTAAATGTTTGTTAAAATTTTAAATCCAAGATTTTTTTCATATACAGTTTGAAATTTTTCATAAATTAATTTCCCTTTGTCGTTATTTACTTTTTTGAGTGTCTCTTCAACACTTTGTACGATACTAATTTGTTCATCTAACGATAGATTTTTGGCCTCTAAACTATTTATTGCAACGGGTATTGGGACCTTATGAATGCCAATTCGAACTTAACTGAATTGTTTTTTACAATGCTTTTTAATTTGGTGATAACAAGAGGCATCTTCTTCCAAATATTCTATTAGCTCTGCATACCTATCCAAATTTTCGGAATAAAAAAGGGCAGCATCTATCCAGGTTCCCCACCTGGTAAGAACTGCTTCTGGGGGCAAGGGGAAATTCATTACATTCCTATATAAAGCCACTCGCTAAGGGGCTTTCAAGAAGATTTTTTTACCACAAGTTATTAATTTATATACATTTTGGAAAGCATGACGTATTTTCTCGGCAACTCTATTAAGAACATGCGCCACACTTGTGTGAAACATGTTTAGGTAAATCACTTTAAGAGCGTTCCCAGTTTTGAGCATATAAGGAGCTGCATCGGTTACTAAAAGTAAAACCTTACCTTGATACCGAAAAAATTTAACAAACTATCGTTAACAAACCGCGACACCGTCTCAAAATTAGTTTTTTCCAATTCTTTACAAGAAATTAAGTGAGGGGTAGGCTCAATTTCTGGGTGCAAAATACCCAATGCACAAATATATTTCCCTCTTGAATCAGTCGTTTCATTGACTGAAATATAAATAAAATTATTGGAAATTTCATTTTTAATTTTCATTAAAGTCTGTTAATAGCAGACATTTAGATAATTTTTTCTTAGTGTGCTCTCGTCAGGTATTTTCTGTCCAGTATACTTTTCTAAAAAGTTTGTAAATTGCGGACATGAAAGCTTGAATAGCGGAATATTGGAAGAGACTAATGCCATACAAAATTCCTGATTAAAAGAATTCTTCTTATTGGCGCCACTACAGCTTTCTGTTATCAAAAGTTGAGTTACGTTTTTTCTTTTCTTAGCGGCCTCAACTGCTTGTTTATGACTGCCTATACAATAAAATAATAAAGTAAAAAAATGTAGGTACACAGAACAAGATAAATGATTTAAAAGTTAGCATAAATTGTGCAATTTAACGGTTTAGGAAAAATTAAAATTAAACTTTGGTAGTTCATTAAATTATATTTTCTAGATTGGGATTCAGGAAATGCCATTTCATAATTTAAGTCTAAAACTTACTTGTTTGGCAGTGGGCGTCTACTTGCGATTTCCTATCAACACCTGCGTTTTTGCAGCAAGATTCACAAAAAATGATTTTTCCATCAGTTTTTAGTTCTGGGTACGGCTGTATCCATCCCTTTCATTTGAAACAAACATTACTTTTCCCTTTAGGCATGTTTTATATAGAATTGCACAACTTGATAGTGGCAGAAGAAATGAAAATAAAGACCTGAGAAATACAAACACGGCTACCGGATATAGGGAGGGGTGGGATGTTGAAAAACATAAAAATTCCCAGAAAATGGGGGACTCGAGAATTGAAAACTCCTACGAAAAAATATTAAAACCGGTTTAAAAAAAATGGTTTGTTTTATTCCACTTGTTTTATAAAGCGTCGAGTGTTTATTTATATTTTATCCGCTTTGTTGACTGATTTTTTATTTTTTTTAACAGACTAATTCCAAAATAAAACCTTAAACGTGCAATTTCATGCAGGAAAACCTTAAAACGTGCAATTTCTTGCATTAACGTCGAAACGTGCAATTTCGTGCAGTATAAAACTAGTATAGAAATAACGTAGTTTTCATGATTCGAATTTCTATCCAAGTTTTAATGAATTTGGAGTTTGCAAAAAAAAAGATGCAATTGCACGAAAATCCGGTCTTTAGTAATTAATATTCAGTAATTATTAACAGACAAATTCAAAAATAAAACCTTAAAACGTGCAATTTCATGCAGGAAAACCTTAAAAGGTGCAATTTCGTGCATTAACGTCGAAACGTGCAATTTTGTGCAATATAAAACTATTATAGAAATAACGTAGTTTTCATGATTCGAATTTCTATCCAAGTTTTAATGAATTTGGAGTTTGCAAAAAAAAGATGCAATTGCACGAAAATCCGGTCTTTAGTGATCACTAATAAACCAAACTACTGAACCAATCTGTATCGAATTATAACTGCATCATCTTCATAGTTCAAGGAATGTTTAGAATTAATAAAATTGACTGATTTTCAATTAAATTGTCATTAAAAATGCAAGAAGTACGTAGGTTCTAGTAAAGTTTGAAAAGCGATCGCCATCCTGTTAGTCCAAGAGCCCGAGAGGAAAAAAAAGAAGTCATTTAACCCTTTTTTTCAAATGCATGGGTGCTATCTATGTTATGAATGGGAATGACTCAGCCAATCAACATCAGTGGTATAACAAAATGGCGGCCATTAAAAGACGTTAGAAAAATAAATGCAAAAACCCGGTTATTTCATCCCTTTTAATTTTTAACCCAAAATAAACTAGGTTTAATATTTACAAAAAATACCCCACTCAGCAATGCATATGGCTTGCCGCGCGTTTTGCAGATAAAATAAAAAATCCGCTGGTGGAATTTCAAAATTTAAAGTTACTTCATTCCTGTTGGTTTTTAAACTATATCAAATTAGGTCTAATACTGACATAAATGACTAATAGCTAACTATAAATTGTATTTCTGCATATTATCAATATGTGCCCTACTTATGTGGAAAGTCACAGTTAATTTTTGGATCTTATTGGGAAAGGACATATTTTCGTTAAGAAAGGAACTATTGTACTTACATAAAAATTTATAAACGCTGTAATTTATTTAACCTACATCTCAACAACACAAATTCAATAATTATTTATATGCCAAGGGGTAACAGCCAAGACACCAGGTATAAAAAACTAATATTGTCCACGTAAAGGTGGGCAGCAGGTTATAAGATGTCGGCAAATAACAAGTCACAAGTCTGACTGACCTTTGAAAATTTTTAGAAATATTAAACCGCATTGGTCCTTGTAGTTATATCGTTAATTACCATAACATATGACAGAATTATGTTGTGCGTCCTGTTCGTAATCAAAAATAGTTCCAGAGGTATTTTATGAGGTACGAAATTTATGTGGAAGTATAGCCTTCGAAAATTATGACAGGTTTGCAGAAACATTGTCAGGAAAAATAATTTCTCCATAACTGGGAAAAATAATTAGTGGATATGTCCATCTATAAACTATTTATTTTCCAATGTAACATTTTTGAGGATGAGAAAGGCATTACTCCAAAAAAGTATACTACCTAATCAGAAATTTAATGGAGAATAGTTTTTGTTATAAAACATTTAGGTCGCTATATTGGATGAACAAAAAAAATTTGAAACCCTTATTTTTTCTCGGCTTTGTTTATTTCGAATAATCATAAGTTGTTAATTTAATTAAAATAATTTAAAATCATACAGGTAAGCAGAAAAAAATAAAGAACTTAAAGGCATATACGTTCAGCAGGATTAATTAAGCTATTTAATTCAAATATTTATTTTTCTACATACAAATAAATCACAGGTAAGTGAAAAAATTATAGATAACATATAAGCATATAACGTCAAGGGGCAACCGCTAAAACATGTGCCATGCTATTCTTTCTTTAGCCAACAGTCTCAAGTGGGCCTTTAATGTTTCTTTGTTTATTATATATATATATATATATATATATATATATATATATATATATATATATATATATATATATATATATATATATTTAAATTGTAATCCTGAGAAATTTTTATTTTAGATGGGAAACCACTCCAAATTATTTCTCCCTACGTATAAACCGCATAGCGGGAAGCGACCATAAACAGTCCCAGCAGTTTGATTCGTTCGTTCAGAGATGCAATAAGAATCATGCCTGAAATGTCTTCTATTTCTTTGAAACTAAATGATCGGGTAGTGTTTTTCAACGCAGGAGATGAAAAACCTTTTACTGCGTACACATAAAATATCCAATCACAGAACCCAATTTTGAAATGCTTTTTATGGTTGTTGATTAAAATACGTGTGCTGAAAATTTTAAAGACTTTACTTCTGATGTTTGGATTAAAGAAAAAAATTGGAAGGTAACTTCCAAGGAACAGTTCAAACTGTACTTAAAATAGTTAATGGAAATTGTATGGAATTTAAAAATCGTGTTCAATATTTCTTTTTATTACCTTTTTGCTTATTTCTTTCTTCACTTTTATAGATTTATTTGCCTATTTTTTGGATTATTAAACTGCATAATATCATACAGTTTATGGATTTTAATACTGCATATAGTATAATTGTTATGGAATGTTTCAATATATTTTTTTGAACATAAATCGTCCCTTAATTATAACATCCAGTAAAACTAATGAAAATGAGAAAATTCTATTCCCAATGCTGTTATTTTAAATTGCTTTTTCTCTAATGTTTTCCCCTTGATCTTTTGATTTAAGATACGATTTAGCGCTGGTAAATAATTAATTTTTGTTTAATTATTTCTTATGATAAAAACATATGTAGTTAATTTTTCATGTAATTTTCCTATAGAAAATCCTATTAGCTATGAACATTTCGCTCAGCATTTATGATTCATTTTTAGGTGTGCTGCTACTAAGAAATTTATCTAACAAAAAAAAAAAAATCTCTTGTACTATTTGTACAAAATTACTTTTTATACAAGCTTTAAGTTTATCGAATCCAATTTTTTTTTTATTTGTCCATTTATTGAAATTTACTGTAATCAAACATGCATCCTGTTATAATAATGTACATAATAACATGGCAATTGTTTGTGAAGCAACCTTGATAAAAGTTCTATGTGAGATGGTCCCGAGGCCACCTTCTTTTCAGACGCCTCGGTGGGTTGTCAGGGATAGAATGGGAAAGCAGATTGAGACACTAAGTAGATTTAAATGGTTATGGAGTTTACTATGAAATGATACCTATCTGTTTTGGACTAAATCAGCAACATATGGAACATTAAGGTCTTTATGGATAAGTTCATTTCTGACAAAATTTGTCATTTTGGATTGTAGGGATTGAATAGGAGATGAATTGGATGGTTTAGTAGAGCCCTAAAGCTCAACTCCGTATGTCCAAATTGATCTAATTACTATGATGTAAATGAGTGTTTTGTAATTAATTAGAAGGTTTGAACTTTTTTCAAGTAAATGTTGAAGTAGTCGAAAACAACGGACAGTTTCTTATCATTTTAATATTAGTTTTTTTTTATTAATAATTTTTCTTTTAATTCGGTACCAAGCAGTGTTAATTTAATCCATGAAAAATCGCTGTGTTATTATAGATTTAAGAAACTTCTTTTATAGTAATTTTCTTATAATTAGGGAGAGAAATAGATTCATAATAATTACATGTTTAGGTATAGGAAAAAGTATCTTTTAAGTTAGCGGTATCGACCGGTTCCTAGGAATCATTTTTGGTTCGTTGAATTCCGATTGTTTTCTCAAGAATCGGTGGAATCGGGAATCAAAACACCCCTTTTATATATATGTTTAGTAAGGTTCTTGAGGTTCAGTCAATAAATAAAAACAACTATTTTGGCAACGTTTCGAGACTATATTGTTCTCATCATATGAGTCTCGACTGAACCTCAAAAACCTTACTAAACATTTAATAGTAACAGTCAAGAAATGTATCCATATATATATAATTCTTCACCATCATATGCTTTCAGCAGCTAACGGCAAAATTGAGGTTTATGTTCATTATCATTAGGTTTTAAACCTTACATTAAAAAACTAATAAAATAAATCCTAAATAATAGTAATAAATAAATAAATGTAATAACATAAGATCCTCTGATCTGGTGTCGCTTTATTGACAGTTTTCCTTTATTTCCTATTAAACAATCATTTTTTTCATTGATTTTTATTACAATGAATAGTTTATTATGTTTAGAATGCACATTTCCATTAAGGGATTATAATGTTCCATAAAGGGATTATAATTATAATCATAATGTTTTATTTACACAAGTAACTGATTTGTATGCCAAATGAGAACAGCATGTTTGTTAGGTTTTAATGTAAACGTCACCATGAAATCCAAACAGAATCTTTACTTTTAACATATCATTTGAAAGCTGATTAAGTTTTAAATTTTTTGTGAGATTTGCAGTTTTGTGGATAGTTTTTTCGAAAAAGCGTTAAGCTTTGAAGTAATGTATGACATTGTAACTTCCCTAAATAAGGTGAAGATCAAACTTTTCTTTAAGTCACTAGTTTTTAATATTCAAGGTTACATATACTCTGCTCTTATAGAAAATGTAATACTAAATCCAAAAATGTGGTTAAAGTTTGAAAAATATTTAAACAAAATGGAGATATTACAGCTTATATGATAAAAAACGTGGTTTCCTCAAAACGTCTTCGACTTATCGTATATCTGCTACGAATTGTAATTGAAATGTGAGGTCTGCAGTATTTTTCTACATTTTTGATCTAGTTTCACCCTGTAGATATATATATATGGGATTATTGTTGACATTATATGACTATTGCTTATAGCCCTTAACCATCAGGCAAGATAGTAATATTTCTCAAGAAAATAAGTTATAAATATGTTTGTGTGCGTGTGTGTATTTATATATTATATAACCTGTACGAGATCGAACACGTTTGGGTGTGTCCAGAAGCGCCCGGTTCTGAGTGTTGTGGTTTCAATTTCTATCTTTAAGCTTAATATTCATTCTGTAGCCGTTCCGCGTTATGAATCTCGGAAACACCAATCCAGTTTTAAAGGATGTTTGATTCTAGATAACCATGTAAGGTTAACAAAACGGGTACACGTGCCCCACCCTATCAATAACAAACAGTACTCTGTATAATTTACATTTGATTATTATGTGTAATTGGATGAAATTATTACCATTATACATCCTTCATATCCAGTTGTTTTATTGCTTGTCAAGTCCACGATAGGCGTATTAAATAAATGTTTTTTTTTTTTTTTAATTGATTCTCCTGGATTTAGAACTACTATCAGAAACGCGTTGGGACCACCGATGACTCAATCATCTGAGCTTTTCCGCCCTCGACTCTCACTTAGTGGGGTTGACGAAAAGTGGCCATTTACTTCCTGTCTCCTCCGAAGCTTCCGTTCCGGTATGTCCCACGCCATTTGAAAGTTGCGTGAAAGCCTATATTCTGGTCTGCCAAATGGCCGAGATTGTCGCCTACCCCTCGTAGCCTTCCAACTCGTGGCGCAACTTGTTGGACCAAGCTACAGATCAATTTGGGCGTAACCTATTTAACTAATGCATACAATTTTTTTGTTTTAATCTATTTATTGATATTTACCACTGTATACATTATATACGAGTAAATATGAGGAACATTATTACAATAACATTTCAATGTCTTATAAATAAACTTCCCATTAAGCACTTCAGTAACAATTCTATATTTTAAGGTCCAGATGCAATCTTCTTTACTTACATCTTCTCTTCAATTAATATTTACAAGGGGACGTTTTGGCTTGTAACTCACAGATTTTAATGCTAATTTTCGTGTGGGTAGTAGGGACCCATAATAGCGCAAAACTATTTAAATTTTATTAAATTCAAAAAATATTTATTTTTACCCCTTTCAAAGACGTTATTAATCAAAAACTTCTAAGGGCTATTACAACTGCTGTGTTTAACCGATTGCAATGGTAATAGTAAAAAAAAAAAACATTCCACTGATTTACACCGGATTTAATTCGAATTTTGTCATTGTTTTGGAGTTTTTGAGCACCGGGTCATGTCTTGATTATAACAAATGTATTTTTATTTCGAATAGAATACAGAGCTACAATTTAACGTGAAAGAATCATTTCTCTATATTGACTGAGAACTTGAAGACCTGATGAAGGTTTGCAATGTAAGTCGAAAAGTTGGCTGTAACAATAAAAATAAAATAACAATTTTATTTTGATCTGCTGAGTATCTATGGCTGCCTACCCTAACTATCAACATCTCCTACTCATCACAGTCAACTAAAAAAAATAAAACGTGAATTATATTTTAATTTTAATATATAATTATATTTTTTGCTGGGCTCCCAATGCTCATTGACGGCTATAACTCTAGTTTTGCACTTTTATAGTAGTAGGCAGGGACCTACTACCTACACAAAATCGGCATTCAAATCTGTGACTTACAAGTCAAAACATTCCCTTGTAAGTATTAATTGAAGAGATGATGTACGTAAAGAAGATTGAAAAATACTTTTGTTATGATCAAGACACGATTTAGAGTCCGGCTTTAGAGTCCTCAAAAACTCCAAAACAATGACAAAATTCCAATTAAATCCGCTGCAAAGCAGTGGGAATTTTTTTACTATTACTATTGTAATCAGTTGAACACAGCAGTTGTTATGGCCGTTTGAAGTTGTTTAATAAAACCCAACTTTAAAAAACGTCCTCGAAAAGGGTTAAAAATAAATATTTTTTTTTTATTTTGATAAAATTTCACAGTTAAAGATTTTTTTGGCAATTTTTTTGACATGGAGATTTTAGGTCAGTTTTTTATGAAAAAAAGTTTCCACTGATTTAAAGCGGATCTAATTGAAATTTTGTCATTATTTTGGAGTTGTTGAGCACCCTAAAGCCGGGTTGAGCATAACAGAAGTATTTCTACTTCAAATGTCATATAAAACTACAATTAAACGTGAAAGAATCATTTTTCTATCTTGACTGAGAGCTGAGAAAACACAAAACAAAAAAAAAACTTGATTCTCTTATTTAATTTTTTTTCTTGGCTCCTAATGCTCATTGGCGGCTATAACTTTAGTTAGGATTGATGAATTAAATGCCACTTCTGTTGAGATTATTTTATTTCAAAGCTAGTTTCGAAGTTTGATTTACTGATCGGATTACTGAACTAGTTTGATTACTGAACTAGTTTGATTTACTGATCGGACGATCAGTAAAAAAGAGTAAATGAACATACAAGAGCATACACTAATAAGACCCAAAATTCCAATTTCGCTGTCCATCTAAATGAAAATAACCACAAATTTAATAAAGACTCCGGAGTAAAAATATTACATCAAGTAGAAAGTAGCCTAAAATTAAATACTTTTGAATCATTGGAAATAATAAAATCGTTTAAAACCGATCCAGATTTTTGTTTAAATGATCAGATTAACATATCCAATAGCCCCATTTTAAATTTGTTTCCCATAGGAACGGAAAAACCCAATGAGTCATAAGGGGAACCCCGTTGTAAATCTAAAACTTAACCTACCTGCCCCTTTTTACTTCTCTACAATTCAGTGTTTTAGTCAACTCGAAGATGAGTGCCTATGCTTGATTTCTTGTCTTATCTTTTTAAAAAACTTTAGTATATATTATCTATGTAACATAGTACTGATGTGTTGAAAAATTTTTGTATGTTTTAGAACTGAAGATGAATGTTTAGCATTCGAAACTAGTTTTCAAATAAAATAATCTCAATAGAAGTGGCATTTAATTCATCAATCTTAATTGTATTGATCATTCTATATCATCATGCGTACCTCAAGTGAAGTATAACTTTAGTTTTGCCCTCATATAGGTCCCTACTACCCACACAAAAATCGGTCTTCCAATCTGTGAGTTACAAGTCAAAACGTCCCCTTTTTAGTATTTTTTATTATAACACAAAAACAAAACTGTGATAAATTACAACAAAAACAAAATGTATAGGTAACGTAAGTTTTTTATTACATTTTTGATTACAAAAATTTAAAAAATGAATAAAAAATAAAATAAAAATGAAGAGCATGTTTTCATTTCAATTAACCCATTTTTAAGCGTTGAAATATTAATGAATAAAATGTCCGACTAATCACCGACTACTCTATAAAAGCCGCCGATTAGTCTGCTTTATCGACCGACCAGTCGCCACATCTCTAGTTTTTTTTATTTGATTATATTATTTTTATTACACTAAAATCCGGTTTCTTATTGCACGATCGGATATTCCTATTCCAATATATTATCATTTTAGAAGGATATGTAAATGGTATTCCCAGTTTGAAGAAGTATAAGTCGTTTACATTTTCACGTCATTTTTTTAAACTGTTATGAATCTTCCACATTCCATTTCCTATATGGTATGTGTTAGGTCGGTATATCAACAATTGTTGTTACGTATAGTTTACAGCGTATCTTGTGAAAGTGATGGACACAATGCCAATTGCTCTGGGAACCTTCGGGTCCTTCACGCTCTTCTCATTGTGTCTGTTCTACTGCTTAATTCGGCAGCCGCCCCTCCTGTCGACAGCTACACCCGACCCGGCCCAAGTTTCTCTTTCTTTTTAAACATCAACTTCCGTACCCTACAATAAAAGTGTCGGCAAAGTCGATTGACAGGCGGCTTAATAAAGTCATTTCTATTCGGGTAGATGCATTGCCGTCGAATACATAGGAGCCAAAGGTGCGATTCCGATACCGACGACAATTGCTGCTTACGTATTCTACTATAGTGCAATATTATTACGCCTCGCTTTACCCCTTGGAATGTTTTTTGTCATTCCAATGCTGATTACTTTATTATGGATTGGTTATCTGCTATTTACAAGGTGTATATCACAGAAATCAGCATTTTTCCCCTTCAGTATGTTCTATTCATCTTTTCTTTGTGCCAAATATTCTATGCGATATTTTATTTTCTAAAAGCTTAAGACTTTCTTTCTTGAGAGCAAGCGGCCACCTTTTGAATCCGTAAATAACATTCAGAAGGATTGTTGTTATATATAATTTTTTTGTCAATATTTTATTTATTGGTTCCTTCCTCAGCCTTCTCCTATAGTCTTTTTTCCTCACCAATTATCTTTGACAGAATTTCCCCTGGCGATCGCTATAAGATACCGTCGAGTGGCACTTAAAAACAACAGGGTATTTTATGCCTGACATCTTATATTTTAGTTTAAAGAATAATGGGTTGTTCTTGTTGAGGATGAGCGCCGCACATTGGGACAAAAGTGCAAAATACCCTGATTGAAAATAACAGTATACAATATAAAAACAATATAATTAAGTAAATGTGATGATAATGCTAAAATTGACATGTCGATTGCTTGTAAAAAACAATTTGCCCATCGGCAGCACATAAAAAGTTCTAAATTAGAAGGATTGTGAAGCAAGTTGGGAGACTAGTGGATTCGAGTGGGTATAGAAGGATAATTATCTAGTTTGGGCCAATTCATATATGGACATTTAAATCATTATGGATGAGTTTATTTGTGACATAATGGATACGAGAATGGATCTGTTCAATCGAGCCCCAAGGCTGAACTCCGTACATCCATAAATAACTGCCGTGTGTTAGGGAGGGGGGGCTTTTCACTTAAAAAAAACAATTCCAACCCCAGTGAGCGCTGGTGAAAAAAACATTATCTGAGGAAATGCCCACAGTTAATTGCAAATATATATATATGTAAACCAACCACTGATTTTAAAAATTGGGAAAACCTGAAGAGAATTCATTAAAATAAAAAAGAACAAAGAAAAATTGAAACCATTGATGAACACTATTTTAAAATCATTACATATCTTAATGTTCTGTACATACAGAAAGTAAATATACATTAAAAAAGAAAAGAATTAATTCAAACTAGTAACAAAAAAAAAAAAAAATCCCATAAAGATTACATAAAAGAAAATAAATTGTTTAGTGAAAATTATTATAAACTAAGAACTAATGGTGTCACAAAAAACAATTTTTACAACCAATAAGTCTAAGAAATAAATAAAAAATTGGAATATCCTTTTTCTCTTTTTTATGGTGTAATTTATTTAAGTTACGTATAGAGAGTTTAGATACTTAAGTGTACCGTGGTGTAGGTCTCCTCTCATTCAGTGAGTCCCGCTTCTTCCATCTTCCATGAACAGGGGTGAAATAAAATGCAACAGCCTGCTGGTGCATCTCAACGATATTTCCCAGTGAGAGATCAGTGAGTAACTATTCCCTTCTGCTAGGGAGGTCTGGCCCAGACTGATCCTTGGTGTATCTTATCTCTCGAGTAAAAATACGTAAAAACGTAACTTGAACCGTAAACTATCGACAATAATTTATTATAAATTAAACGGAGTTTTTTTTATTCACTATAGGGCTTTAACAGCCGAGATTTAAATAATTCTTTTATATTTGTTTCGAAGTTATGAATATGTGTCAGGTAATTGTTGGAGTAGTCTAAAACGATCACAATTTCTCGTCGTTTTAGTATTGTATGTGGATTCCAAGTTAGAGGTTTGTCCATGAAGTCCTAGGTAGCGGATCTACTTAACAGGTGTCAGTGGAATATTTCTATGAATTCTAATGTTTGTTTTTATTTCAACCGCACTTTTCGGTTCGTTTTGATATTGTGAACCCCAGACATTTATAAGGATAAAGGACTCTACATATTCAAATTTATTTATTTTCTTTATTTTTTCCTTTATTTAGATGAACTTCAGACTCAATTATAATAGAGTTTTAATTTAAAACTTTCATACGTCACTGATATTGGCACTTACCTTCTTCGATCTTTGGCATTAGATAAGTCAAGATACAAATTAGATATTAATAAAGGCTGATTTTCTATAAGAAAATATAAAAGTTGCCAGATAATAGAAGCATCAAATAATTTAATTATCATCTGACTCTCTTCACCTGATAATAAGATTTATTACGAAAGGACTGGGTAAATCACTCGACGTAATCTTGGATCAGTGCCAGAACAGAGCTTTGATCGGATTCATCAATCGTACAAATCAAGTCGAACATCAGGCCAATG
This sequence comes from Euschistus heros, assembly GCA_003667255.2. Taxonomy (NCBI): domain Eukaryota; kingdom Metazoa; phylum Arthropoda; class Insecta; order Hemiptera; family Pentatomidae; genus Euschistus; species Euschistus heros. Next base: position 1,117,215 of record RCWM02000117.1, on the reverse strand, counting down.
GGTTACCGCTGATCTTACGTCAGATTTAATGACTTCCAACCACGTAACGCAGAAGAGACCGCAGCAAGCACGATAGGTTGGGTATCCTTAAGAATCGTTGCATAGTAGAAAGTAGGTCTTCCTTGAGGTTGGGTCTATTTCCTACAAAGATCTACGATAGATTCTTCGATTTTGTATTAAAAAATATCAGCTTGAATGTTTTCATCTGCACTTAAATCAGTCAGAATAATATAAAATGTAATAAAGGGTATCTCTACCCAAAAGCTGGCTTGCCTGATAAGACCCGCAACATATTACTTTATTTCCCGCCCTTCAGCGCGAGATAAGTGAATCACATTTTTTTTTTTTTTTAATTGTTGTTAGTGTATTTTTTGTCTTTTGATATTGATAGAAATACTTTTTACGTCGTATCAAAAACTTAAACAGCACACAGGAGCTTACTTTAAAAAATGTGAACTCACTTTTTTATGATATTATACCAGGTCGTTTCGAAAGTCCTGCCGTTTTTTCGGATAATTGAAAAATTCAATGAACCAATACAATAATTTTATTCATTAAAAAAAATCTCCATTACGACTAATAACTTTATCCCATCGTGAAGCAAGATCCAAAATACCGTTTAAAAATAATTGATCTTTGCGGGTAAAAAAAACTGATTTAATTTATATTCTAGGCTTTGCTGCTTATCAAAACATTCATGCCAATTGTTCAAAGATCTGAAAAGGTGATAATCAGTGGTTGAAAGGTCGTGAGAATATAGTGGGTGGGGCAATGTTTACAATTTTCATTAATTTCTCCCTAGTCAACTTTGTATAGCGCCTCAGCGCACCGCCTCTGATAACTTGTAAGGGACCCATTTATCCATTTATTTTCCCCCTTTTGAGGTAGGTATCCCGAGGCTGTTGCTTGTAAAATATTTTACTGCTTACGTATTTCCGCAAATGTTTGTCGTAGATCCGAATTATCGAATTTCCTGTTCGTCAGCAACTTGAACTCTCCTAGACCGAGCATTATCTAAAATTGTTCAGCTTTACGCTCAGAGAGTACCTTCTCTCCAAACCCGAATCATATTTTTTGAGCGGCTTCGGTTGCCTTCCAAGCCATGTATATAAATTCATATAATAAAATTGACCGAATTTAAATTTTAACACTCACCATTTGAAAATATTTCTCTTAACGTTTATCAGTGACTAGATTAAAAATTAATCACTATATCATAGACAGTAAACAATATTATTTACGTTGGTAAAGGTCAAGTTAAATATATAATTGTAACAAAGAGGGACAATAAATCTTAATTAAAGAAAAAACGACTGAGCTTTTGAAACGGTCTGGCAGATTCAAAAGAAAAATCAATTTTATTTTCAATAAAATTAACAAAAATTTTACTTTATTTAGTTAATATTACAAATATTTGTAAAAGTTCTGAAATGTATTATTTTTTCATAATGCTCATGCATTCTCTAAATGAAACACAGTAATTTATAATAAAATGACAAAGGAAACTGAGAAGGACCTACAAGAGTTACAAATCACAGAAGATATGCTTGCAGATGGATCTGCAAGGAAGATAACCAAAGATAAAATGAAGAGGTTCCAGGACAGGGCGAAGACCAAACGACTATACAGGATTTCTGAAGAAGAGAGGACAGCAAGATCAAAAAGGATAAAGAAGTACTGAGAGAACAGGAAAACACGACTCACTAATCCTGATTGAGTCACCATCGTACCCCAAAGTGGGTGAAACGAATAAAAAAAACGATAGATGGGATACAATATTAAAAAAAAAACAAAGTAGTCATAAATAAGTGGCAAGGTATAAGAATGATTTAATTGAAGACTAATACTATTATGTTGTTAATATTAGTAATAACTACAAGGTGTAGTTAATAACGGTGGTAAAATAATGTATAAGACATTTATTTTATGTTTAAAAGAGATATAGAATGATAAATGAATATTCTAAATTTGCTTTCAAAAACTTTATATATATATATATATATATATATATATATATATATATATATATATATATATATATATATATATATATATATATATATATAGAAACCTGGACAATAGTAAAAGGCAGTGGTGAATTTTAAAGTAAAAGGAAATCGGAAAAAAAAAAAACATTACAGGTTAGTATTAGGTGATAAGGGTATTCCGCGCGGGAGTAGGGGCAACCAGCCTTTTAGTAGGAATATCATAAGTTTAAAACATTATTAATACTTTTTTAAAAATAATGTTTTTATTTCTCTAACTAATTATAAACAATATAATAACTGAACATAGATGTAATTAGCGACGTAGCACAGGGGCTTCCTACGCAGGGCGAAATCTATCTAATCTTGCATTTTTCAAGTGTTTATATTGGCTTTTAATTGATGGGCTTGGACAGGACATATACTCGGTAGCTTAGCATAAACTTCCTGTATTCTCTTGATCCTAAAATTACCTGACCCGAGTCAGGGAGAAGGTGACGTAATAACTTTCAAGCAGGCAGTCCATTTACTCTCTTTCAATTAATAAATATCTCCTAGACCTCAGGCTTTTACCATGAGGAAGACTTAAGAAGAATTATATAATTTTTTTTTTTTTTTCTTTAAAATGAACAGTCAGTAATATATATATATATATATATATATATATATATATATATATATATATATATATATATATATATATATATATATATATATATATATATATATTCAGTCAATAAATAAAAACAACTATTTTCGAGACTATATTGTTCTCATAACCATACCCTACAGTGATAAAACAGGTTACACAAAAATTATATAAGTTATACAAGTTATTTCAAAACATAAAGTTAGCTATAATACAAGTATATAACAACATGTGTTAGAATAATAAAACTATATATAATTACAAAATATAGAGGAGTATGAAGCTACTTACAATGTTACTGGTGGATATGGTATCGTCTAACTAAATTCTAACAATTCTAGTACACAACTGGCCTGAAGGAATTTTAAAAAAACAGTTACAAAGGTTATACGGGATTCCCTAGGAAAAATTAAGTTAAAAGGGCTGGATGGTATTCCCAAGGTGCAGATACAAAAATGTTTCAGTGTAATATACTAATAAATGGATGAATAATTTATATGGGTGGTTTTCAAATAAAATGGCGATTTGCTGTCCCAGCACTTTGAATGGCTATAAAAAAAAACTTAACAACACATATTTCACTGTTGTTGATTTTATCTTGTCGAGTTCATTTAAAAAAATTCATTTAGGCCTTAAAACTTCAATTTAAAATGTTTCTTAAAGAAAAAAATAAAATTAATTTTTGAAAATTTTGACATACGTTACTGTCCACAGGTCAAGTTTTCAACTTCTAACCTTCACAAAGAGTATAGTAATTTGTTTTCATTTTATTCTCTTTGTTATTTTTTCTTAAATTATGTGTATATTAAATAAAATAGAACTTTCTACTGAAAATATGAAATTTTGGGGGCTTGAGAAAAGATTTTCTTTGTGTCCGAGAATTTCCGAATTTATTCATGTGATGTACGTGATCGGGTGTAGAAGAGTGGGTTCTGGAACTAGGGGAGTCCGGATTTCATCTTACCACCCTCCAGACTATGTATTGTAACCATTCCCAACCAAGAGCCCAGGTCGCTGTATCCACTGAAGTAATACGACCTTGATTCTTAAAACATAGTGAGTGCCTTAATTCATATTGACATACGTTACCATTGTTTTCTCCCATTGAATTCACCACTTCCAATCTATGTTTTTTCAGTTTGTAGTTCTCAACATTACGAATGTTTCAAACCCATTATATTTGAAAAAAATTTTAGTTAAATATTCTTTTTCTAATTAAAAATACTAAAATTTGACATACGTTACCATTGCGGTATCGTATGTTAAAATTTTGGTAACGCACGTTGCCATGTGGTTCCATTTCTTAAATTTATTGTAAAAAAAAAACAAACGAAATTATGCAATAAAATCCTTCTTTTTTCTTACACACACACACACACAGTAGCATTTTGTAATGTTGTTGATGTCGTTTAGACTATAAGTTATTTTCGTTTTGAATCATTAATTAATTTGGCTGTTACAGAGGCTCACACCTATAAAAACATAATAAATGCTTTTAAGGTTGGTTGTTAAAGACTTTTAGTTAAAATTTAGTTTTTCTGCATGTTTCTCTTAGTCACCATTAAGTGTGAACATATTTTTGACATACGTTACCATCAATTAAAAATAAATTAATTAATTAGTTAATGATAATTTTTTTGTAGGATTATTGAAAGGGTCTAAAAATTCTTAACAGATATTAATAACTTTGGTGAGGGAGCAATAATAAAGTTCATGAACTTTTTAATAATGCGAAAAAAAAAATTTTTGGAAAAAATAACTTTAATTTTTCACACAAACTTTATTGCTATTGTTATTCCTGGGAAATTATTTTAAATTAGCAACCTTTAGAATCCTTTCCAAAACCTGAATAAAAATCCTAATTCTGACAAGGTATAAACCCGGTAAAGTACGTCAAATTATTAAAGGTTTTATTTCTCTTAAAATTCATTAAAAATCAAGGAACTGGAAATTTGACGAACCAACTCAGGTATATTTTCTCAAGTAGTGTGGTAACATCCCAGTATGCTACACAACATGAATAAGTAACTTTATTTTTTGAGGATTTTTGGGTTTTCTAGAAAGCTAAATTACCATTTTATTTGAAAATGACCCATATGATGTATATTAATGTAAATGTATATAATTGGTCCGAATGTATTAAATTGGAATAACAGGTGTTGAGATTTGGAACATCTGATTTTTTTTTTATTGCGCGATTTTTAATTTTTCTATGGTTATTATTTCTTTAATATTTCTTTTACAATTATTTTGTTCATGGTGAATAATTTTGGGAGAATCAAATTTTAAAGAATGTTTTGTTTGCCTGTAATGTGTGGTGAGAGCTGTTTGGTCAGGTTTATTCGAGTTTTTATTTATAGACGTGCAACTGTATTTATGTTGATACACGCGTCGTTTAAGATATTGTTCTGATGTATCAAAATAAGACGCCACAGCTATCTTCCCACGGTATTTCATAAACAATATTAGACTGTAATTCTAACTTATCTTTATCTTTTGTTTTAGTGAATAATTTATCAATGGTGGAGGTATTTTTGAATGTGACAGTGTAGTCAGTTTTACGGTTATTTGTGAGTGTTTTTCTGAGTCTTTCTGATAGTGTTTGTATATATGGAATGGTGTATTATATTTTATTGTTATTTTCTTGTTGTTTTTATTGAGTAGTATATTACACTGAAACATTTTTGTATCTGCACCTTGGGAATACCATCCAGCCCTTTTAACTTAATTTTTCCTAGGGAATCCCGTATAACCTTTGTTACTGTTTTTTAAAATTCCTTCAGGCCAGTTGTGTACTAGAATTGTTAGAATTTAGTTAGACGATACCATATCCACCAGTAACATTGTAAGTAGCTTCATACTCCTCTATATTTTGTAATTATATATATTTTTATTATTCTAACACATGCTATTATATACTTGTATTGTAGCTAACTTCATGTTTTGAAATAACTTGTATAACTTATATTATTTTATTGTAACCTGTTTTTTTCACTGTAGGGCATGATTACGAGAACAATATAGTCTTGATACATCGCCAAAATAGTTGAATTTATTTATTGACTAAACCTCAAGAACCTTACTAAACATTTAATAGTAACAATCCTTTGTAAATATATAATACGTATAATAAAGTACATACGTATAATCAACTTGCAATTAAATTAAGTAGATTTCCTGTGTTGTTAGTTTGTGGTCCAATTCTTCTGATCAAAATCCCTGAGAACTATCCCTTTTACTATTTCTCCAAAAAAAAACCTTAAATAATAACCTTAATATACCCTCTTTCCTAAAACCAGACAAATTTTATCCAAATCCACTAGCACAATCCCTATCCAGTTCCACTCACCTCTATAATCCTCCTCGCTGATTTAAAAAGGCAGTGACCTCGAAATCTATTACAAAAGTAGACATGGTGTCCTGGCAATGGCCATCTTTTCTATTCATGCCCTGAGTGACTGTACTATAGCGTTCTCACTCAACCGCCACTAGTTTTTTTTTTTACACCAGTGAAGCATCTGAGAGGACAGCGTTGTGATCTCTTGGACCTAGTTTCTCCCTTTATAAATTAAGGGACGGATATGGTTGGGGAATATATAGAATGAATGTATTTGTAAATAAGTATGGTTATATTTTTTAACTTTTAATTTAATCCTATTTTTGTTCTTATTATTATTGTTTTTTTCTTATATTCTTGATTTTTTTTATTTATTTTTTTTTGTAATTTATTTTATTGCATTGTTTTTTGTTGTTGTTTTTTTTCAGTATAGTAGTTGTATAGGTCGAGGTTCTTTATTTATTTATTTTATTTTTCACTTTATTTATTTTATTATATATTACGAGGTTATTTACCTCTTTATTTTTATTTTCATTTTATTTATTCTCATTGCATATATTGTGTGAATAGATCCATGTCATCTATATTACTTATTCCCTTTGCGGCAGATTGTAATACTTTCTCGATAAAAGAGAGTTTAAAAAAAAAATAAAATCCACTAGAATCTCAAATTGCTTCCCATTATATCCCTGATAACCTTTTGAGGCGTCTTAAAAAAAGATAGCCTCGAGACCTTTTACTATAGAACATTTATTTAAAGTTCCACCAATTGATGGTTTCTTTACAAGTTATTTCCATGTTATTGTATTCGTTTTCCCTCACATTTACTAGATGTTTATATGCTATACAGCTCTAAATATCACTAAAATGATGAAAGAAAGTCTATCTACCTATGGCCCAGTTCCCTATTGCGTTCGCCTTGAGTGGAGTTTATTTTGTATTTAACGCAACAGTAAGAAAACAACCAACATTACCTGATGAAGATTACTGAAAAGAAAGCAGTTGAATCGGTATGCGCCGGAAGGGTGCCCGGTAGTCTCAAGTCAGTGAATGCGGTCACGCATGGGGTGGTCGCTGTTCGCACGCCATCCGATACTGGACTCAAGTAGCGATTATCGCTTCTGAGTTCCGCTGCACCTCTTTTACCTGCACGCGGTAAAATATCTTCATGATTCGAAATAATGAATCTATGTTAAGATGTAGGTAGTTGGGGGTATTAGTTGACTGGGACTACCCCATCAAAATGAATCTATGATATGATGTGACAGCATTTCAAAATATTTTTTTCTTTTAATTCTTGTTTTCTCTCGGGTTTTTATATAAGTTTTATTTAATCGACCTTGCATCGATAAAATATAAATAAGCTTAGTGGAATTAAAAAGTAATTGCACAAGAGATGAACACATTTCATTTCACGCCAAAACCTTTCAATCAAGATTGATAAATTTTTTGCCACTTCTGGAATTTGCCACTGGAATTTTTTTATTCGTAGGCTAGTTTCGAATGTTAAACATTCATTAATAATTTTAAATGCTTCTTCTTCTTCTTCTTCTTCTTTATCTTCTACCCATTTGCCTCTCAGCGTGGGAGGTGCTTCCAGCCATCTATGCCATCCCTCCCTGTCCCTGGCGAGATTTCTCATTTCACCCAGAGTCTTTCCTCTACGCCTCCCTATTCCTTCTATATGGTGGATATAGGAGGTTCTTGGCCTTCCTCTTGGTCTTTTTCCCATCGGCTTCACTTCCATAGTTTTTATGGGATCTCTGTGGTTGTCCATACGGCAGACATGTCCGTACCACCTCAACTGTCTTTTCTTCAAAGTCTCCCTTCAAATTGAATTAAAATTTTCTAATTTTAAATGCAAGGAAAAAAATTGAACATGTTGATACTCACATAAGGAGTTCTACAAGAGACGGAAGGGTCAGGCAAATGGGGATTATTTAGGTTTTCTATATGACTAGTCGTTTTTTTCCTTTCCTACTGAAAACATTTTTTTTTAAAACTATGCATTATATACATAGTTATATTATATTATATGTATAATATGTATTTTATAACTGTATACATTATATACGACATGTAAGTCTGAGGAAAATGATCACAATGACATGTCAGTAACATTTAAAGAACATCTCACTAGTAGCACTTCAATAAAAGTTCTACATTAGAAGGTCTCTCGGTCATCTTCTATTCATACGTCTCGGAGGATTATTAGGAATTGAGTGGGAAGCAAGTTGGGAGACCAGTTGATTAGTGTGGGTATGGAGCTTACTATGAAAGGATAGATATCTAGTTTGGGCCAAATCAGCAAAATATGGAACATTATAAAAATTTATCCTCAGATTTAATTGTGATTAACCGAATAGATACAAAGCTTCTTAGACTTTATAAAACATCTTTAATCTATTCCACTTCATTAATTTTGTTTAAATTGCTACTTCTTTGGGTCATCTTACCGTGAGGGGTAGACCGTATTGTAAGTGGGAGTATTGTGTTTTTGACAAAGTAGATTTTCAAATTCAGTGAAGGAAAATAAGTTACAGCTTAAGGCCGGATTTCGTGCAGTAAAATTATTAAAAACTAGCAATAAAAATTATCCAGACGTGCTTTGTAAAAAAAAAAAAAAAAAAAAAATACATTAACAAACATGCAATTCAACCTTTCTCTGATGTTAAGTCCTGGGGGTCTGTAGTTTCATCTACTATGATTTAAATATATTTGTTTACGTGTAGAAATTTTTCACATCGGTCTTATAAATTGCTGGGTGTCACTTAAGGCATTTTCACTATTACTTGTACTTGTTTACTAAACTAAACTTTACCATAGAATGAAATGAAAATAAAAGAGTAGGTTGAAAGGTGGGGTAAAATCAAATTGAAAATTCTACGGATGGTAATACAATCCTTCTATACCATCATGCGTATCTCAACCAAAAATAAATTTTAAGGTAATACATATAGTCGAAAATTGTCCTCTTTGTATATACATTCTTCGAATCCAATATAATAAGTAAACTGAAGAACAACCTTTTTCTATTCTGTGGAGTTTCTAAAACTTCTGGATAGAGAACTCATGTCATAATATAAAAGTGTACGAAACACATCAAAAGCGACTGATATAACACAGCGGATGGTAAAAGTGTTTTGAATCGGAAAGAGGCGAGTGAGAGCTGCGTATGAAAGCTGCATTCCTGAGGAGAAGGAAGCAACTTGCCACGTATCAGGTTCACCTTTTGTGTCCGTGCTTTTCAGTGCACCTCATTGAACTTCCAATTCTTAATCCGATGGATAGTCTTCCATTACGTCTTCATTCATTCGTCCATTGTGCCGTGATTGTTAAGCTTGGACGGTAGTCTTGGAAGATTTGTGTAATTTGCTATTTCCTTATTGGAACATATTCAAAAACCGTGGGAAATGTAAAAATTCTAAGTATATCTTAAACTATTTAAAATAAGTGTGGTTGATGTTGCCTGAGAGAAATCCTCCAATATACAATATAGGTTGCCCCATTGTGGTCTGCGTCCTTATATGGGCGTAATGCCGAAAATTAAAGTCGTTATTTAAATTATTTTTTTTCTCTTATAATAATTTATATCAAGTAAATGGGCTGATAGTGAATACAATGACATGTAAATAACTTGTACTACTCAATAGTAGCACTTCAATAAAAAGCTATACTAAAAGGTCTCTGGGCCATCTTCGTTTGAAACGCCTCGGAGGGTTATCGGGAATGGAGTGGGAAGCAAGTTGGGAGATTAGTGAATTGGAGTGTTTATGGAGCTTACTATGGAAGGATAGGTATCTGGTCTGGGCTAAATTAGCAACATAAGGAACATAAAGATCTTTATGGATAAATTTATTGTTCACAAAGTAAGGAGCATTGAGGATTTTTCGAAGGATTTAGGATTGTTAGGATTGGATACGAGATGAATTGGATGGTTTAGTGGAGCCCCAAAGCCCAAATAGGTCTAATCACAGTCATGTAAATGAGTCTTTAATTTATTGAGAGCTTTAATCGTTTGTCTCGTATATTTAAAAATAAAAACAAGTTAGCATGTGATTCTTTATCTAGACAGGATGTCAGTGCAAACAAAAGTTAGCGTCGGAAGGCTTTGTTCTGTCGAAGAGGACAACATCTGGCTGATCTTATTTTTGAGCTATGTTTAAAAGCTTCTCTTAAGCACATTATTATACTCGAGATATATTTTAGCCCAGTCTATCAGCGTATTGTGGATTGCATGAAATATGCGATTATTTTTTACCTCAGGGCTTCGTTAGGAGCAGTTAGAAGATAAACATACTAAAAGTCCCCGCCCCTGGGGTGTGAACTAACCGTGGGAGGGAGAGGAGAAGGTCCCATTTTTGGGTTTTTCGATTTTATCTTGATAACGGTGGACTCTAGAAAAGTATGCTACAGATGAAATTGAAAGCTAATTAAATTTCCTTTAAAATTGTACCTATACATATTTGTCGAACTTTCAACGGCTTTCGAGATATACATTATTTAAAATCGATAATTTTTGATTATTAATAATTTGTTATATATATATAGCTGATTTTCCCTTCAAAAGTTATAGAGGTTTTTCTATGGGCAAATAAAAAATTAACAAAAAAAATGTTTTAATCAGTTAAAGAAAACTAAATTTTATTTATTTACAACCAGATGAAGCGGAAAGGTTTTACTTGAGATAAAAATGATTAGACGGCAAAAAGCACCGACTAGTCGGTCATTTTATTCATTTATATTTTTTTTTCTTAAAAATTAGGTTGATAGAAATATCTTTTCATTTCTATGGAAAAGTTCTTAATTGATTATAAATTTTATTTTAGATTCATAATTACCATTTATTATTTATTGTAGGAATAGGAACTGTATTTTTTTTGTAATCAATTATAGAACTGTATGATCGATGATGTAACTCCCATAATACTGAATAAATAACATATGTAACCTAATATATATATATATTATTATTATTTTTTTTTTTTTTAAATTGAAATGTAATATCAAGCTTGGAACACGAAAATAAATAGCTACTTTAGCCATTTACATAGTGTTTATTTACAATTAAATGTTATGATATTTTTATGTTATGTATCTGCAAATTAATAATTTTCATTAAAAAAAAAAAAAAAGAAAGAAAAAATGAAAAACATTTGAGAAATGAACTTTCGTTGTTTTTATTCCTTCAAGTAACAAACTTCCATCGACTTATGTTTTATATCACCTTTTCCCGTATAAAACAAATTCAGTTTGATATATTTTTTTGATAATCGTTATATTCTCTGTTTCAGGTGAGTTACGGTGTTGAACCCGACAAATTTCTGCTTTGAGGTAAATCACATTAAGTTAAGCACATAAAAATGCTTTCTTCTTAAAAATTATATGTACTACTATACACTCTAGTTTTAAGTTGAAATATAATATAATGAATTCAATTAATCATATTTTTTAAAAAGATGTAATGTACTTCATTTATTAAGTAAAGTGAATTGTAGGCTTTTGCTTTATTTTTCTATTAAAAAAAAAAAAAAAAAAAAAAAAAAAAAAAAAAAAAAAAAAAAAAAAAAAAAAAAAAAAAAAAAAAAAAAAAAAAAAAAAAAAAAAAATATAAAATAACACTTCGTCACACAACTGTGTTTGCAAAAAAAAAACAGGATAAAAAGTAACAAAAAACCTGTAGCTACTATTACTGACGGCTATAAAACTATAAACGAAGCGCCTCGAACATTGCAATACTCTACTTGGCCGACTAATTCGTCTTTTTATCCGCCGACTAGTCGACTAGTGACTTAAGTACTAGTACTTAATAATATCCAATTATAAATTTATAATTCTTTTAAAAGATGTTCAATTTCGTCTTCTGGGTACATACTGTACATGTCATATTTTTCACGGAAAATCTTTTAAATTAAAAACTGTTTTTATTTTTATTGCAATAGATATGTTTTTTTTTTAAAATTATAATTGGCTATTTCTGTTATCTGGCATTAAACCTTATCAACGTGGTGTTCAGGTAACGCCGGAATAACGGAAGTCTCCTGTATTATATTACCACATTTATAAAAATATTTAGTTATATATTTCATAGAAAATCAAACACGATTTATGAAACCTTAAAGTTTGGACCGGTGATATTCAGATAAATTTTTAATCAAATATGACCACTAAAAAAAAACCTTTTTCGAAGTTCGAATCTCTTACGATGCAGCAAGTATAAGGCTAAATAGGATGGCACACGTAAGTAAACAATCCGTTCATCTACCGCACGTCGACGCGAAGACTGGCCTCCTAGATAATGGCGATGACATAACGCTTTGCGAAGAGTTGCGGCCTTGATCCAATACACGTGTTCCTACCACAATGGCCCTCCCGCTTTTGATGGCACAAACTGGAACAAGCGCTTAAATTAGATAATCCAGGAAGAGTAAATGTCAAGCGTGTTAAATCAGGTTTTCACGCCTTAATGCAATAAAAGTAATTTGGGGGTCGAATTGTGATTGACAGAGTTGTTATGAATTTTTAATCAACGGCAACTTACTTAGTTCTTTTCAATCACTATTTTTGTGTATTTTCTTGCGAAAAAATGCGAAATTCGCACTCAATCAAACAATAATGTTATAGGTTACAATATATTTTAATTCCGATATTTTTAGCCTATCTGAAAATCCTAGTAGAAAGGATTTTAACGGTTCATGAACTGCTATTGTGTTGTATTTTTTTAGCTCTTAAACATTCGTAATGGTGAGATAATCCTGATTGGCCACTTGCAAAGGAGCGGTATGATAGACTGCCAAAAAAGATGATAAATAGGCCAAGAGAAAAGAAATTGGGAGACCAATACTGTGGTAGCTGGACAACATCGAGGACGATCTGAGACAACTGGGTGTAACAATCGATTCGCGATATATCAAAAATATCGATAATTTTCATTGACAGTTCGATATTTTTTTTTTTCAAATATTTTTCTAACAGATGAAAACGCACGTTTCAATGTATCTTTTTCTCTATATTATATAAATACAAAACTTTATAAAATTGGTTCAAATAAGAGAAAGTTTTTATTGTCTTATTGTTTTTATTGAGGCTAGGAATAGTTGAACAATAAGTTACTGTTTGAATTTGCACGTGGTACACATGAAGAGTTAAATTGAAGCGTAGAGTTCCAAAACCAGATATGTCCATTTTTTTAAATTTTCCTCAGGGGGTCAATAAAGGTCAGTTTGAAATAGGAAGGGGAATTATATTTTTATTGCCGTTTTTTTAAAAAAAATTTGAGAAAACCTTTCACCTAAATATATTCTATTAGAAAAACTATTCAATGAAAAAAAAAAATCTGGAAAATGGACTTGGCTGGTTTTGAAATTCCACGCTTCAATTGTTGATCTCATAGCATAGATATCTCACTAAGCATATGTACCTACTGGCTACTGTTTAATTCATAAGTAACCACTTTTAAATTCTAAACATTTGAAATAATTTCATTCCCATCTAATTTATGAAGTAAATTGATATCGATATTTTTCTTACGATACTCTACCTGGGAGTGAGGAGTTGGTAAAGGAAGGTAAACTATAGACATGAATGGCTGTCGATTGTTCGTTAGGCCAGACAATAGCTGTAGCGCTAAATATAATAATAATAATAATAATAATAATAATAATGAAACATTCGTAGATAATTATTTAAATTTAAACACGGCTATTTGATTTTTTTATTTTATTTTATTTTTTTTCAGGCTGTAATATTGATTTATACTTTGACAAAAAATAATAATTATGCCTAGAATAAAATTTCTCTTCAAGCTGTTACCTGCTAGCCCTTGACAATTAATATTATAAAATTAAAATTTTATAATGCAAGAATTATAAATTTATTCTAACTAGAATAAACGTAAAACAATTAGTTCATAATAGTTTTTTGGAAATACATACTGAATTCAGAACAACCCGTTTCATTTGAGGTACGTTGGATTTTTAATTGAAGACTATTTTCGAATATTAGACATTCATTATCAGTTCTATGAATGTTTCTTAAATATATAAGGACCTATAGCAGACTGAGTGTAATGAGACCTTGTCAATGGAATATTTCAATATTAGCTTCGGAAACAAATAAGTATCATCATTCCAGTCTGCATCTTAGCAGTTTTGAGTTATGTTATCACTTCTTCTGATAAATCTATTTTAAAATAACAATAAGTATTATAATATTAATAATAATAAGTAATCACTTTCTATAAATCTATAGATCTAATTTAGATTAATTTAAAACTTTGAATGAATCTATACATTATAGGAGTCCAGCTGGATAGTGGTCTAATTCCCACATTGCACAACTTGGAATGTATTGCCAAGTATTGTCGCATTACGTATTTGACGAACGGCTTAAGGATTGAGGCAACTTTCTGTTGAAGATTCCCTATTTAATTTATAATACATAAATTTTAGTATTTAATTTGAAATTTAATTTTTCAAAAATTCGGTAACGGTGAATGTTGGAAATGCATGATTGGGAACGCCATTGTCAGAACTGATTGCTATTTCACTCAATCCAGCATTGTTCAGAATTACTAATACCTGTTGAAAATCTTTCTGGTCCAAATTTATCAATATTTCAATAAGCTCTTTGGAATCAATTTTAATGCCAAATCAAAGTTGCTGTGTCTCCTTGAACAATATTTCCTCGTATGTTTCCTTTACCAGACTCTTTCTTCACTTTCTCATCTCTATGTATTTTATCATAAATTCCAAGCATCTATACCTTCTTCGTCGTCCCTCTAATCTCTGGAATTCTCTCCCTTCAGTTTTCTTTTCTATGATTCCTCCCCCTTCAAATAAGCGTAAATTAGCTAATGAATTTTGAACTCAATAGAAGCACTTCAATAAAATCTACACTAAAAGGTCTCTAGGCCATCTTCTTTTCAGTGGCCTCGGAAGATTATCAGGGATAGAGGAGGAAGCAAGTTGGGAGACTAGTGGATTGGAGTGGTTATGGAGCTTACTGTGGAAGGATAGATATCTGGTATGGGCTAAATCAGAAACATATGGAGCATTAAGATCTTTATGGGTAAGTTTATTGGTGACAAAGTTAGGGGCATTTAGGATTTTTCGAAGGATTTTGGATTGTAAGGATTGGATACGAGATGAATTGGATGGTTTAGTAGAGCCCCAAGCTCAACTCCGCACGTCCAAATAGGTCTAATCACAGTCATGTAAATAAGTCTTTTGTAATGAATTGGGAGCTTTGATCGTTTGCCTAGTAAATGTTGAAGTAGTCTGTAACGAGGAGCAGTTTCTTGTCGCTTTAGTCGAAAACAAACATTTAAATTTCTTTTCTATGATTCCTCCTTCTTCAAATAAACGTAAATTAGTTAATGAACTTTAATTTTTTAATTTAGTGTTAATTTTATTATTTGTTTCTCCTTAATTCGCTCTAAAGGAAAACGATAGGCAATCGATTTACATTTTTTGGTTGTTTTTACGTTTGCTCTGGTTTTCAATTTCTTCAGGTCATTCTGTATTTCTGTGATCTATGTTGTTGGCTTTTTGAGTTTAATGAGTTAATCGACTATTTGCTGAGTTATTATATATATATATATATATATATATATATATATATATATATATATATATATATATATATATAGAGAGAGAGAGAGAGAGAGAGAGAGGTAATCTTCTAATGCATCCATAAAATTTCAACTGCCTTTTCCTAATGTCTTAAAGTTTCGCTGGCGTATAAAATTTTAAGTTTAAGCGCGGTGTTGTAGTATCGTATTTTCCTGTTTCTTGACATAAATCTTTTATTGTATTTTTTATTTATTCCATGTTTTATGCTGTTAAATTTATGTTTTTTATTTTAGCTATTTATTGAACTTAACAACTGTATACAAATAAAATAAAAATACATCTAGTAGATGAGATGATGACTCTCGTAATAACATGTCAATTGCTTGTAAAGCAACTATCGATTCACTTAAATAAGTTCTATATTAGAAGGTTGCGAGGCCATCTTATTTTCAGAAGTTTTGAAGTGTTATCTGGAATAGAGTGGGAAGAGAATTGAGATACTAATGGATTTGAATGGTTATGAAGTTTACTATGAAAGGATAGATATCTGGTTTGAAGTAAAAAACGTAAGGCACGTTAAGATCTTTGTGGATAAGTTTGTTTGTGACAAAGTATGGAGTATTAAGGATTTTTATAAGGATTTTTGATTGTAAGGTTTGGATACGAGATGTATTGGATGGTCTAGCGAAGCCCCAAAACCCAGCTCCATATGTTCTAATAAATCTAATTATTGTTGTGTAAATGAGTCTTTTGTAATTAATTAATAGTTTGAACGTTTGTCTAGTAAATGTTGAGTTTTGATTTTTATTATAGTTGATAATTATTTTACACAGTTTTTTATTTATATTATAAATATATTTATGTTTGTTCCTTTTAGAAAGTAATAGCATATATTATAATAAAACATCTTTCTATGTGTTTTAGGATAAATTATATTTTTAATCTCGAAAAAAAAATCGATCCCGTGTAGAAAAATCGATTGAGGAAAGCGGGAAGTACTTCAGGGTTCAGTGGTTCATCAGGTCTCTGTTTTAACACAGTGGTATGACCCGATTTCTCCTATCAGATGGGACGTCCATTGTAACGAATAACACTAATCTAATATGAACAATAAGAAACTTTGACAATTTATTTCTCTGTTCTCTTGTATATTTTTATTTAAGAATTCATTAAGTCTTACTACTTCTAGTCAGTGTAAATTTTATCATATTTAAAAAAAAAAATTTGTTCGTCCGTATTTTGGAGGGACAGTAGTTGAAAAAAACTAACCCAAGGAACTATAATGTCACGTGAATATTCTTTGACATTATGACGGTTGTGTGGTTTTGATAAGGATTGGATAACGGGTTGTCATACCGTTAGATGTAAGTCAGTACTTTCTCATTCACACGGAAAGTAGTCAAAGCTCCAGATGACAAAAGAACAATATAAATAACACGATGAAAATATTAAAATTGATTTATATATTCTGGGACATCTTAGTAAAGGCTATTAAGCTGTCAATAGAATTTCATTATTATAATTATTATAATCAGGTTTTTAAAATTAATTATCTTATTATATTACGCAACAATGAATTTTTATTCAGGCATCAAGCTTATTGTGAATGTGATGATGTTACTCCTATAACTGTTAACTCTCAATTATCTTGTCTCCCAAGAAAAAAAAAAAAACCATATATATATTTTAAATTTTAATTTTGAGGTTAAAACAACAGTTAGCTCCAAATCAATTGTAAAATTAAACAATGGATTCTTCTCAAAAAATATATAATAAAATTTCACACTAATTTTTGTATTTTAACGGATCTCATTAAAAATAAATTGGTAAAATAAAAAAAAAAGTCTAAATTTACAATTGTGGTAAATTGACGTATTTAAAATTTAATGATAGTTTAAAATATGATCGATGAAATTTAATGCGAATATGGCTAGAAGATGAGCTGTCTCATCTCTAATATATAATGACAGGCCGAAAATTCCTCCCAATTGACTTTTTTATTTTCTCAACTTGTCTCCATATCATTCAACCACGGCAAATGAAACGGAACCTATTAGAATTATCAAATTATTTAAAAATAAATAAAAGATTTATAAGAAAAGCTAGCTGTATTAAAAAAAAAAAAAAAAAAAATTTGAAAAAAACAAAAAAAAACATACTAAACAACTTTAATTCTATGAAATTTTTATTAATAAGGTTCATATCCGCCTTATATATATAAATTTGCAATCTTATAAAATAATTTTTATTATTATTTTTTCAAATCAATGCATTACATAAAAATTTATAAAAATTAGAATTCCTGTTCAATTTTCTTGTAATTTTCTGTTTTAAGGTCTTTTTTTAGATTTATCAATTTAAGCATTTTTTTTTTTATCATTCAACTTATCAAGGAAATATATTAAAATTAATAAGAATTGTATTGTTAATGGGATATTTTCCGATGTCCTATATCCTACTCCAATGAATCGAAGTAGTTCTGTTCTGTCCATTACGTTCCCTCTAATATTTTGATACTAACAAGGGGACGTTTTGACTCACTGATTTGAATGCCGGTTTTTAGGGTAGTAGGGACCTATGATAGTGCAAAACTAGAGTTACGGCCGCCAATGAGCATTGGGAGCCGAATTTACGTGTTGTTTTTTTTTTTACCTCAGCTCTCAGTCAAGATAAAGAAATGATTCTTTCTCGTTAAATTGTAGTTTAGTAGGCTATTTGAAATAAAAATACTTTCGCTATGCTCAAGACACGAAACGGCTAACGGGTGCACAAAAATTCGAAAAAAAATGACAAAATTCTAATGAAATCCGCTGTAAATCTGTGGACTTTTTTTTCATGATAAACCGACCTCAAATCTCGATTTAGTGCACCAAAAAACCCTCATATGTGAAATTTTATGAAAATAAAAAAAATTAAACATACTGATATTATTTTCAGATTCGTCTAAAAAAACATATAGCAACCAAATTTCGTCGAAATCAAAATTTCTTTATCCCCAAAATTTTAATACCGGTTGAACATAGAAGTTGTTGATGAAATCTCAACTTCAAAATTTTAACGTCCTCGAAGAGGGTAAAAATTCAATATTTTTTTTACTTTGATAAAAGTTCACATATGAGGGGGTTTTGGTGCAAGGGTTTACATCGAGAATTGAGGTCAGTTTTTCATGAAAAAAATTTTCCACAGATTTACAGCGGATTTCATTAGAATTTGGTCATTTGTTTCGAGTTTTTGTGCACCCTTAAACCGGGTCGTGTCTTAAGCATAACGAAAGTATTTTTATTTTAAATAACCTACTAAACTACAATTTAACGTGAAGGAATCATTTCTTTATCTTTCCTGAGAGCTGAGAAAAAAAAATAAAACGTAATTTTCATTTTTTTTTCTCTGCTCCCAATGCTCATTGGCGGCTATAAGTCTAGTGTTGCACTATTATAGATCCCTACTACCTACAAAAAAATCGGCATCCAAATCTATGAGTTACAAGTCAAAACATACCCTTGTAAAACAACCTTAAAGTCTGCTAAATTATTTTGTGGCTTGAACAATCATCTGTGATTTGTTGTCTTGATTCAATCAATGCTATACTGATTGAGCCCTTATTAAGTAAGCTATCAGATACACTGATCCAGTTCTTCCTAAATGTATTCCTAGCAGTCCGCAGAGGGTGGGAGTAATTGTGAGTCCGATATAGGCGGAAGTGGAAGGAACTGGAGAGAGTTCAACTCTCACTTCTCTTATGTATCTCGAATTAAAAATAACGAAAGTCGAAGCCCGACCGCCATAGTAGCATAGTACCCAATATCTGCTAGCTCCTGTACCATTTTGTTTTTGTTTGTTTTTTTGGAAAAATACTCAGAACTTCTATACTTCTATATATTTTTTTTAAGTATCCAGAACTAGCTCTAGTTCAAAGAGGAACAGTTCAAAATATATAAGCTAAACAGTAACTAATAATAAACCTAGTGTAATAGCTTTCGGTAGACCATTAAAAAAATATATATAAAAATTAAAGGAGTAAAATATTGTTTAAACAATTAAAACGAAATAAACATTTATTATTTTTTGGGGTCTTTTGTAACTCAGCATTGTAAATTAGAATGAATAACACTTTTTTTTTTTTTTATAAATTAGTGATTAACGTGCTACTAATAGTTCCTAAATGTTCATAAACATAACATAAAAAAAGGATAAGAATATAATTGAACAAATCTATATTTATATATACAAAATATTTGGAATGGTCTAGAGTATAATGTTTATATTTCCAAGGAAAAATACACGGAACCTTTACATTTTTATTTTTATTTTTAATGTCTCCAGAACTGTTGCTGGTTCAAAGAAGAACAGTTCTAAATATGTAAGCTAAACAATAACTAATAATAAACCTAGTGTAATAGATTTTGGTAGACCATTAAAAAAATACATAAAAAATTAAAGCGTTTGTAAATTAAAATTAAAATATTTTATAAACGATTGAAACGGAATAAACATTTATTTATTTTTTGGGATCTTTTTTACTTTAGTCCCGCATTTTAAATTAGAATAAATAACATATGTTTTTTTTTTTATCAATTAGTGATTGACGTGTTTCTAATAGTTCCTAAATGTTCACAAACATAACCCTTAAACATGATATGAATATAGGCAAACAAAACGTTTCTTTATTTTCCGTTTAGAACGATATAAAAAATGTAATAATATTATTTAAGAGGCCAATATTCCATAATATTTTTTAAAATAACATGAAAAATTTCCTCATTTCCTGTCTTTTTTTCCTAATAAAATCACAAAGGTATGAGTCAATCATTGTGTATACACTCCTGTATTTATATACACAATTTGAATTGTTTACAGTATAATGTTAATATTTCATTCCAGGAACCTTCCTATGAAGGTACGACCTCCAATAATCTGAGTATGTTGTTGTTCCTGGTAATTTATCATTCCTATAATATTACTTCGTTTTTACATTATTGATTTTTACAACTGTATACCACATAAGAGTGGCCACCGGACTGGAATTCTTTGAAAACCTGAATTTATGCTTGAATTTTGTAACATCTTTTTCTAGTTGTTTATCTCTTTATTTAGTCTACCTCATTTCAATCTCACTTGAGGTACGCATGATGGTATATAAGAATTTATACAATTAGCATTGATGAATTCATTGCCACTTCTATTGAGATTATTTCTTTAGAATACTAGTTTCGAATCCTAAATATTCATCTTCAGCTCTGAGGAGATGTAATTGATATCTGTTAAATCTCCTCAGAGCTGAAGATGAATGTTTAGGATTCGAAACTAGTATTCTAAAAAAATAATACCAATAGAAGTGGCAATTAATTCATCAATCCTAATCATTTCAATCTGAGGAAAGATATGTATCTCCGAACTTAGCTTGTTTTAAACATATTGATTCCAATTGAAAATCCATCAGGAAATGTTTGTGAGGTTAAAATTCAAAGCAATATAATAAATCAATTTCTGTTTTTTATTGATTTATTCCAGAATACTTCGATATAATTCGTAGGAGGGGAAGCTATGTGGACAGGATACTGGGCTTCTAACCTCGCGTTCGAGTCGGGCTGTTCTGTAATATCAACTGAGTATCGAACCTGGAGTGTTGAGCCCCTCCTTGGGAATTCCAAGTCTTTATAGAGCACAAGGAATTCCACCAGGACTTTTTTTTTTTCTCATTGTCAGTATCGTTTCAACTTATTGATTTTATTTGTTGAATATTTTTGTTGTTTTTTTCCCTGACTTTTATGTTCACTAAATAAAAAAATGGCCCTTCATTTCTTTTCAGACTCATGCAAAATAATACATTTATTTATATTACTATTATAATGGCTGTCATTGTTAGAATAATTAAACACATGTATTTTTTTTTTCTATGCACACATGTTGTATTTTTATACCGTTATTGTTTTACGTAACGGTTATAAAAAAAAAAGTAATTACTGAGTCCCTTCCTGTTAAATAACTGGCTGCGATGGTTGAGAGATAAAATTACAATTGGTTCAGCTAAGACAGGTGTAATTCAATTTCTTCATATTACTGCTTTTCCACGCCTCGGCTCCAGGTGGAAAAAAGTTATTTTACTGCCTTCGCCATTCAATAAAAGTCGTGCTTCTTATCTACTTTTTTAATAATAAATCTAAGCTCACTATCTAATTTTTCAAATAAATAGTTATTTTTTCTGGAAGGTATTACAATCTCCTTAGTGCCCTTCACTGAGGCAGATTGTACACTTATTTTCATAAAAGTAATATGCCAACAACAAGAACTTGTCAAATAAAGAATCAGAAAAACTAATATATATATATATATATATATATATATATATATATATATATATATATATATATATATATATATATATAATAATAATAAAAAGGACCTTCAACTTTAGGTTCAAAAAAAAAAAAAAGTACCTAGAAGTTCTTAATTTTATTTAGAAATCTTTTTTTCTTTTTTTTTTTGCATGAAATCTTTTTTATTTTATATGAACAATGTATTAGTAATTACAGATATATCAATAAACAACGAAGTTATAAGGCATAAATGTTTGGTTTAGGCCATTTTTTCAAAAAAATTCATTAACAAAAAAACGTAAGAATTTGTATATAAGTAAGCGACCTTAAATAGGTTCAAAATCCCTCCCTACCCGTGATACTTCTTTGGCCAACGATCTTCCGAACACCCTGTATACGCCCGCGCGCAAACTTATATATAATACAACAGATGCTTTTGTAATTGCCATGAGAAGCCTACTCTAGCGATAGAAATAGGTCTTGATTTGTAGATAAGAACATGACGAAACTATTACATTCCAGTGAAAGTGACCGTAATGAAGTGAAATGTTGCTACGTAACACACGCTCGACTCATCCTGGCTGACTTTATTTCAATTAATCTCCACTTTGTGAGAAAAGGTCCTGTGAACTTCATATTATCCATGCCGGTGATAATGGCATCTCCAGTTTCCTGTTAGAAATCTCAGCTGTTGGCTTGGAAAACGGAAACCTTTGTCATTTAGTTGTAACTTAATATTTATTCTTCAAACAGTACAGACTATACCTTTTCATAGATCATACAATCCTGTTCATTTTTTGAGTATTTTCAAAATAAGTTTTTTTGTTGATTTATATAGATACTGGATCTAAATAATTCCTTTACATCAGGTGGTCTCGCCCTATAAAGAGTTGGAATGCTATAGAAAGTAAAAGGATCTCGAAAGGGGGACAGCTCCTGTGTACGACATTAGAATCAAGGAAGTTGTGGTTGTGTCCCCTTCTTTGATGTTACCTCGTAGAATATGGTATATTTTTTTTGTTGTTGTAAACATAAACATTTCATCAATTATAATATAATTGTCATTCTTGTTGCAACATTTGCGTATGTTACTTTATAGATAGTGAAATTTAAAAAATTTACCTGGCACAGTTCGTGAAGTGTTCGTTAAATAATGCTGAGTTCATAAAAAAAAAAATAAATAAATAAAAATCATAATAAAAATTAAGAAAATAAGATTTTATCAACGTATGTTATTGTATCTTTATATATTCTAAAATGTTCATTTTTCTTTAGGTGTTTACGTCCCTTCATTCTTTACCCAGGGTATATAAAACGTGTCAGGATTATTAAAAATATTAATTAAATCAAAGGAATCAGTAAAAAATGAAAGTTTCGAAATTTTATATGTTTTTTTATTTAGGAGATGTAGATAGTTAGGGTAGGCAGTCATAGATACTCAGCAGATCAAAATAAAATTGATATTTTATTGTAATTGTTAAAGCCAACGTTTCGACTTGCATTGCAAGTCTTCATCAGGGCTAGAAGAAAAGAAAACAAGCACAAAGATATAACTACATTGTAAAATATATGAATAAACACACACCACAAAACATAGGAATGAGTGAGAAAATTTTTTTTTTTTTTAAATAAATAAACATAAAATGATAAATAAATAAATGTATAAGAGTAAGGATAGTAACATAAAGGCAATATCTAAAGGCCATAAGGACAATAAAGACTATTGAATCGAGGTTATAATGAGTGATAGTTACTTAAAAGCTAATGAGTAATTTCAACAAAATAATTGGTAAACATAAAAAATGTAGATACTCAGTTGTTTAGATAATGAGAACAAGTTACTGAGTTAATCCTTAAAGGAGTTAATACTTAATGAGTAGATACAGAGTTATTGAGATATTAGATAACTGAATTAATATCTGAAGGCACTGAAGCCAAGACACTAAATGTAAACTATTGAATTAAAATTGAAAAGAATATTACAGGAGTGATAGTGAATGAGTAAATATAACAATATAATCGGTAAATATAAAAAATAGTAGATATAGAGTTTATGAGATGTAGTGGTTAAGCTAATGATTTGATACAAATATAGAATAAAATTACTAGTAACAGTAGGGAGGTTAGCTATATAGTTAATAATAAATAAAATTATGAAAAGTACAGCTATAACGTATTGATAAATATTATGATACCTGTACCAGTTACAACCCATGAAGGGTCTCGGGTTCAGTACTTAGGTAGGCTGTACTGTTTCTAAGCCAACGGTTGTGAAAGGAGGTGATTTGGCCAGAATTCACGCTCAACCGCCAGGTTTTTCCCCAATTAAGGGTACCCACTTTTTAAGAGGCTGGGTGGGCCCCAGGAGGGTCTCCCGACCTCGAATTCGATCCACGACCGAAATAACAGAATATAAATTTTCTGCCTTCAGTCGGACTCGAACTCGGGCCCGGGAGCATGGTAGTCAAGCGCCTTACCCACTGAGCTACCGTACCTCCTCTTATTATGATAATAATAATCATAAATATTATGATACACATGATGAATATTAGGAAATATATAGTAGGATCATTACAAGTGTGTAAAGTGGAAAGAGAAAGGAAATGAAATAAGGGGCAAATGTGAGGAAAATGAAATTTAGCAAGAAATGTGCAATACCATTTAAATTTGAGAAAGGAAAAAGGATATATTAATGAATAAAGGATGAATATTGAGTGGCAAAGAACAAAAAACAAAAAATAAAAAAAGGAAAATAAAAATAAATAAAAAATATTTTTATAAAGACCTTACGTTCAGGTAATGGTAAACAAACAAACTGAAGACAGGGGGAAGTAGCTGACAGATGACAAGGGAGGAAAGGAGGGTAGAGTGATCTAGCGTCGGGTATCTAAACTACAGACAAAGGTGGGAGCGGGAAAATATTCGTTTATGAAATACAATACGGTGATATTGAGCTGGCGGTGATATTAAGTTGGCGCGTTGAAGTATCAGTAAAACGGGAGGGAGGAAGGGAGTAGAAATAAGTGGAGTAAGGAAGATAGTACCGTATTAATAACATTTAAATATATAAATAAACACTAAGAGGAAATTAGGGTTTTTTGAGAAGGTTTAAAAGTTTTTTTTATTTTTATCAATTTATTGAAATTTACAACTGTAAAATTATATACTTTAAGTAAATTAGCTGATACTCATCAGTAGCACTTTATTGAAAAGTCTACACTAGAAAATCTCTGGGACATCTTTTCAGACGCCTCGGAGGATTATCGGGAATGGAGTGAGAAGCAAGTTAAGAAACTAATGGATTTGAGAGGTTATGGAGCTTACTATGATAGGATAGGTATCTAATTTGGGCTAACTCAGCAACATATGGAACATTAAGGTCTTTATGGATAAGTTTATTGGTGAAAAAGTAAAGGGCATTTAGGATTTTCCGAAGGATTTTGGGTTGTAAGAATTGGATACCAAATGATTTGGATGGTTTCGTAGAGGCCCACAGCTCAACTCTGTACGTCCAAAGAGGTCTAATTACAGTCATGTAAATGAGTCTTTTGTAATTAATTTGGAGCTTTGAACGTTTGTCTAATGAATGTTAAAGTAGTCTGTAACGACGAACAGTTCTCGGCGCTTTAGCCTTGAAATTGTATATTAAAATGATTTATTTCAGTTTAGCATTATTTTTATAGAAACACTATTACCTGGTATCAAATCACGGGGGCCCGCATGGTACAAAACTACCAAAATAAAATAAACTAGGATAATAAGTAAAAAATAGAGGACTTATCTATCTAGAATTTATTCAAAAACAGAATAGACATATACCCTACAAAATAAAAGACGTTATGAACGAAAGGGGCTGATATCATTAATTTGAAATTTCGTAAATTTTAATTTTTTTGAAAATTCTTTTAAATACTTAATATTTAATTAATACTCTTAATAATAATAATACTCTTAATAATACTCTTTTTTTTTTTTTTTTTTTTTTTTTTTTTTCCAATGATTTCCATAAAACAAAGAGGTCATAATGCTCCTATTTGCTGATGACATTGTCCTTTTAAATAATTCATGGCAATGCACTCAGAAGAAGTTGAAAATACTAGAAACATACTGTGATCAAAATTCGCTATTCCTTAACCCAGATAAAAGCAATATAGTAGTTTTCCACAAATCCCCTAAAACAAAAAAAAAAATAAAACCATTCTACTGGAAAGAAAATCAACTACAAATAAAAAAGGCTTATAATACGTTTTATATATCCTTGTTAAAGTAGATTTGGACGTTTTAAAAACACCTAAAAAAGAATGAAACTTTTAGCTAAGAAAATGAGAAAATCATCTGAATCTGAGGTAGAATTTTAATTTTTTTTTTTTTTTTCATTTTATAAATTAATTTTTATATACCTAAAAAACTAAAATATAACTGTAGAATAAACTATTTACATTAATACTAATGTTTGTACTTTTCATTAAAAAAAAATGTATATATGTATATGTACATTATAGATGTCGGATAAACGACCAAGACGTAGATGGGAGGATTGCGTCAGCTCCGACTTTGGGGATTTAGGTTTTTAGGGAGTGGGTTGGATGGAGGTGTGTATGTCAACAGTAGTATCAGCATCGCACCTTCGGGTTCGCTAAGCCTTTATTTCTCTATTTATTATTTATTTATGTACATTATATGTATACAATGATTATCAATTACTTATATTCTGAATTTAAATCACTACTATTCTCATTATAATTTCTAAAATATTGGTTATAATTATGATTTGACTTTCGGTCCCGAATGGTCATTATATCTTCATGCTTTTGACCATCTGAGACTAATGAACTAAAAGTTGAAATTGTGTCTGAAAGGAAATCCTCGTTTTGATCCTTCAGCTGTTATAGAATGGACACATTTATTTATATATTTGTATTTATTTTTTCCTCTTTCCCGTTTATATATAAGTGTTTAGGATATAATAATTGATTTTTATAAATTGGTATTTAATTGGATCATTTTTCTATTTTTATTTCAGTTATTGTATAACTCTTTGCTGGGGTTGATCTTGTTTCCTGTACATAATTATTATTCTATAGGGATTTTTTTTTTTCAAAATATGATTTATTCTAATTCTAATAGTACGACACGAAATATATTTTTATAGAGTCTCCTGGGTGAGATATTATTTTTAATAATAGCTAGAAAAATTGTTACGTCTGTGATAAATAGGCCACTCGTATTATTGGCTTGCTAAAGAATACCAAAGGATAAATTGAGAAGCAGTTTTTAAGTATTGATTTATTTTTATTAGATTTCAAAAATTTTAGTATAAGGTTTTTATTAAATCGCCCACGCGGTATTTGTATAGTAATAAATCGTCTTACCCGATGAGGATGCGTGAACTAGATCCCAGACCTTTCTAAGCAACATAGCACTCGCGCTCAGCCTCCACTGGATTCTGCTAGTGACGCAACGGAGAGAGCAGCGCTGGGATCTCAGCTTGGCTTCTTCTCCCATAGTGGGGGGACAAACTGGGTTCGGGATTTCCCTGGGATGCTTATAAATGTTGTAAATATTGTATCGTTGTATTTAAGTTTTTTTTTTCTTTCTCTTCCATTTTAGTTTATTTGTTTCTACAATTATTATCCTAGTTTATTTTATTTTGGTAGTTTTGTACCATGCGGGCCCCCGTGATTTGATACCAGGTAATAGTGTTTCTATAAAAAGAACTTTAACAACTTTCCACATGTGTTTATTTGCATTAATTTTTTTGTTCTAACCAAAGATCTCTTATATCTCTTAAAATTGCCTCAAAGGGATCCTTTTGTTTCAATTCAGTTTTTCAGTTTATCGTTTTTCACATTACATCTCCATCTAACAAAATCTGAATAGAAAAACTTCATAGAATATCTATTACTTCATATATTTTCTTTTGAAATAATATCCTTTTCCTGAAAAAAAAGTAACTGTGCCTTCTTTTAATTGTTCTAAAAAGCCACTTTAATACATATTTAACTATATTAATAATTTGTATTGTTTTCGTAACTGACAATTAACATTATTATATTTAAAAATATGTTTATTAAAAGTAATATTCGTAGAATCATTGTTATCTTGTATCCAATGACGTTACTATACTCTTGTATATTTATATTTATTGTTTTTTTCACTTAACAGCAAATATTTCTATATAAACATTTAATAGTTAAGTTAGTTACAATGCAATGTAAAAAAAAAAAAGTTATTTTAAAAATTCTTTTTTGAGTTTTTCGTTTATAATTTTAATTATGGGGTGACAAAAAGCCCTTTGGTATTACAAACTTAGTGTTGAAAAAATAGTGTGTTATTATAGATAAAAAAATAACCTTTGTAACAGTTTCTTTTTTAAAAAAATATTGGTAATTGGAGTATGCAGCCATAGATACATAGCAATTAAAAATAAATTTTAATTTATTATGCCGACGTTTCGACTTGCATTGCAAGCCTTCATCAGGGCTAGAAGAAAAAGAAAACAAACAAAAGGTTATGGCAAAATAGCAGAGGGTATAAAAAAGTTGCTGTGTATCTATGACTGCCTACCCCAACTACCTACGTCTTTAAAACTTTTTTATATCCTCTGCTATTTTGTCAAATCTTTTTGTTTGGTTTCTTTTTCTTCTAGCTCTGATGAAGGCTTGCGATGCAAAGTCGAAACGTCGGCATAATAAATAAAAAAAAATATTTTTAATTGCTCTTTATCCATGACTGCATATCCCGAAACATTTTTTTAAAATCTATAATAACATACCAATTTTTCATCACAATGTTTGTTATTCTAAAGGGCTTTCAACAAACACCCCATCAATGTTTTTTTGTTTGTTTTTTTTCATTTGGGAGTTGAATAGTATAATATTTAAATAATTATGTATCACAAAACTATTTTTGAAATGGACTGTTCCGATCGGTTCTTATTAGGACTTGACTTTGGACCGTCGATTCTCGATAACAATTTATTTCTCAAGAATCGGCATTAGGAACCGACACATTCTTAATTTATTTAATAGGAAAAAAAAAATCTCTGAGCTTAATTACTTTGAGTCTGTTTTGATAGTCCTATACCTACTGCGTAATCTCTATTCAACAACCAAATTCGTTGTGCGAAAAACTCGAAAATCCATGGGAAACCTCATTAGAATGCCTGCAGGTATACTGAAATTACACGTTACCATCAAGATATCATTTCTTTGTCTAGTGAATCGCGTTTTACGCAATAATTTGGCCTCTGGCGTTACGCAAACCTAAGGCCGCATACTAATCGTTCCGAAATCCGCGTACCAGACCGATCAAGATCAGAAAGAAACCCGAACCTGTTCTGGCGTTGAAGGAACGGAAGCCTAAAACATAATGAATTACAATTAGCAGTTATATAAGAGGTCTAATAAGGAAAGTCACGCTCTGACAGAGACGGGAAGTTCAATGCTTAGCGTCTAATTATTGTTGTAATTGCGGTCGTGATCATCCACGGAGCGCTTCAGCTGCTATTTAACGGGAAGATTGTCATTCATCCTCGCAATAATAGAAAGGTGGATGTACTGGAATGTTGCGATTGTTATGGATATAATAACTGTTATATTGTAAAGTATTTTTAATCGTTCCGTCAGGAGTCCATTGGTTCCTATATACTCATCCCAACCAATGGATTTCCTTTGAGAAAACCAGGCGGCCACAACTTAAGTGGCTATGTTTATGCGGCTCTTGTATATGTTGACAGTTTTTTTTTGTTTTTGTTTTTTTTATCTTAAGTTTTAATGAAATTTGGTAAAGTGGCTATTTACGCTAGTCTATCTGTGGCATATCACAATTTCCAAGCTATAGATCGAGTTCTGGTGGGTGCTATTGGTATACATTGGCAAACTATAAAATTTAAAAAAAAGTGGAAGTCATTTATGAATATATTTACAAAAAAAAAAAATAAGTTTACTCTAAATTAAATAAATTTGAAAACAAAAATGAAAAAAAAAAAAAAAAAAAAAAAAGGAGAGAGAAAATTAAGATGGAAAATAATAAAGTTAATTTAACATTTATATAAAATAAGAAGTTATAATTTTATATTTATACAAATATGTAAAAGAAAAAAAATCGTGGCATGAAGAAGAGAGCACCCAGTGGTGCACACTCCTGACCTGTTAATTTTTAATCTTAGCTTGGAGATCTCATTACATTCAATAATTTAATAAAATTCAATTAATATATATATATATATATATATAGTATATATAGTATTAGTAATACTAATCTTGTTCCAGTTATAATCAATTCTCCCGATATTTCCTCAACCTCTTTTGCGCTATTCCCATTAAGGTTTGGTCATCAGCAAATCCCAGATGGTTTAGCCATTTTCCTGAGGAGTTAACCCTTTATTTTCCCAATATAGGTTACTCATTATATCCTAACTCTTTTTCTAATTGTTATATATATTTTTTTATTTTTTTTAAGGCTAAATTCTGCTCTTGATTTTCCATAGCACTGATCAATTATTTTAAGTGTAACAGGGATTAACTCAGTTAATCCTGTAAACATTAAGTTCCTTCTTCTCAGTTTGATTAGTAACAGCCTGTTTTGCTAGAATCAAATGCTTTTTCATAATCTATAAAAAGAAGACGAATGGGTACGTTGTATGATTTGGCTTTATTAATAGTTTCATTATTGACAAATATATGATCTGTGTTTGAATTTTTTTTCCTGAAGCCTGTCTGGTGTCTATCTAGTTTAGAATATAATAGTTTCTCAATTCTATTTATAATTATGATTAAAGTATAGTTGACTGTTATGATGAATGGAGAAGAAGATTATCAGGTATGCAGTCAATGAGGAACACCACGTCCAAGTCGAAATACTTTAACACGTGCCAACGTTTCGACCTGCCTTGCAGGTCTTCTCCAGGGCTATAATGAACAAAATACTAGATTTGACAAAATACAGATGTGACAAAGATAACAGATCGATAAACAAATGACAAATGGAATACAGAATGACATGGATAAAAAACCATATACAAAAAACCACTATGGAAAAGAACAGATACCTAAATCAGTAATAATACAGAGCAGCAATTAAGGACAAGACGAGAATGAAAAGGAAAAAAAAAATAATAAGAAATTAAAAAAAATAATGTAGGGGTAGTGGATAAAAGGATAATAAATGAACAATAAAAGAGGACAGAAGGAAATGTAATGTAAATATAAATAAAATCCATATCATTCTGTATTCCATTTGTCATTTGTTTATCGATCTGTTATCTTTGTCACATCTGTATTTTGTAAAATCTAGTATTTTGTTCATTATAGCCCTGGAGAAGACCCAAGAGAAGGCAGGTCGAAACGTTGGCACGTGTTAAAGTATTTCTACTTGGACGTGGTGTTCATCTTTGACTGCATCCCTAACCATCTCCTTCTCCATCTATTTAAAGTTATTTTGGATAAAACTTTATACGACAGTATAGTTCAGATTAAACAATTCATAATATCAATTAATTTTTTAATAATCTTCGCTCTTTCTTAAGGTTGGTTTTGGTAGCTATATAGCCAATATCAGGAATCAATCCAACTTACTTAATATGCAAAGTTGTCGATGCTTCTCTAGTGGCGTGCCCACATGTTGACCTCCACGTTACGAGGTGGGAGGCGCTAGGTGCGATGAGTTTCTCCTCACCATCGAGGCAATATCCGATGTGAGCGCTGTTATTTTATTGTGGAACCTGGTCAGCGGCACGTAGCCACTACCGGTCCTCGGTGAAATTGTCTCACTTGCAGGCGTTTCCAGGTTCGATTGCCCAACAGGGATTCCCACTCTTGTCAACTTTCCATTTCTATTTTCTTCGATGTCCGTCGCCCATGACCCGCGTGCGCATTAGTGCAAATTGACTGTTCCAAGAGTCGGCGTGTTGTTTTATGTGTTTGCGAGTTGAGGAATTGTTTACCGATGAATTTGCTTTTCACTTTCGAAAAATCGAATATGTATCACTTACAATTTTGTTGCATAGAAAATATACTGTTATTTTTTATTATACATTTTTTAAAGCTACTTATTAAAATTCACAACGGTATAAATATAAAATAAAATACATCAAGTAAATGTGATGTCAATTGCTTGTAAGTAACTACCCGTTGGTAGCACTTAAGTTATAAACGTTCTATAGAATACAGTACTATATTAGAAGGTCCCGAGACCATCCTCCATCTTCGTTTTAGACGCCTCGGAGGTTTTTCTAGGATAGAATATGAAGCTGGTTGTAATACTGATTTATTTGAATGGTTATGGAGATTGCCATGAAAGGATATGTGTAAGTTTGTGACCAAGTAAGGATAATCAAGGAAGGATTTTGGATTTTAAGGACAGGATCAGCAAATAACTTTTACTGCGAGCCTACCTCATCCTGTCCTCCTGTATCCTTTGATATTGTACCGCTAATTAATTTGGAACAAACACGATACCTTGGATTCCATCTGGACAAGATACCTGGAACCCTCATACAAGATTGAAAAGGCAAGAAGCTGCACGTCGATTTCGAATGCTACAACACTTGAGAAACGTTCAAATCTCCCCATCCACTATAAGAAACTCATCTGTTTCTTATAGTGGATGGGGTTGATTATCAGTCCTATTTGGACTTACGGTGTAAACCTATGGGGATCCACCAAACCATGGATTGCTTCCCCCATCCAATCGCTCCAATCCAAAATTCTTCGAAAAATCCTTAAAGGCTCCTTACTTTTCACTTATGAACTGATCCACTATGACCTTAATATCCCACATGTCGCCGATTTGGCACGAACCAGATACTTTCCTTTCATTATAAACTTAATACTCATCCAAATGCACTTGTTGCACAGATTGCTTCCCATTCCATTCCTGGCGATCCTCCGAGGCGTTAGGAAAGAAGATGGCCTCGTAATCTTCTTTTGTAGATATTTCATTAGAGTACTACCCATGGTTGTTCCTCTACAAATTTTAATCATGTTATTATATTACATTGTACCGCATATTTACTAGATGTGTTCTCTAATACAGATATAAATTTCTATTAATAAAAGAATAGAAAGAACAGGATAAGATGCAAGACGAATTAGGATGGTTTAGTGGAGCCCAGTTAAAAAAGAAAGTAATACTGTGACGGCGGAGGTCTCTCGAAATATAATAGGATACGTTAGGACACATCTGACTTAAAATGCCGATTGAAACATATGTAAGGTTTATTCAGAAAATTTTAAAGTACTGAACATAATTTATAATATATTTTCATAAACAAACATTACAAAAAAAAAAAAAATGGTAATATTTGACAGGATATTGACCTTAAGATTAATAAATTAGAAAATACAAAATTTAATAAAGGTTATTTACTATGTAATATTAATGATTATACCTTATTATAGCTGTTAATTATTGATAAAAATACATTCATAACAAAAGGTCTAAATAATATTAATTGAATTATATCAAGCAGAATTAAAAAAAATTACTCAGAAATTTTTAATTTACTGTATTACAAACTAATCAGATTTATATCCCTTGCATTCATTACGTCTTGCATTGGATGGAGTATAAGTCAGATGTGATTCTGAAGAAATTCTTGATGGATATGCCCCATTTAAAATGTCATTCATCACTTTAATTTTTTTTTTTTTTTTTTTTATACCCTGCTTGATTTAAGTTATTGATATTTTCAAGTATCCTAGTACATTTCATATGCCCTAGTCTAAGTATATGGGAACATATACTTTTAGATCAGAATGAAACTTTTTGTCGATAAAATGAAAAAAATCAGTTGAGTTAAATTTTTTACCTGTCTGTATATTGACTTCTGAAGTTTAAAAAAAAAAATATGTTTGTTTATTTATTTATTTTTTTAATTCTTCACTGTCCTGACGAAGCGTTATGTTTTCAGTTCTTCCACCACTGGATACGCTTCTATTTTTTTATTTTTTTATTCATGGATCTTTGTATTGTAGGAACTTCAACGGGATATTTTTTTTTTATTTTTTATTCTCCTCCACATTACAGTAGCCCTGCAGGGTGGCGTATTCTTTATTCCTACATGTCCCAAAAACCTTGGTAAAATTGTCAGTCCTTCCTGCTGGTAGCGTTGGTTGCTATAGTTCTAACGGATCTCACCTACACAGTTAATGGGCCTTTGTTGTATAGCATCAAAACTGCTACTGATCTATCCTCACTCACTTTCAGTGTTGTTAAAGTAAGTTTAATTCAATAGGGTAAATTTATGATTTTCGAAACTCACTTAACCTACATCTTATTCCCTTGTTACAGTGAAACAAGGTATTCAAAAAAGCATTGCATTTCTTCTTACCGTAACTCTATGCCACATCCATCAAGCAAATGATAGGACCATCAAGAGGCCATTCTATATCAATCATGGGTCCATGTTATATGTTTCGTCATTAACCTTTGTATAAGCTTTCCTAATGACAAATTATTAATTTCTCCGTATTATTTATTTATACAATATTATTTATATACCAATCAAGTAAAAAAAAAAAAAAAAATTATCGATTATGAAATCACCTATAATTTTTTGTATCATCTTTCAATGTATTGCACAAGTTTTTATTTTAAAATTAAATAAAATTCTTTTAAAAGATTATGGTTAAAAACAAAAACATGCTATAATTATACCTAGAAAAAATTAGTTTAATTATATTCTATAATGTACCAAAAAAGAAAAAAATATAAAATGAAATATAAAAATACTTTCCTTTTTTGACTACTTAAATATTTCCTAGACTAGCGTTCAAAGCTCCCAATTTATTACAATTGACTAATTTACATGACAGTAATTTGGCCCATTTGGGCATACGATATTGATCTATGGGGCTACACTGAACCTTCCAATTCTTCTCGTATCCAATCCTTGCGGTCTAAATTCCTTCGTAGAATCCTCAATGCTCCTTATGATGTCACAAATAAACTTATCCACAATAATCTCAATGTCATATATATCCAATAGTCTTTTCACTTTCCTCCCACTTTGATTTCTAAAAATACGGTAGGTTATGGACCTTGTAATGTGAATCATTTTTGTCTCTTTACAAGTAATTGACATGTCTTCGTAAACATTTTTAAACATATGTAAACATTATTAATTGTATACATTAGTCTCCAGTGTCACTAAAAATGTTCTGATGTTTTTCTTCCAATGTCTCTTTTTGTTGGAGAAGCCACGTAATTCTGAGCTCTTCATACAGTCGAGTAGAGACTGTTTGACTGCACCAAACATTTTAAGCTCATTCAAGCAATAACCTATTACGGGTGTAGGTTTAGAGTTTGTATTTTCCCTTTTTAGACATTTATCGTATATATAATTACAAAAAATAAACCTCTAGTTTAATTCGTCATTGATTACTGTTAATTTTTTATTTCTAATTTTCCAGTATCTATGTTTAAATAGCCAGATCGGCATTCTCTCAGTTGTTTTCAAATTGAGGCCATATTTTTTCAGAATATTGGTGAATTATTTAGAATAGGACGAGGAGGAATTTTAGAAAAAAGTGGATTTGGGATTGTATGTTGTTTATTATGAATGGATTGGTATCAGGTTCTTGCTAAATCAGCAACTTATTGAACATTAAGATCATTGTGGATTAGTTCATTCGTGACATAGTAAGGAGCGTTAAGAATTTTACAAAGGATCTTGGGTTTGAGTGACCGTTTCCGGAACGCATTCTTAAGAGTTTTTTTTTTTTTTTTTTTTTTCACTATTTATCCAGAATTCGTAGTTATACCTTGTTTTTTTGTGTATGTTGGGTTTTTTATGTATTAGGTTTAAATTATATTTTTTAATAAAAATGAAAATAAAATTGTAATTTTATCGATGAAACTGTTTTAAAAGATTTTCTCTCCAGCCCGATTCCAACTGAAAAAAAAAAATATTGTTTTCTTATGTTTTAAGTGAAAAATTGGGAACCACAAAGCTTTAGCGAACTTAACATTAAGCTACAAAAAATCATCAATTTGTACGCTGCTTTTTTTTTTTTTTTTTTTTTTTTTTTTTTTTTTTTTTTTCCTGGAGCACATCATCATAATATAAGAGTTATATTATAAATATAAGAGTTATATTCTTTTATATTGGGTAAGACTGTCAACCGTCTATTTCAATTGGTAGGTTGTATCCCCGGTGTGCCATTTACTTTTTAATTGTAACAGATATAAATTCAGATATTAATTGAAATGTGTACTTACTTCTAGTACAAATAAGTAAATCAATATAATTTTAAAATACATTTATCGTAATAAGAATATTATAGCTGACTTTTAATATTTTATATCAGGAAAGAAATCTATTCATTGATCCTCTCTTTACTTGTTTCGTAGCCCTGAAGAAGACCTGCAACGAAACGTCGGCACTCCATAAAAAATTTGTTTCTTTCTTCTGTCTGCATTCCAGATCTTCTACCGTTTGTCTTAATATTTCATAATAAGGCATAAGCCTATAACATTAGCTGTTATTATTTATTTATTGAATCTAAAAATTGACTCCTACCTACGATAAGGTCTACGCCTTATAAACTTATAGATATAAGAAGCAGCAAGTTAAAGAAAATAATGGTGTAGAATAAATTAAAAATGTTATATAAATTGTAGAAAGCTTAATGTAGTCATACAGTTTATCACAATTAAATTGGCGGATTAATTTTTAAATAATTAAGGAACGCCGCACACTGGGGCCATCTCCTCACTAACACCGCTCAAAACTCTATTTTTGATTTTTGGGTATTTTTACTTTTTTTTGTGGCTAAAATAATCTACATAATATGGCAAATCAACTAGTAAACATCACTCGCTTCTGTTTGTTTCCTTTCAATGTTTTAATCCGTTTTATGTCGCGGATTATTAGAGAGCACTATTCAGTCGATTGTATAGTGCTAACCATTTCAATACGCTATTTTTTTTTACTTTTAAAGTTTTATATTTTAAGTCATACTATGTGGTGTTCAAGTGGAGGTATATAATATAAAATATTAATAAATAAAATATTAAGGATGAAATTCAAAATTTAAATTCTTATAACTTAAATTTGATTAATTCAATTTTGCGGAAGGGAATTGCAAAACTGTCATTGTGATATGATAATAGAAGCCTTTGTAAATATAGATGTGAAGGCAAAAGTGTAATTCCCTTGCGCAAAATTAAAATATTGAAAATTTTGAATTTAATGAAAGGCCCACAAAAAAGACTTTAAGGCTTACAGGAAAAATTTTAATCGAAAAACTTCTAGAATTAAATAGGTATGTACTATAAAGCCCTAATGAATAAATTCTTATGAACGAAGTTGAAAATAAATCTTTAAATTTTAAAATTTGAAGCCTAAATCTTTGAATTTGATTAATTCAATTTAGCGCTAGGGAATTGCAAAACTGTCATTGTGATATGATAATAGAAGCCTTTGTAAATATAGATGTGAAGGCAAAAGTGCAATTCCCTTGCTCAAAATTAAAATATTGAAAATTTTGAATTTAGTGAAAGGCCCACAAAAAAGACTTTAAGGCTTACAGGAAAAATTTTAATCGAAAAACTTCTAGAATTAAATAGGTATGTACTATAAAGCCCTAATGAATAAATTCTTATGAACGAGGTTGTAAATAAATCTTTAAATTTTAAAATTTGAAGCCTAAATCTTTGAATTTGATTAATTCAATTTAGCGCTAGGGAATTGCAAAACTGTCATTATAATATGATAATAGAAGCTCTTGTTTAAATAAATGTGAAAGCGAAAGGGTAATTCCTTCGCGCAACATCAAGATATTGAAAATTTTGAATTTAGTGAAAGGCCCGCAACAAAGATTTTAAGGCCTATGGTGAACAATTTAGTTGGAAGACTTCTTGAGTTCATAAAACTAATGACGTTTTTAATCGGCTGCTATTATCTAATAACTAGTCTGATCTAATATCTGATAATTGATAACTAACATCAGAAAAATGTCAACATAAAAAACAAAATTAATTAATATTAATTCAACCGCGATGTTTGTGGCATGTTAACAATTGGACTACTACCTAACAACATTACATGTCACATTACATCTAGCTATATATTACGGATTCGGATAATTCTGATTAAATCAATAATAAACTTTTTTTAGAGGATCAGGTAAAACTAACATTGATTAAATATAGTAAGTATAATTAATTTTATATCGTAAGTAGTATAATTAAAATTTGAAATGATTCTTCAATATTTCCGTAAATATTTAACAACAAATTAAAATACATCATGTAAAAAAACATTACATAGTTATTCATTAATTATAATCCTAAAAATATGATTGATACTTAAAATATTTTAAATGCTATTTGTTTATATTTTATTGTTTTATCTGGAGATATTGTGCGAAATATTTGTACCTACAACATTTTATTATTTTTATACTATAGGTGCGTATTATGTAAGTTTTATTACTTTTATGTATTTATTAAATTGTTCACACACATTTTGTTTATCATTAAGATAATTCTGCCAAAGAAAGTTTTATATTAAATATATAATATAAGTACATTATTAAAAGTAATACATTTTATTAAATTAAAACCTATCATTAATAAAAATTATGCCTTTTTTAATTCAATCATAACTTAATCTTTTAGTTTATTATTTAAAATAAATTTATAAAACAAAAAAACCGCTTTTTGGAGTTTTGAGCGCGTTCTGAAAGCATTTATGCAATGTTTTCTTTAACATCTGTAAATCTCGAAGTGAAATTAAGCACGAAATGAGTAGTATACCCTCTCGCCTTCTAAAGGCGCGTCTGCTTTAACGCCAGATAAGGGGATGCATTCTGTTTATCATTTTTATTTATTTATTAAGTAATTATATTCTTCATTATGGGACATTGAGCGATATTTTGATTTAAAGATTTAAATATGGGTCTATGGGATTCAGTTTGCCAGGTGACAGTTGATCAATTATTTAGAAAGTCACTTACTTGAGCGATTCGCGAGTGTGACCTGTGATTGTGGCAGAAATATGTCAGTCGTAGATAGATTTCCTGTCAGTTGCATGTGACAAGTTTCCTTATACGTACAAGGCCTTATCTTCTACTATTTGCCATATATAGAAACACCTACATTAATTTTTTGTTTTTGTTTTTGTGACATCTGGTTGAGATAATACCTATTTTTAGTTTTAAGTTTAGTGACAAAATATATATATATATATATATATATATATATGTATATATATATATTTTTTTTCATGCATATTATTTAATTCAAAATTCTTATTTATTTCAACAAAAAACAAAAAAAGTAATGGATTTTTTAATTTATCATACAATTTTCCTATAGTTAAAAAACTTCTTATAAATAAAAAAAACTAAGGAAATATATACAAATATTGAAACATTAATGATGCAATGAGGAAACGTAAATCGACATTTTATGGACATTTGATGAGAATGAATGAGAGAAGACAAAGAAAATTTTCCAGCACAGCCTCCAAAAACAGTAAAAGAATACATGGATACGGATGGTAAAAGATGATATGATGGTGGTAAATATACATTGGAATTCAATGTTGGACAGAGACAAATTTCGGACAGCAGTAAACAAGAGCAACTTTCCGAAAATGGTTAGGAAACAAATTGGTAGACGGTGGTCAGATGAAAGAAGAAAACATCAGGCAGGAAATGAAGAAATATTGGAAGGAACGGAAGACTAAAAACTAAAGTAAATCACATGTCGTTTTATTTTTATTTATTAAAGCTAAATGTGTCATTTGTGATGATTACCAATATTGACTCATGACCAAATATGACCGAAGACTGTTCTCAGCAATTTCTCTACCTCTAGCGTAATACATTCAGACCATTTATGTTCACAAGGCTTGAATTGCGCGATGATGTGCAACATGATGTTTCTCCAGAAGATTACGCAGGAGTTTTCTTCTAATGTAATAGGGGATAGAAGGCCACTCCAGTTCTTTTATCGGGTATAAAATGTTTCTTGTTCAAAACAAACGAAAAATAAGATATATTTAAAAAAATAAAAATTATAAAAACCGACTTCTGAGGTAGTTATTTTTATTTTTTTCGATTGGTCGTAAAATATAAAAAATGTCTTATTTTATCAACTTTTTTATTGGACAGAATTTATGTGGTCTTCCTGAAAACATATTACCTCCCATTTGTCTTGAGAGACTGCAAGATACTGACTGTCCTAATTGTATGTTACTGTCCTGGAGGAAATTTTATTTTATGCTTAAAAATTGTCAACCAGTAAAATTATGACATAAGAAGCTTAAATTATAATTCTTTACAGATATTGACCTTTCTATAAATTTAAGGTATAACCCTTGAGAAAAGAAAATTATAAATTTTACAAAACTACATCCGAATTATACCCATAATTCAACTTTGATCTAATCAAAATGAGAAACCTTAATCTGATAGGAATAGCAAAAAATGATTGCTTAAAATTATTTTTTTTAAATAATACTTTATTATTTAAATATAATAAAACGTTGCATAAATGCGATTTTTTATGCCATATACATTATTCCAACCAGGAAAATATTTAACAATAACGTATCCCTCAATGTTTTATCACTGAAATATACGAGATGGGACAGGTTTTGTTCAAATCTCGTAATTAACATTGAATATAAGTTAATGTCCAAGCTTAATGAACACAAGTATATAATAATAGGCAATCAATAAAAATAACAAGAATAATTATCGGTAATAAAACAGCGACAATAAACAATACTGGTGTAATTATTATTTATTCTAATTGTTTATTCATTTATTTTTACATTTTTCATTTAATTTAAAAAAAAAATGTTATAAATAGAGTAATTAACAATTACATAGTAGCTTATATACCATAGGGTGTTTGCTATTATAGCTGATTTATTACCCAAAATTCTTTTTATTTTTATATTTCATAATTATATATCATTATTTACTTTTAGAGATGAAAAAATTAGTGACTAACTGATATTAGTCAATAAAATCAGTTTTTTTTTTTTTTTTTTTTTTTTTTTTTCATTGAATAACTTTATATCTAAAATGTTGAATAGTGTATGTACAAATTGTATCTTCTTTGAATGTATAGATAATCATGCTTTGTCAGAAATAAATCAATAAAGGTGCGCAGCTTTGTTTTAATAAAGTATGTCTCTATGGTAATTTAAGGGTGAATACGAAAACTATAGGTTATAAAAATATTGTTATTTTGTTATTTTTAAGTTAACATCGGATTATTATCATTGTCTACTATTTTCTCTAGCTCACTACAGTTTTGATAAAAGTATCTATCCTCCACTCAGTCCTCTTTCATAAATCTTAAATAATTTTACTGTCTTAATTTATTATGGTTTAAAATCATTACATATATTATGCATCAGGAATCGTATTGATGTTATAATGTTTAGAAAATCACACAGTCATACCATAGAAATTCAAAATAGCTGTGGCATGTGTATTTATGTAATGGATTTGTGAATGATATAACTAGATGACTTTTTTTTCCCCTTCGCTGCAAAAATTTCAAGTCATATTGGCCTAGCAATTGAGATACGTAATCGATGTGAAAATTTTAATCAAATTATAAATAATCTTTTGTTTAAAAAAAAAAAAAAGGGTAAAATAAAAAAAAGTAATCTATACATTTATATTTACTAATTTGCTACAATAATACAATAAGTAAATAAGCTGTGGATATAAATAAAAGTTAATCTTAAATTAACTTATAAGCATAAGGCAAGCTTTTTTGCATTAGTTTACAAAAAAAAAAAAAAAAAAATCGAAAAAAGTAATAATTAAATGTGTTTTTTGGTTTTGCTTCTAGCACTTCATTTAAATTTAATTACTTATACATTTGGGACTCGATTAACCGACGTGGTTGGAACCGAGATACACTCGGATAAGCAAATCCTTGGTTAATCAAATCCCATAAGAGCAAGGGATATACATAAGAAATAAAAGTAGTACAATTACCGTAATACGAATACCTATTTAATATCAAAATATATCTATTATTTATACATTGATAATACGCATAAGGAACACTATTTCATTTGTAAATCAAAAGACTATGGCTTAAAAATATTATTAGTTTTCTTTTAGTAAAAAGAGAGATTTATTTATTTCCTTTGAATTTAAATAGGACCCTCACACAAGACGCTTCTACCAATTGTATTGATTACTAAATAGGACATCCCAGCTCTCCATTGAAAACAAACTCCTCATATACAAAACCACCATTAAACCTGTTTGGCCCTATGGACTTCAACTGTAGAGGACTGCAAAACAATCATATATTCACCGCTTTCAATCCTTCCAATCCAATGTCCCTCATACTATTGTAAATGTTCCATATTATCCCTCCAACAAAACCCTACTTATGATTTCGTCCTTGGCCCCTTAAATTCCCAACCTTTCCAACAATCCCAACCCTCTGGCAGATTCATTATCCAGTTCAACACATCCTTATAACCCTCCTCGCAGGTTAAAACGGTAATGACCCCGAGACCTATTGTAAATATTTATTATTGGAGTTCTGGCAATGGCCTGCATCTCAACTGAAGTCCTGAGAGACTGTGGCGCTTCCTCTCAGTTTCCACTATATTCTCATACTAGTGATGCGGCTGAGAACGGCGCTGAGATTACTGTGGGTCTGGTTTGCCCTCCTATAAGTGGGGGACAAGCTTGGTCTAGGGTTTCCCTGGAATGTTTGTGTACATTTTATATATAGTGTGATTGTGCCTTTTAATTTATTTGATTTCTTT
Source organism: Euschistus heros (assembly GCA_003667255.2). Lineage (NCBI taxonomy): Eukaryota > Metazoa > Arthropoda > Insecta > Hemiptera > Pentatomidae > Euschistus > Euschistus heros. Next base: position 1,074,588 of record RCWM02000117.1, on the reverse strand, counting down.
TTAATGCTTATTATTATTATTTTTTTTTTGCTTCTTTATTATTACTATTGTCAACTCCTACATTAATGATCTCCCCCAGTCAATTTTTCATTGTTCCCACCACCTTTATGCAGACGACTCCCAGATATATTTATCCTTTCCTCCTACTGAATTATATGAAGCTTTTTCTGTGATTCAGGAAGACTTCAATAGAATCAGTGCTTGGGTCAACCTGCATAATTTTAAGTTAAATGCTGGAAAAACTCAAGCTATTATAATGGCCTCAAATCCCCTTCTCAGATCCATCACCGATTTTCCCACCCTAATCCTGAATAATCAACCTATCACCTTCTGTTCCTCCGCTAAAAACCTAGGAATCATGATTGACCAAAACCTTTCCTGGAAGCCTCAAATCGCCCAAATAGCCCGTAAATCAATTGGAATCCTCAAATTATTTCATCGTTCCCGCCATTCTCTTCCTCAATCCACACGAAAACTCCTAGTTTCCTCATTCATTTTTCCTCGGTTTGTCTTCGGGTGTGTGGTGTATGGGGGCCTCTCGATGGGGCTCCGGGACAGATTACAACGTATCATGAACAGTTTTATCAGATTTGTATTCGGATCCACGAGACGTTCCCATGTATCTCAACTCTACACTGCCCTGGAGTGGCTCAATCCATCCTCCCGTAGACAATATTTCCTGGGCACCTTCCTGTACCATGCCATTAATAACCATTGCCCACCCTACATCTGTAACCTATTGATATTCAAGTCTTCCGTCCTCTCCCAACTCACAACAAGATCACGTTCCTCTGACCTATATACTCCTTTCCACCGAACAGCATTATACCAACACTCCTTCCAAGCTCGATCCACTACCGTCTGGAACTCGATCCCTCCTGAAATTAGACATGCTTCTTCCTTAAACTCATTCAAAACTCTTCTATTCCGTAATCTCCTTAAATCCCAGTTACAGCCCGCCAATATGAGTGATAATTGAAAGTCAGTTAATCAAATTAAGCATATCCGATGCCGATGAGTTTGCTTCAATGAGTATATCATTATATAAATTTAAATTCGTTTCTCCAACAATTGTTTCTGTTTTGTTTTTTTCTCTTATAAATTATTGTTATTATTTTCCTTTTTCTTCTAACTGATAAAGTGCTATTATCAATTGTATAAATATTACCTTTTAGATATTGGTAAATATTTTGTCATATTATCATTCAAATAGGTCTTATTATTTTTCTTCTCTATATATCTTTTCCTTCTTTTCACTATATTTATTTTATTTTATTTATTTACTTATTTTTTTTTATATTTCTTTTTATTTCTGAACGCATTGTAATTATTCTATTAGCATTATATTGTTATTATTTTTTTTTTTTGTTGTCCTACTTTTTTTTTTTTTTTTTCTTTTTTTTCTCTCTCTCTCTCTTTTCTCATGTATATATTTATCACAAAGTTCTATTTTCAATTGTATATTCATATATTACCTTTTATACTTATTATTGTCCATTTGAAATTAAGATAGCCAGACTATTGTACAACTTATTATACATGTCTGTTATTCTTAGGGGACAATATGTCCCAGAATAAAGATTTTTTTTTCATTTCATTTCATTTCATTGTTTACATTGTTTTTTTATTTAACTTATATCAATAGGTTTTTTATTTTATTTTTATTTAATTGAATGGTAAATATTGTATGAATGGATTCTTTGTCGTCCATATTATTCCTTGCCCTTTAAGCGGCAGCTTGTAATATTTATTCAATAAAACAATTTTTAAAAAAAATATATATATTTTGTTTAAGTACCGACCTTCTATCTCTCCATAGCCTAAAAACATTCAATAGTCGCCTTCCAGATATTGAAGGGCCTTATCCAGAATGCTCGTATAAAGATGGCCTAATACGAGGGTAAGTCAATAATTATCCGCAATATAGCTATATTTTTGTTTATGTTGGCAGTACTGTTCTTTTGTGTTGATGGCGCATGCTTTGTTTATTCGTTGTTATGTTTATGTTCGTATCAAGCTGGTAGGTTAGTTTTGTTATCGCTGTCGTGCTGTTAATAATGGCCGCTCCACTTTCTATTTGCACCAAAGAAGAGCAACGTTCAGTGATCCGTTTTTTGTGGTCGGAAGGTGTATCAGGGGCCGAAATTCATCGAAGACTTTTGGTACAGTACGGGAACAATTGTTTGCCACAACGGAGTGTCTATGAATGGATTGAAAAATTCAAAAATGGTCGCACAAGTGTTACGCAAAATGAAGGAGCTGGACGACCAGTTACCGCCATAAACGAGGAAAACATTGAGCGTTCACGTGAAATGATTCTCTCAGACAGACGGATAACTGTTGACGACGTGGCAAATGGTCTGCAAATTAGCTACGGTTCTGCCTACGAAATCATTTACAGCAGACTTGGGTTTCATAAAGTTTGTGCAAGATGGGTTCCAAAACAACTGACACAGTTGCATAAACAAACGCGCTTGGACGTGTGCACAAAACATTTGGATCGCTATGTTAACGAAGGGGACAACTTCTTAGACAGGATCGTTACTGGTGACGAAACATGGATCCATCATTACGAGCCGGAGAGTAAACGGCAGAGTATGGAATGGAAACATCCAAATTCGCCGTGCAAGAAAAAAATTCAAAACCCAACCGTCCGCAGGAAAACTTATGCTTACGGTTTTTTGGGACTCACAAGGTCCATTACTGGAACATTATCAGGAAAGGGGCACAACAATAAACAGTGAACGTTACAGTGAGATGCTTACTGCTAAGCTGAAGCCTGCAATTCGAAGCAAACGCCGAGGACTGCTGTCAAAAGACGTTGTGTTGTTGCACGACATTGCCCGTCCGCATACAGCTGCCCACACTGTAGAAACGCTTCAGAAACTCAATTTTGAAGTATTGAATCATCCTCCATATAGTCCCGATCTCGCTCCATCTGATTTTCACTTGTTTGGTCCACTCAAACAGGCAATTAGGGGCCGTCGATTTGCCTCGGACGAAGCATTGAAAGAAGCGGTGCATTCCTGGCTCGCATCTCAACCCAAAACCTTCTTCCATGAGGGCATCAGGAAACTTGAACAACGTTGGACCAAGTGCGTTGAAAAGCAAGGGGACTATGTCGAAAAATGATGTACTTGTAAGTTTCCTGTTTCATTTCAATAAAATTTTATAACTATATTGCGGATAATTATTGACTTACCCTCGTATCTTGTTAGGCAATCGAATGTTTTATAAAATAATAATAATAATAAAATAAAACAATAATACTCTATAAAATGAAATACAAAAATAGAAGGCTTGGTTGATCGAGACCGCCGATTGATTGACTCCTGTATAATTCAGTATTTCATGGTTTAGAAAAGTATAGTATATATTTATAGATAGATAGATAGATAGATAGATAGATAGATAGATAGATAACTACAAAATAATATTTCTTTTGTGGCAAACTGTCCCTGTCTCCTAAGGATAGTGCAAAGGTAATAATGAATAATATTATTGTTATAGATTATATATTATGACATTAATAGACAGTTCAAGAGGCTTATAGATGTAAAAAGTATAATTTAAAATTAAAAACAGATTGGCTAGTTTTTAAACGAACATAAAAAGTAAAGGTAAAGCTATTAAAGAAAAACAATAAATTAATATTGAATAAACGTATATAGAAAATAAAATTATAGTATACAAAAGCTGTGGAATACAAAATTAAAATAAATTAAATAAAAGTACAAATTTACAAACCATTTATGAGCTAATTCATTGGCATCGATCACTGCCAATCAAACAATGTTATTTTAAAGTAATTATCTTGATTAATAAAACGGAAATAATAACAATTTTTGCCCAATAAATTTGATATTGATTATTTTCAAATATATATAAAATAGCTCATTCATTTGTTGGCAATTTTTTTTTTTTTTTTTTTTTTATTTATTTATTTGTTTGTGGGTGATTTCAATTTTACTTAAATCCACCTACAGAATACTCTTCATTATAGGCAAATGGATTATTCGATTTTGGATTATCCGCGGTCTTCCTTGTAAAATAAACCGTACTAAGGCCTTATTACCTTTTTTCTTGGGTAGGTTTTTCTTGTCAATTTTTATTTTAATTTATTTCCTCAACGTGCCCATTATTGTATCCTTTACAATAAATCAGGTCCAAAGTACTAATCTGGTACGTGTATATAAATATATATATTTTTTTTTATTGTTTAAAAAAATTATTGTCTAGGAGTTTCTTTATGATTATTTTTATTGATTATGGATGAAGAAAAATGTAAATACAGATACATTGATCATTTATATAGTGTTTAATGTTTCTTTAACGGCTCCAAAGTGTAGCATAGGGATTTCTTCGAAACGCCTTATCCATCATCAGTTGACAAGTAAGCTTGACTTGTAGATCCTTTGACTGATTGTGAGTGCTGTCGTCTTACATGCGAATGGCTGTTTGTCTTTTAACTTCGACTTTGTTATTATTAATTTTTTTTTTTCATATACTTATTTTTTTCTCATATTTTTTAGCTACTTTTGCCTGTAAATTGGTCATATTTATAGACATAAGAAAATTTATACGTTAATCAAAATTCTTTTTACCTCAGTATTACAGGATCCCTTAGTTTTTTTTTTTTTTTTACACCAGACGACGCAGCTGAGAGAGCAGAGCTGGGATCTCTTTTGATCTGGCTTGTTCCTCCACAAGTGGAGAGACAAGTATGGTTGGAGGATCTCTAGGATGTGTGTAAATTGTAAATAAATATGGTTGTATTTTTTAACTTTTAATTTAATACTATTTTCTTACTATTATTGTTGTTTAGTTTTTCTTATATTCTTGATATATATTTTTTTTTCTAATCGTATTTTTTACTATATTTGTTGTAGTTTGATGTTCTTTTTTATTTATATTCTTTTTAACTCTATTTATTGTATTATATATTACGAGGTTTATTTATTTATTTTTTCTTTTCATTTCATTTATTCTCAGTGTATATATTGTGTGAAAGGATCCATAAAGTCATCCATATTACTCGTACTTATTGCCCACTTTGAGGCAGATTGTAATATTTTCTCAATAAAAGATTTTTATATATAAAAAAACAAAGGTATTATAGTTATTAATTTATATTTTGCTTATGATGATGTTTTAATTTTTGTATAGATAATTTTTTTTTTTTTCCGTCTGTAGTGTTGTTTTTTTTATTTATGTTTTTGTTATAATATATGTAAATATTTCTTAACTTTTATTAATATAGTTTTATTTTTAAATTCTCTTTGCCAGATATTATTTTTCTTTTTATTATGTACTATTATTCTTAAGGGACTTTGTCCCCACTTTCTTTATATTCTGTTCTGTTACAGGTTGAATTATTATAAATCTATTAAAAAGGATATACAAATACAAGATATACAATCTTTGTTAAAAAATTTTTATTACTAATTAGGAACAATTATTATTTACAAATTAAATTTGACACTATTTTTTTGTGAATTTTCTCTTACTTTAAACATTAACTGCTCATTTAAAACATTCTGCTTGAAACTATTTTCATTCAAAAAAAGCATTTTACTATTATTAGTACATATATTATGTGTTTTTTTTATTATTCCATAAATCTAAATATTAGTAATATTTGCAATTTTATATATTATAACTTCGATTACTGTTAGTGATAAATTCATTGCTGCCTAGTGCATTTTGTGCTACTATCTGAATTCTGCTTACAGTTATATTATTTTTCATGAGTATATTATTTTTAAATTTATAATAATAAAATATACTCTTATTTTTAAAAGATCACTTAGATTTGTTTTGGCACATCTTCTCTCTAAATTAGTACTGAGGTCGTTCAACCTTTATTGTCACTGGCTGTAGTCTTTGGTGAATTCATTTCTTATATATAATTCCGTTTCAATGGCGCTTATAAATTATTGTATATTTTTGTTAATAAATGATATAATATTGAACAATTGTGTATACTAATTGTAGTATAAATTAATATGTAATTTGTTTGTATATTAGTATACTTTATGTTTTGTTGGCTTAATTTAAGGTAAAACAATTTAATTAGAATAAGTAATAAATGTACTACTAGGTTTTAAAAAAATAAAATAAACATTTAATAGCTGGGATTACCTTCTACTGTTTGAACAACAGTCTCAAGAGCCATTAGACCTACTTAAAGTGTTTGTTTGAATCTTAATTTCATGAATTTCATAAAATTCAGCCTGAATCTCGTCTAAAGATTCTAATGTAGTCTTCTGATAAGTTATGAGAAAGATAAATTTCGCTCCGTACACTTTTAGAAATAATCCCTTGTACGAATCTATTTAAAAAAAAAAAAATAATAAATAATCGAATAAATCAACCCCAATAATTTGTTATAAGAGTTTATATAAATTTGTCTTTTTTTGTTTTTGTTTTTTTATAGTTTAATTTATAAATCTCAATCTTCAAAATCTTCTAATCATCCGAATCGTTAAATTTTCAATCCTTGTTTGGTTTCTCTTATTTCTATAATAATCTGTTGTAAAAACTGAGATCTGTAGAAACATTTATTAATTGATATCCTGAGAATGAACTACTTTTACTTACCTAAATTCATCCGCCGTTCTCAATATCATTTTTATGCCAACGGGTTGCAAATTTACTTATCCTTTCAATACATACCTTCGGGCATGCTAGAGGTGATTCATAAGTTTTAGAACGACATAGTGTATACCGAGAATAAGTTGATTCTGAACTCAGAGGGAATAAAGGTTATACTCATTGGTGCAAAACAGAAATTCGTGGGTTCGGATCCCACCTAGGTGGGTTAAAATTTATTTCGTTTTTGACCGACGAAATGAATCTTTACCTTTCCTACCTGACTAGAACAGGTTGGCGACCTGTAGGATAACCTGTCCTTTCTGCCCTAATTGGAGTACATAAGGATGTTAAACCCAAATAAACAAACAAATCTTGGAATAACCGTTTTTTTTCTACGATATTCTTAGGTGGCTAGTTGTCCCAAAATAAAGTTCATTGTCTTCATGTTGCCTAGTAATGTTGGGAGCGCTTGTGGCTGTAGTATTCATACTCCCCCTCCGCTGGTTTTTATATGCCTAGAATGAAAACCAACAGGATCTCCTGAAAATCTGATTTATCCCACAAATGTATGGAAAGGAGTTAGTTTAGGTTCGACTTCAGTGTTTTTTTATTATTGTGTTGTTTCATGATTTAATTTAATCAAGCTGTTAATATTTTTTTTCTTTTTTGTTTAAAAAATATATGTTTATCTTTTGTTTCCTGGAAATAAGGTATCAATATATGAATTTTGTCGATAAAATTATTTTAAAATAATACAGCAAATATTTGTACAAAATATTCACTACTTAAAAAATGTTATTTTAATTTTTAATTTAAAAATCTACTTGGACAAACGTCTAACTTGGAATCCACATACAAGACCAAATCGACAAGAAACTGCCCGTCGTTACAGGCTACTTCAACATTTACTAGAGAAACGTTCAAAGCTCCCAATTAATTACAAAAGACTCATATACATGATTGTGATTAGACCTATTCTGACGTAAGGAGTTGAGCTTCGGGGCTCCACTAAACCTTCCAATTCATCTCGTATTCAATCCTTACAATCCAAATCCTTCGAAAAATCCTCAATGCTCCTTACTTTGTCACCAATAAACTTATCCATAAAGATCTTAGTGCTCCATATGTTGCTGATTTAGCCCAAACCAGATACCTATCCTTTCATAGTAAGCTCCGTAACCACTCAAATCCGTTAGTTTCTCAACTCGCTTCCCATTCCAATATTGATAATTATCCGAGGCGTCTGAAACGAAAATGGCTTAGAGACTTTTTAATAAAATGCTACTGATGAGTGTTTCTTTTGAAGTTTTAAAATATTGTTGTAATCGTTGTCAATAAATTTACTTGATGTATATATTTTGTACAGTTGTAAATTTCAATAAATGTAAAAAAAAAAATAATTTAAAAAAAATTCTAAAATATTTTACAAAAAGAACTTATTTAAAAAATAAATAAAAAATGCTATATATTAATTTATTATTTTATTTTTTTAAATTGCTTACCACATGAAACTTCTCGTCGTTTTCAACCTATGTAATATTTACTGGACAAACTTTTAAAGCTTCCATTTCATTACAAAAGTTTCATTTACATGTAAATAATTATTTTGACATATTTGGAGTTGAGCTGTGCGACTCCACTAAACCTTGCAATTCTTCTCGTATCCAATCCTAACCATCCAAAATCCTTCGTAAAGCCTTTCTTATTATGTCACTAACAACAGCCTTAACAGTCTAATAATTTTATTATTATTATTTTTTTCAAGTTCAAAGTAGTTACTATTGTATTCAAATTAATATCGTGTTTACTTTTAAGTATTCCTTTTTTACGATATGATCGAAGTACTGAGGATATCGTATATGAATTTATTAATTGAAACTTTTACTTCATCTTTGAAAAATATTAGTTTCAAGAATTTTCTTATTAAAATTGTCCTCCATTAACACAATTGATGTTTTAAAGCAATAGATAAGGTTAAAACATCTGTGATAACGACTATTCCATTATTTAAATTATGGTAACCTTTGTTTCTTTAGTTACTTACCTTTATGTCACAAAAACTGCATTCTAAATTGTTTAAATTACATATTTTTTTAATATCTCCATGTACAAAATCAGTTTACAGCTAAATCTTAAATGTTAAGGCTCACATAAAGCTTTATTTGTTGGGAATGATTAAATACTGAGGAATTTTTCTCAGACATGTCATTTTTAACTAAATTATTTAACATATTCTAGTGCAAATTTTACAAAATATAAAACAAAAATTACCTATAATTGTTCATATGGGATGATTAGTAAACCAAGGTTTTAAAAACATTGAATCATTGGTGTTGACATTTTTTTTTTCTTTTTTTTTTACATTTCCTTATAAAATTTGTAATGATTTATTTCAACATAATGCTATAATATCCATTATAGTTTTGTACAAAAATAAATTTTATTCTAAAATATATAATAAAAAAAACTTGAGCAACATCAATATTTTTAAAAATTATTAATACTTGTTTATATTAATATACATACAACGAAAACAATAAATTTAAATAATAAGTGCAAATAAATTGAAATAGTGACATATTGCACATAATTCATATTTTTTTTCTTTTTAGTTGGGTTAAGTTTTGATATGTTGAAGGAATTGTTCTTGATAATTACACATATATCTTTAAATAATAATAATATTACCATCTATTATACCGTTTTCATATTTACATTAAATAATAGTTTTGGATAATTTTTTTTTTTTTTTTTTTTTGGGGGGGGGAGATTGTTCTTCTTAGAAGACTCTTAGTATAAGTTTGATGAGTCTCAATATAATTTAATAATACTTTAAATTTGAGTATACTACACATATATTTGTCAATATAAATATCATTTATAAATAATAAACACTTGACTAGTTTAGCTGTCATTCATTGCCTACACAAAAGGTCTCAACTATTTCCTTCCACTCTTTCGTTTTGTTGATCTCTTCCGGTAATTTTTGTTGTCCTCCTTTATCATCTGTGCACCTTTCTCTCCTATCATTATTGTGGGGGCGTTCGGGTTCCCACTTACTATTGTAGGCATTATGGAAGCGTCGATCACTCTCAACCCCTTGACTCCGTGTACTCGTAGCCTAGGATCTACAACTGCGTCTGGATCTGTCCCCATTTTGCAGGTACAAGCAGGATGGTATATAGTGAATGTAAAATGTCTAATGGCACATTCCCAGTAGTCATCCGTCCCGAATTCGTATTTCCTACAACCGGGCATCTTCGTCAGCAGTGGACGTGATCGAAACCTCTGGAATGCCGGTGTGTCGGAAAGATTCATTGCAATCCTTATACCTTCGATCAAGGTGAGAATGTCTTTCTTGTGCGTAAAGTAGTTCGGATCTATCAACGGTGCTACCATTGGATCCCTGCTCTTCAATTTGACTCGTCCTGTACTCAATGGACGGAGCAGAAGCGGCAAGATAGTCCATGTCTCTGCCGATTCAAGAGGTTTATACATTGTGTTATAAACCGCATCCCTCAAGTTCAGAATTTTACGGATCTGATCACCATCAGAATTCACTGAACTTGGCGCGAAGTGAAATTGTACGTCCGGCCACTCTCCTGAGGGTGGTGCGTACTTAGTATTGACGAACGCTACTCCCTCTACCCCTCCTAGAGAAGTCATAGGCCCTCTTTCATGCATGATGTAATCGGCTGCTACTGAAAAGGATTGGTAACGTTTTTTCGTGAACGTGACTGGTTCGTCGACCAAAAATGTGAGACCGCCTAAGCCTACGTGGTCTTGTAAATTATAACCTACCTTCAGGTCTTTTAGAACAGGTATTCCTAACTCTTCCAAATGCTGCTTTGAGCCAATACCTGACAACATGAGGAGCTGTGGCGAGTTGATAGCTCCTGCTGAGAGTATCACTTCTCTCTTAGCTCTTATCCTCCTCCGGACTCCATCCCTTATATATTCGATTCCTACCGCCCTCATATCTCTCGGATCTATTATTATTCTTGTCGCATGGCTATGCATTGATATATCCAAATTCTTACGCAGCCTGACTGGTCTTAGAAAAGCTTTGGCCGTACTGCATCTAGAACCACGGCGAATAGTCCCTTGTGCAATCATGAATCCGGTCTGAGATTCCCCATTTATGTCTCTATTTAAATACCCTAATTCTTCTCCACCCTTGACGAAAGCCAAGGCTAATGGAGTCCTAAATGGTGATTCTTGTACCGTCAGGTAACCTCCTGTTGAATGGTAGCTGGAATTAGCCAAATAAGGATTTCTATTATCTTCAGATTTTTTGAAATAAGGTAAAACATTATTGTACGACCAGCCTGGGTTTCCTAGACTTTCCCAGAGGTCATAATCGTTCCTGTTACCTCGTACATAGATCATAGCATTGAGAACGCTAGATCCTCCCAGGACCTTACCCCTAGGCCAGAAACAGCGGTCGCCATTCATGGCCAGGCAGAAAGCGGACTGTTGGGGTACTTCGGTATGGTATTGCCAGTCCATATCTGTCAGCTGGAGGTAGCCTGCAAGGGATGGTATGTCTGATATTTCAGTTTCGTCTCCGCCGGCCTCCAGGAGCAGCACCGTCCAGCCCTGCTCCTCACTGAGCCTGTTCGCAACCACCGCCCCTGCCGAGCCGCTTCCGACAACAATGAAGTCATATTCTTTTTGGGGCTGAAACAAAAAAAAAAAAAAGATGTAAATAAATACATATTTCAAAGTAAAACATTATAATGTCATTAGATATTAGTTACTATTAGTTATAATTTCCATCTCTCGAGCTCTGTAATTGGTTTTCAGACCTTTCGCTTGGTTCCGAAATAAAACATGTAATAATATTTAAACATTCTTGGAATGACTCTTTAATTCTTTTTTTAATTGTAATCTATAATTTGTAATGTTTCCTTTTACGATTAAAAAGTAATTTTTATGGCTGCTCAAGTGTTTGCATAGTTACTCCACAACAATAAAGGATATGTCATTCTTTTAGAAAGTTTTTAAAAGTCTTATTCATGAATTCGTTGTACGTCTTCCTTATTTCTGAAATTTTAATTTCGTTATGAAAGTAGTTTTTATAAAAAAATCATAAGCTATCATTTCTATGTATTTTAAGTGGGCTAACAAATCTCAGTTTTATCTTAAGTTATTTTTAAGTATTATAAGATTTGTGGATTTTTTTTTTTAATTAAAAAACTCCTTTTTATAAAATGAAAGTTCAGTTTTTGAAATGAAAAAAAATAATAGACAAAATAAATAAGATAAAGAATAAAAATTTAAATTCAGTCATATTGCTTACAATATTAAAATATACTCAACCTGAAGAACCTAGAACCAATCATTTCTACATCCACGTTCTCCTTTAGTTTGGTATATATTTTTGGAAACAAATATGGATTTTAGAAGTTTTAATTCCATAATCTCAAAAGAATCTAGATTGGTACAGCTGCAAACTTGTGATTCTTGGCGTTTTGTTTCCCAAGAATTTCTCCTTCTCAGTATTTGACCTTTGCTAAAGCGTTGGTTGCTCTTTGCTCAAAATGTTGAGTTTCATATGCAAACTTTTCTTTTGATGCAGTTCTTTATCATGCCAATACAAAGGCTTTCATTACGTGTGGTTTTGGGAAAATCTATATATTTTTTATAGTAATTGTTATTTTGTGATCAACGATAAAGAATGGAGAATGTTCGATAAGTATATTTTATTTCATTTTTTTTTTTCAAAAACTTCAAACCCCTCGCCTTATGGTAAGGGTAAGAATTTTAAAATTGTCCCTGGGGATTGCTGTCCACTGAATGAATACTTTCATCTGTTATGGTTATTTAGGGAAAGCAGTTTGTTAATTCAAGGTAAAAACAAAAAATAGTTTAGTTTTTTTTTTTGTTTTTTTTTTTTTTTTTCAATTATCGAATATAATGTAATAAGTCATAAAATATAGTTCAATCCCTTATTTTACAGTAGGAGGTGCAGAAAACGAAGACAAAAAGTCTCGACCTATATTTAGGTATATATTTTATATTTCATTGGTAAAAAAAATAAAATAAAATAATTTAAAAAAAAAAAAAACCTTTAACACACATCAGAATTCGGCATTTGTATATTTTAATAAAATAATCTTATGGTTCAAAGAATAAATTTTGAGCATTATAATTTATTATTTGCTTGATGTTTTTTTAAACTATATTAGTAATTGTATATGATGAGATTAATGATATAAGGATGATGATACCAATATTATCTTCTTTAAAAATACTTATTTTATCTAAAAATATTTTCTATTATAAACCTGTGCAACGTTTCATGGCCAATGCCAAATTTTCAAGCCTTATAATATAGATTACAAACATCAAATACTGCATTACGAAAATTACAATTAAAATTATATTTTAAATGAATACATATAAATAATATTATTATATATTATCCCACCATGTCCATGGTGGGATAACACCAGAAGAATAGAAAGTCTGATGTGAGAAGGTAAATTGTTTCAAGAGGAGTTTTTACTAAAATAAAGTGTATTAGATATATTAAAATTATATAATTAAAATGATATATTACCTCGCAATATACTTGATAGTCATAATTAAAATTAAAAAAATAATTATTAATATATCATCTCTGTGAAACATATATAAAAAAAATGTATTAAGGTTGCCGAATTTTATTATTATTATTATTATCATTATTAAGTTATTTGTATCTTGAAAATAAATAAAGATTACCTTTTTTTAATAAAACTCTGAAGTATAAATATTGATTAAATTTATATTTAATATAGATTAAGCTATAAATTTCAAAATAGATATTTAAAAAAATAGGAGCCCATTATCCTTTATTAATAAACAAATTAAAAATGTAATAAATAAAAAAGTAATTAGAGGAGAAAAAATATTTAAAGCATAAACAACTACCACTATTGTATATTATGAGTATACAGATCAGTTATATGTGGACATTAAAGATGTAACATACTCTGAAATAAAAATGTTGCTATACCTCAGCGTTTTAATAAATTTTGCAACCTTAATAATTTTTTTTATTTGTTTATTTAGACTTAACGACCTTATTCTTACTCCGAGTAGAGCAGGAAGGACGGATTTTCCTACAGGTTTCCACCCTATTATAGGCATGGTGGGAAGGTCCGCCACGAAATTAATTTTAACTTGCCCTGGTGGGATTCGAACCCAGTACCGAGCGCGCTGAAATCCTTGCCCCAACTCGCTCGTCACCGTATAAATTTGTTAACGTAAATTTTTTATTTTAAGATATTGATGGGTGCGATAATTGGCGGATCAAAGTAAATAAAACTAAATGCACCAACGTAACCTTTACCCTCTGCCGAAAATCCTGTCCTCCTATCAATTTCAATGGTATTCCTCTACCTAAAACTGACAAAGTTCGGTATCTTGGTTTCTACCTAGACAAAAGACTTACGTGGAACCCTCACACTCGACTAAAAAGGCAACAACTCAACTGACGCTTCAGCCAACTGTATAGACTATGAAAAAGGAAATCTCATCTTTCCGTTGAAAACACACTTCTCATATACAAAACCATTATTAAACCTATTTGGACTTATGGACTTGAACTGTGGGGCACAGCTAAAAAGTCGAATATCAAACGCATTCAATCCTACCAATCCAAAATCCTCCGAACTATAGTGAATGCTTCTTACTATGTATCCAATAAAGCCCTCCACAATGATCTCAACATACCATACGTCCTCGACCTCATACCTCTTAAATTTTTAAAATTTCATCGCAACCTTTCTTTCTATCCTAACCCTCTGACTCAATCACTATCCAGTTCAACACCTGATAACCCCCCTCGCAGATTAAAACGGCAGTGGCCCCGAGATCGATTGTAAAAATGTATTTATGTTGGAGTTCTATTGCTGGCCAGCTTCTCAACTCATGCCCTGAGTGACTACATTCCGCTCTCACTCAGCCTTCACTGGGTTTTCTTTAACACCAGTGACGCAGCTGAGAGAGAAGAGCTGGGACCTCTCTGTGCCCGGCCAGTCCTTCCATGAGGGGAGGGGCAGGGTTGGTTGGGAGATCCGAGTGTGTATTGTAAATAAAGTATGAATGTAGTTTTAACTTTTAATTTAATTTATCTTTATTTTTATTCTTATTATTTATTTATTTTTACTTATCCAATGTTTTATTTTATTATTTTAGTATTTCATTTTATTTATATGTATATTGTTTATGTATAGGAAGTTCTTTCTGTTATCTTTTTATTTTTTTATTTTATATATATATATATATATATATATATATATATATATAAACAATTTTTCTCTTTGTACATAATGTGTGAATGTAATCATTACTTATTGCTCACATTTGTGGCAGATTGTAATAATTACTGAGTTCTATAAAAAAAAAAATATATATTGATGATTTTGTGAATTTTAATTTTTATTATGAAGTAGTATATTTTACGGTTTATGCAAAATTGATCTTCAGCGCATAGGAATTAAGAAAAGCTCAGTGATATTTGTAACAAAAGAAAAACTCTCCACCACATAATTATTGAATGCCCGGCTTACAAAAATCAGAGAGAAAAGTTTCTTAATTTTTTAAAACCTTTCCAATAATAATATTTAATAAATAAATATACATACAAAACATATAAATTGTAAAGAAGAGGTAAATAGATAACATAATTTCACGATTGGCTGTATGGATAATTCAAATGAAATAAAAAAAAAAATTATATTTTGAGTTAATATTTAATAATAATATTAATATGTATTTATTTAAAATATGATTTTACTGTTTGTAATTGTCATAATGATAATGCTTGCGGTTTTTGTTGCTTGTTATCTATTGTTATAATACAGGGCTTGAAAATGTGGGTGGCATTGGCCATGAAACGTTGCCCGGTTATATAATGAAACAAATATTTTCTGGATAAAATAATTTTTTTTTTTTTCAGAAGATAATATGGCTTTCATTATCCTTCTACATTAGCAGGCATCGTGTTACTCTAGCCTCTGAACTTCAAAGAGTTTAGAAGTTACGCCCAACGAATTCATTAATGAAATCCCTAACAATCGAGCTGCTATAGTACGGCACAACCAGTGCCCTGCCTCCAGCCCCAAAGCAATTACTACCGCCCTATTTACGCTTTGTAGATGTCAACAAAACGATAATGGCGGCGAGCGGTAGGAAGATCACGTAACCTCCCACCCACAGCCTCCTCAATGAACACCTTGTCTCTTGCACTCCTAACAATGACTCCCATTGTCTGCCAACTACGTGCAAGGTTACGCTTTGACAACCATATTTACTTTACCTTCTTCATTTGCCTATGAATAGCCTTGTCAATAGGCGACTACCTGGTTAAGGCCCGAATGGGACTATTCAATTACCTCGGCTTCGAACCTTTGTATTCCTTTTAAACGTGGCTTAATCACCTCAGCTAGTTAGGATAGTTCCGTTGATCGTTAACCTGCTAACGAGATTAATGAAGTAGTACGTGGCTAGTATGTAATAGGGATGACTATCGTAAGAAAAATATCGATAAACGATATAGTAGTGACCAAAGATAATGGATATGTCGATATATCCAATCGAAAATAATCACTGTTGACATTGAAGAGGAAACTGTAGCAACTTATTTCCTAGCCAACCTACATAAAAATGGAAACGTTGCATTAAAACATTAAACATTAAAAACTTTTCCTTAGGTGTTGTTACTTTTTTAATACATATAGTTGTATGTTGTATTTGTATAATACAGGAAAAACGATATACCGCTAGGTACATTAAAATATCTTAAGAAAAATATCGATATAAAAATATGGCATTATCGGAAAAAAAACTTTGATATATCATGTATCGATACCCATCCCTATTCTGTAAGATATAATAAATTATTTAAGGCTCCCAATTCATATTTCGGCCTAAATTGGTAATATTTTATAATAGGAAAGATTAAGCAATCAGTTTTTTTTTCTTGTTTTTTTTCTTACTTTTCCCCGACTATCCGTGAACTTTAAACTTTTTTTTTTAATTTTCAAAATGAATTAACATTAATGGGAAATGAATATTACATTAGTACTTGATGGCATCAAAGAAATACTATTTTATTACTTATCCTTTTCTCTTATTTATATATAAAATGATTTTATCTAGTTTAATCCAAATTTGAAATGTTTGTAACTATTATTAATTTATTTTATTTTTTTATTTCTCATAATCTGAGAGCTTATACCCTCTTTTATTATGTAATCATTAATCCGTTGATACTTGCTTAATAGTATAAAAAATTATTGACACTAGCTTCACGGTCAGAGGAATCATGAGTTTTCAATTGGGATAATATGCTCCTTACTTTTATGTCTACTATCGATTTTTACATATTTGTATGTACTGTATAGTATATGGGTATACGTATATAATGATATTAATTGATGTTTCGGTATATGTATTCGTTATTATATGTTATTTTCAGTTACAGCTGTAATTGATATTGTGTTCATATTTTTATGTTTGCGTTTTCAATTTCTTTTTAGAATTTTAATTTCAGTGAACGATACATATATATAAAATGATGTAATATTTTATGTAGGTAGTGGTTTATTTATTTATTTTTTATGTTGTATTATAAGCAGTTTTTCATTAAACCAAAAAAAAAAATATATATATATATTTAATACTTGTGTTTTAGTGTCATTACCATTGGCTGTTCTTTGGCTACGATTTTTTTAATGTTTAATTTTTATTCTTTATAATAATTATAGAGTATTTCACCTGACCCGCATGAATCCCAAAAGATTAACAAACAGGATATTTACTATGGCAGGTAGAGGTAAGGCTTCCAAGAACAAGTGGATAACATCGGTGAAGTCAGATCTGGAACAACTAGGGATCCCACAGCATAAAACACAAGACCGACTGCAGTTCCGACAAGCTATCCGACAGGGTGTTTTCCCAGTGTCCCTTACCAGTAAGAAGACCACAGGGACCAAATGGACAGAGGAGAGAAACCTGGCTCATAGTCAGAAAATGAAAGAATTCTGGAAGAGAAAGAAGAAGATCCTCACTGAAAAATAGCTACGAGCCCGTGGTCCTTAGAAGGCCCAAAAAAAAAAAAAAAAAAAAAAAAAAAAAAAAAAAAAAAAAAAAAAAATTATAGAGTATTTATGATTATAAAGTGTATCATTTTTCTTAAAACTTGTTCAAAAATAAAGAATTTTCTAAGATATTAAGTTTTTTTTTTTTTTTTTTTTTTAGATAATAATAACTCATTTTTTCTGATATAATGAATGTATGTATATGTATATTTAATACATAATAAATATAAATATATATTATAATATTATATCAGATTATTTATTTAACTGATAATTGCATCCAAAATATACACTAACTAAATGACACAAATTATGTCTTTTGTTTTATGAGATTTTGAGAAATCGTAGTTCTTTCAACTCTGGTATGTGCAATGGTACCACCTTGTAAAGGATTTTTTTCGCAACTTTAGTTTCACAAGACCTCGTGAAGTAATGCAGTGGTTTTTCTGAAGAAACGAGGATTAAGTCCCTACTTACTTTAGCCAGTCTGGGTCCGTAAACATTTATGGGCAGAGTACCCATTATGTGTTACCATGAACCTCTAAGCTGATTGTTGTCACCCACGAAAATGAATTATTTAAAGTTACGCATTGGTTTTTATTTAAAATTTCAGCACTTCTCCCCCCCCCCCCCCCTACAAGCTAAATTCAGTGTTGGAAATTGATAATGTTTAAATTACTAATTGATGTTAAATATTTTGACAGGAAATCGTTTAATTATGCCAGATATAATCCTTGCATTTTCTATATTTATTTTATATTTCTAGAAAACTCGAAACCTACCACCAAAATAAGAACATAATTAAAAATTAAATTTGGTATTGTTTTACTATGATTATCATTTGCCAATTTATAATAAAATACCGCCAAAAAAGTACACATATAATGAGCAAACATTAGAAATCAATAAATTGTATACATTATTACCGAATGTGGAAAGAAATTTTTAAAAATATGTCTATGATGTTTTTGTAAATTTAAATCAATCGGTAGATATTCTTTTTGCTAAAAAATTTAATATATAAAAAAAGTAAGAAAATTAATTTTATTTGCTACTGATAATAACTGAAGTCATAATTATAACTAGCGTATAATTTTTTAATTATAACTATAGCCATAATGTCTCATCAGTTATGTTATTAAAATTAAGTGGAAAACTGAGACTACAAGTTTGTAACAATAGTGCAATAAATTTTATAAATTAGCAGTTTGATAAAAATTTCTTTGATCATTTTTTATAACAAATAATAAATAGACCATTTATATATATTTTTTTTTTAATATAAAAAAGGAATTTTATTTTTTGGACACGACACTTTTTTGAGGTAGTTGTACAAAATTATAATATGCACCCCAAAAAAATAAAAAATAAAAAAATAAAAAATTTCGAAATGAACTTCATTTCATTTCCTATTTCGAACCATCAAGTTAACTAAACTAACTGCTATCAATCTATGTTTCTAAATATTTCAAAGTATATAAATAATGTTTATTATTTAACCTTTCTGTTTTTAATATGCATTTTATAATATTTTACTTTTGTATTTTGTAATAATCGTTATATTCTCTGTTTCAGGTGAGTTACGTTGTTGAACCCAACAAATTTCTACTACGAGGTAAATTACATGGAGTTAAGCTCATATAACTGCTTACTTCATAAAAATTATATGTTTATTTACTATACTTTTTTTGGTGTATAATTACATCAACCCGATCAATCATATTTAAAAAAAAAAATATGATATACTTTATTTTTGTTCTCGACTTTGTTTTTTGATTCAGAAAAATTATTCCTATTTATGTAATTGGCAAAGTTAAAATGCGCGTCCGACAACCCATGAGGAAATAAATATTAATGAAAAAATAATATTTTTTCTGAAATTACTCATTATTTTCCCCTAGTATCTAGACTAAATCGCCAACAGATTTTTTTAAGTAAGCCCCGTTATCGCTGTTGAGTTATTTAGTTATAACTGTGTTATGTTTCATAAACTATTAATGAATATAGTGAATTAGTTTAAATTTAGAATAATTTAAAATATTTTTTCTTTTATACGATGTAAGTACGTACATTGATGAAACAATCTTAAGTTACGCCGTTTTATCTTCGGGTGAGACAGAACGACACGGGAGTTAGGCGGGTTGCAGCATCCATGTTGGAAGGGGCTGTGCGTATTCAGCTTGATTCATTTTTATTTTGTCTTTTTCTATGTCTATTGTAAAAGTTTAAGAAGAAATCAAATATGTACGATTTATATTAAAACCTAATTATCTGATTATTTGTTTGCCCATTAAAATTTCCTATTAACTTATAATATAAATAAATATATGTTTTTATAATAAATATAATTACCATCCAACTTAATAACGTAATTATTTACGATAACTAGTTTGTTATTTAAATAACCAGTTACAAGACACACAGATAAGAGAAACAGGATTTTAAAAGTTTCATCACTTAATGATTAACGTAACCTAATAAGGTTATTTTTAATTTAAAATTTATTTTAGATTTGTAATTATGGTTGTATTTACGCTCGAAAAAAAACAAGTATTGCAAAATAGCCCATAACTTATCATGCATTTTCCAATAGAAATCGGTTTAAAAGTTTTAGGATTCTCCTTGTTGCTTGGGCCGTTATTCTGATTATTTCTTCGTGTTTTTCGTTATTGCAATATGCCAATTTCAAGAAAGCATTCACATAAAAAAAAACTGTAACGGTAATTAAACAAATTTGGAAAAACGGAGTTGAGCTTTGGGGCTTCGTTAAACCTTCCAATTCCTTACGTATCTAATCCTTACAATCCAAAATTCTTCGGGAAGTTCGTAGTCCTCCTTATTATGTCACAAATGAACTTATATTAATGATCTTAATGTCCTATACTCACTCACTCACTCACTGTTGGGCGCTACAGTCCTTGTGGGACCTGGGCCTCTGGCACCGTTCTTCCCCATGCCTCGCGCTCTCCAGCGAGACTCCTCCAGTTTCCAATTCCCATCTTTCTTATATCTTCCTCCAAGTCCTCAATCCACCGCCGCCTGGGTCTGCCTCTTTTCCTTTTTCCTCCTGGTGCACCATTTAGCATAATTTTAGGCAGCCTACAGGGCTCCATCCTTTCGAGATGCCCTAACCATCTAAGCCTACTCTTCTTTGTAACACATAGGATATCAGGCTCTCCGTACAATTCAGTTAATTCGGCATTGCTTCTGATTCTCTATCTGTGTTCTTCTTTAACGGCTCCAAAGATCTTTCTAAGGACTCTTCTCTCCCAAACCAGTAGAGCTCTTCTGTTTTCCTTGGTTAGAGTCCACGTTTCACTGCCATACATTGCTGCTGGCCTAATTATTGTTTTGTATAACAAAAGCTTTGCCTTCCTGGAGAGACTTTTGTATCGGAGAGCTTTTTTCAGAGCATAGAAACATCTGGTTCCTGCTACCATTCTGCCCTTAATTACAACTTCTAAATTATTGTTCTCCGCCACAACCCCTCCCAGGTAGTTAAATGTGCTGCAGCTGTTAAACGTGTTTTCCCCCGCATCCACGATATCTCTATCGTATAATGGCCCATATTTTGCTGAATTGGCCCAGACAAGATACCTAATGACAAGCTGCATACCCACTCAAAACCATTAGCCTTTTAATTTTCTTCCCACTCAATTCTCAATAACCCTCCAAGTGTCTGAAAAGAAGATGGTCTAGGGACCTTCTAATACAGAAATTTTTTTTTTTATATGCATTTATTGAAATTTACAACTGTACAGAATATATACATCAAGTAAATGTATTGACAACGATTATAATAACATGTTAAAACTTGGAAAGAACTACCCATCAGTAGCACTTTATTAAAACTTCTACACTAGAAGGTCTCTACGCCATCTTCGTTTCAGACGCCTCGGAGGATTATCAGGAATGAAGTGGGAAGCAAGTTGAGAAACTGACGAATTTGAGTGATTATGGAGCTTACTGTGAAAGGATAGGTATCTGGTGTAGGCTAAATCAGCAACATATGGCACATTAAGGTCTTTATGGATAAGTTTATTGGTGACAAAGTAAGGAGCATTGAGGATTTTACGTAGGATTTTGGATTGTAAGAATTGAATACGAGATGAATTGGATGGTTTAGTGGAGCCCCAAAGCTCAACCCCATACGTCCAAACAGGTCTAATCACAGTCATGTATATGAGTCTTTTGTAATAAATTGGGAGCTTTGAACGTTTGTCTAGTAAATGTTGAAGTAGTCTGAAACGACGGGCAGTTTCTTGTCGTTTTAGTCTTGTATGTGGATTCCAAGTTAGTCGTTTGTCCAAGTGGAGTCCTAGGTAGCGTATCTGTTCAACAGGGATTAGTGGAGTATCATTAAAGGATACTGTAGGACAGGTGGTAGTAGGTTTACGACGAAGGGTAAAGGTTATTTGGTGGGATTTGTTTGTATTTATTTTGATTCTCCATTTTTAACACCATTCTTGAAGGTTTAGGATATGGGATTGGAGTGTTTGAAAGGCAATGAAGGGATCATTGTTTACTGATAATACACATGTGCCATCAGCGTAAGTAGTGAGGACAGAAAAGAAAATTTAAAAAAAAAAAATAAATAAATAAAAAAATAAAGTTTCTTAAAACTGCATTATATGACAGGAAATAAATCATATCTGGCCTAGATATTTTTTAAAATAAAACATTAATGTAGAACATTTATTGAATTGCTACAAATATGTAGTTAATTTAGAAGTTATTGACACGCAATTGTAATCATTTTACCACACATTTACTTGTTTTATTTATTGTTTACAGTTGTTAGTATCAATAAAGTATAATATATATATATATATATATATATATATATATATATATATATATATATATATATATATATATATATATAACTTGAGGTATGCATGAAGGTATAGAAGGATCAATACAATTAGGATTGATTAATTAATTGCCACTTCTATTGAGATTATTTTATTTGAAAACTAGTTTCGAATGCTAAACAATCATCTTCAGTTCTAAAACATGCACAATTTTCAACACATCAGCATACATTTGTTACATGTATTATATATACTAAGGTTTTCAAAAATTTAAGGCAACAAATCAAATGGTACTCAGCTGAAGGGCCAGGTAGGTTAAATTTTTGGGGTTTTTACCTCTGGATTTCTGATCATTTAAACAAAAATTTGGATCGGTTTTAAACTATTTTATTATTTATAATGATTAATTATTTCGAAACAAGTTTGCTTATAAAGTAGTTCCAATAGAAGAGATATTTTATTCATCAAGCTTCGTGAATATGACTTCAACTGCTTAAAGAGTGAAAATTATGTATTTCTTGGTTTACAATTTTTTTTTTTTTAATTGATTGTCTTAGTTCTGAAATTAAGGAGGATGAGTGGACATTTTGGGTTTTTAAAAATTCAACTTGAATCACAACCTCTAAAATTTCTTAGCTTCTCAGAACTTCAAGACTTCCTAATATTTCTATTTTATATTTTTAAACCACCTTTCCTAGTGACAAGTCGTTAAATATGTTGACAGATATGTAAACTGCGTATTATAGCCCTGGCAGACGCCTAGCTTACTAATGCTGGCCGAGGACCTCCTGGTATGTGAAGTGCAGCCGCTGTAGAGAAAGTTATTGTGCAATAGTGTGATGAACGTCTTTAGCCCGCCCCTTTCCGACTACTAATTCTCTTCCTGTGCCAAACACCATGCTAGTTCCGCAATCAGTTTTAATCACATAGTGTATACATCATTCTAGTTCCGAAAAACTCGCTTGTCAAAGTAGTAAACTAGTTTTCTAAAAGTAAAACTGGTTTTAAAAGGTTATCTTATCTGGTTTTAATACGAAACCTCAAGATGTTAATGGTGGTTTATTTATTATTGTGCTACAAATCATTACATATCTTGTTATACGTTATGATAATTTCCATTTATAAATATAGCTATTTAAATGATTATTTTTTTTAAATTAGAGATTTTTTTTTAAATTACAATCCACCGGACTTAAGGGAAAAACATTAGTTATTTCACGTCTTTAATATATTACAAAGTAAAAATAATAAATCTTTTAGGATTGATGAATTTTTTGGAATTTCTTTTTATTTAAATATTAATTTCGAGTATTAAACATTCATCATCAGTTCAGAAAACATACATAACCTTACGACACATCAACAATGGCCAAATAGTAGAGGTCATCATGGAACAATATAGTCTCGGAACGTCGCCAAAATAGTTGTTTTTATTTATTGACTGAACCTCAAGAACCTTACTAAACATTTAATAGTAACAGTCAAGAAATTTATCCATATTGACATATCGAGACAATACTGGAAAATATCTATAGTGGAAGAATGGGATTTTATGAAGATATCAAGACAACCCTCGGTCCTGAAGCAGTTACAGTGATGAAGGAACTCCAGAAATGCAACAGAAAACTAGCAAGTGTGAAGAATACTAGGACATTCCTACTAAGATGCCAGTCAGAAAACATATTTCCATCGTATAGCATTAACACTTTCCGTAACCTTCATTCCGTACGTAATATTCACAAGAAATATAATATAGAACTATAAAAAGTAGTGAATAGATGCATGAAAAGTATTTTAAACATTGAAATAAAAATTGTGATAAATAAAATCAATAATTTAAATAATGAAATTATTGACCGAACCTCAAGAACCTTACTAAACATTTAATAGTAGCAGTCAAGAAATTTATCCGCATATATATATATATATATATATATATATATATATATATATATATATATATATATATATATATATATATATTATTATTATTATTATCGTTACATCCCTGTTGAGAGAGCATTGGAACTTGACATCTATGATGGTTACTTTTCCCTCTATATATATATATATATATATATATATATATATATATATATATATATATATATATATATATATCATATATTAAACACAAAAATAGCTAATACATAGTATATAAACGCGTGTGTAAATTGCTTGTATGGCAGTTTTCTTTTCGTGCTCCTTTTTTTACACTTCAATTAAGAATTTTTTATTATGACACTAAACCGAAAATGATTTTCGCAAGTAGGTTGTGTAAGTTCTTTATTCAGTATTATAGAAGTTATCGAATTTATATTTTGTTTTCATAACCTTTCTTAAATTTCAATATTCGATGTATGTTAATTGAATTGTTTGACAGAAATCAATAAACCTATTTTTAAGGGTTGAAATATAAATGAATACAAATGGCTTTTTGCCGACTAGTCGCCTAACAAAAAAGTTCCCCACTAGTCTGCTTACCTCTACTAAATAGAGGTACAGATATATATATATATATATATATATATATATATATATATATATATATATATATATATATATATATATATATAGAGAGAGAGAGAGAGAGAGAGAGAGAGAGAGAGAGAGAGAGAAAGAGGGAGAGAGAGAGATTTAATAAATATAGATATTATATATAATCTATGTAGCAAGTGCTGATTGTTAGATATTTTGTATTTTACGCAATGACTCCCTCCATAACATGTTATCATTATGTAACAAATAATCATCACATAATATGGTAGTGATTGTTCGTAGTTAAGAAAGCGTTTCGGCATTTCAGCAGTAGTTGTGTAAGTTTTCGTTCTATTTTTTATATATATATAGTAGAATCGTCAATAGTTGTATGGTAAAAAAAATTGTTTTTCTCATATGGCTAGTAGTAGATATATTTAGACAAAAGGCAACGCTCGAGTAGGAATGACACTTTCTAAGCATACATAATCGAGGTGTGGAATCTTTCTTTCATTCTCATCCTTTAATTCATGCTCAAAATCTTTAAATTCACTTATTTCAGCAATAGATAATTACTCCAAAACTATACCCCGAAGATATAGGCACAGAAGAACGGAGCGGTGATTGTTTTGAACCACACTAGTTTACAATTTTTATTTTCTAAAATATGTATATTTTTCACTTAATTAAATAAAACACTTCTATCTAAAAAAAAAAAAGAAAATACCTTGATGGGAGTACCAACCAACTTAGAACCGTGTCTTCTAAAACACTCGCACCTAATCGCTCGGCTATGACAGGCTTATATATCTATATCTATATCTAGAATAAGCTCATATAACCTCAATTTATATTATTATTATATTATATTTTTTTAGCTATTTAATGAAATTCACAGTTGTTTACAAAATAAGAAAAAAATACTTCTAGTAAACGTGAAGATAATGATCATAATATCATGTGAATTGCTTGTAAAGCAACTGTCCATTGGTAGCACTTCAATAAAAGTTCTATATTAGAAGGTCTCTAGATAATTTTCTTTTCAGAAGACTATATTCTATCTGGAATAGAAGGAAGTATAGAAATCTGCTGCGGCTAAAGCAGCAACATATGGAATGTTAATAAATCTGGCCTCGGAAACGGATCCAGAACGAAATTTTACATAAAGGGTAAGGTATAAATAATTTTGGTCAAAACGTGACTAATAGCTTGTGGTTACTTAAACGTTGACCCATACTTTTATTCATACAGACTTCAAACTTGCAGTGTCACGTACCTTATATGCAGTAAATGTTTATAATAATTTGTTAACGTTTCTTCAATTCATAAAAAACAATCTTAACTGAGCTTCGACATCAGACGTTGTACGCTGATGAGAGATGAACCTTCCAAACCTCAGGTATATTTTGGCTGTAGGAAGGCAATTTTCGAAATTTTTACTTTGCATAATTTCCACATACGAGATAATTATTAAATATATCTTTTTATATCAATTTATTGAAATTTACATCTGCAAAAAAATACATAAATCAAGTAAATGTGTTGATAACGATTACAATAACTTGTAAAAACTTGAAAAGAACTACTATATCAGTAGCACTCCAATAAAAATTCTACACTAGAAGGTCTCTAGGGCATCTTATTTTCAGACGCCTCGGAGGATTATAGGGAATGGTGAAGAGAGCAAATTGGGAAGTTAGTGGATTTGAGTGGTTATGGAGTTTACTATGAAAGGATAGGTATTTAGTTTGGGCTAAATCAGCAAAATATGGAACATTAAGGTCTTTATGGATAAGTTTATTTGTGAAATAATAAGGAACATTGAAGATTTTGGATTGTAAGGGTTGGATACGAAAAGAATTGGAAGGTTTAACGAAGCCCCAAAGCTTAACTACAATTTACTAGGATTTATGAAGATAAATTAATTTGATCTGTTTGGAAGTTACAGCGATTCGCGTTTAATGAGATAACTATTCGTTCCTGGTTCATATATACAATAATAAAGACTGGGATAGAATCTTTTGAGGCGTACTAATTAGGGATTGCCTGAGAAAATTGCTTTAAGTTTCTTTTCTATTTGTGGGCACGTTGTTCCATGGAGTTTTACGTTTGTTTATTGTTTGGAATGACACAAAAATACCACGTGTAAGTAGCGTTGCCTTGAAGAGCAACCTCCCGTGTAAACCTCGCTTTCCCTAACATTCCCAGGGCATGATAATATCCACATTTTCACCTCAACTGCTCCTCATTTCTTGTCAATTATTCAAAAAAGAATAGCGGCTTACTTCTTTCATTTTATAAATTAAAAAACTGTATCACCACTACTAGGGATGGATATCGATATTTTGTTTCGATTTATTAATATATAATACCGATGCCTCGGTTAAAAAAAATGGCTATTACAAAAAATAATCTATAAGAGAACAAAAAAAGCAATAATTAACAAAAAAGTATAATAAAACGGTGATATTGCCCTCCTGCATTTATTTCGTTTGTTCCTACAGCTTCGAGTAAAAATTGAAAGCCTATCATTATCCTTCTACGAAACGACAAGAAAAAAAAAAATTTCTTTTCATTTTTTTTCTAACAGAACAATTTCCCTTGTTCTAGATCAAAAATAATACATATAGAATTTCAAAACAATTATTTTTTCAAAAATCAAGCATTCATAATCGAAGAAATGTATTTGCTAACAGAAAATGGGAAAAAAAAAATGCGATTTTAAAGTAAGCTATCGATTTTAACTCGAAGCTGTAGGCACTAACAAAATAAATGCAGGAAGGCAATATCATCGTTTTATTAAACTTCTTTTTAATTATTGCTTTTATTGTTCTCATATATATATATATATATATATATATATATATATATATATATATATATATATATATATATATATATATATAATATATATATATATATATATATATATATATATAAAAGGTTCGCGGGACTGAGTTTTTAAAAAGAGCGTTTTTATTGTCTGACATACATTATACAAGAAAAAGCACAATTTACAGCCTAATACAAGAACTGCGTGTTGAACATCTGGCGTCACAACGCTTAGACGTGCAGAATGTCAATCGGGCACAGGTGGGGGTGGCCTTTTATACAGTTATCTAGGAGAGGGGATAGTGTACATTTATTTATTATCTCTAATACCATTGGGTTTCCATAACTTCTCCCCCCCCAAGTTCCGAGGTCTCCGATGGAACAAATATCTTAGTGTAAATAGGTTAGATTCTATACAATAAAAATAAAAGGTTTGAACCTTATACATTTCTCAATACCTTTTACACTAAGTCATAACATTACAGTAGATAACATTCTATAAACAAAAGGGATTGGACCTTATAATTTAAGTTTATACAAAAATAAAAGGATTATAACTTGTGTACTAAGTTTAGGATTTGTACTATCTATAGTTTTAAATAAAAAGATTAAACTCTGTACTGAAATACCATTATCAATTTCCTATAAACAAAAACGATTAGACTTTGAATTTCCTGTTTACTAAGTCAGGATTTGTTCACTTGAAAAATAAAAAGATTAAACCTTGCCCATCTCTTAATATTAACAATAAGCTTAAACTATAAAATGTTTATACATTACAAAATTCCTTACATGCTAAAGTACAATTTTCCTTATAACTAAAAGATAACAGGATATTTCTTAATACTAAACAATTCATATCTATACATTATTTAAACAAAAGGAAAAAATAAAATAAGAGTCTTTGAATCAGTTTCCTCTATTACAAATAATACTTTTAGCTTCAAAATTACTCAATTAAAATAATAATTTTTTAAATCAAAATAATAATTCAAACACTCCTTTACAATAATTACAATAATTACAATAAATAATAATTTCAAAATAAAATACATACTTTTTCAATGATCAATCAAAATAATATTTCAAGACAAAATAATAGTATCCTAATATTTATGAGAGTGACTTCAAAATATTAATTACAAAATAAATCGGACAGAATATTCCTGTGAAATAAAATAATAATTTGAATGATCTTTTACGTTATTAACATTGAATATAACATTTTACAACAAAATACAAAAGTCCGACTTTATTAAAATAACTACAGCATTGTCAATTTAATACAGATAATTCTTTTAATATAACATAAACATTACTCCTAATACCATTGCATTTATTATATTTAAAATAAAAGATTTTTAAAACATTTTAATATTGTTTAAATAAAATTAAATATTTTTAATCATAACCATTATCTGAATCATTTGTGTCATAATCATCCGAGATATCCGAAATATTCACGCGAATGGATTCATTATCGTCGTCCGAAATAGATTGTTTCTTTTTCCTTTTTTTCCTAGTGGCCCTTCTAATATTGTCAATATGAGTTTTAATTGGTCTTTTGTCTTTTACTAATACATTTACTTTTTTAAATTTGTCTCTACTTTTTATTTTCGCTTGGTTATTTTTTCAAATATTCTGTATCTCCTAATTGTCTCTGAATATCTAAAGGGTCTTCTCTATTTTTATTTAATTTTTCAGTCCTTGTTTCTTTTTCGTCATTTATTTTCGATCTAATTAATTTATGTAATAATTGTTGGTCCTTATGATACTTTAATACATATTGTTCTGTCAGGTCGATGTTTTCGTTTGATTCTAATCTGGAGGTTCCGAAAGTGATTTCATTAGGTGTTAATTTTAATTTATTGTTCAAGGTATTATTATACGCTATTACCGCTAATCTTAATTTCTGTTGCATCGAACATTTATCTTTTTCTTTTCCTATTATTCTTAATAACTCGTTTAGGGTAGAGTGGACTCTGTTCAATAATCCCAAAGAGTTTGAGTGGCTGGCTGAGGTATAATGTAAAATAATATTATTTTCTTCACAAAACTGTTTTACCAAATTATTTTTCATTTCCGTCCCTTGGTCTAATGATATTTGTAGAGGTGTGGGAAAGTATGTCATATAGTTAGTCAGTGCGTTACAAATATTAATTGCGTTCTTTGATTGTAAGGTTTGAGCAAATAAATGTTTCGAAAATGTGTCTACTGCTGTGAAAATTATGGCATTGTTAAAATTAAAAATGTCAATCATTAATTCCTGAAACGGTCTTTCTGGTGTAGGTGTAATTTGAAATTTGGTCTTTATAGGTTTTCGGTCATATTTCGTAACTTTACAAGTTTCGCATTTATTAATATACTCTGCTATTTTATTTTGCATCCCTGGAAAATAATATTCTTTTTTGAGTTTTTCAAATGTTTCATTTATACCCCTATGTTTAGTTTTGCTTAAATGGTAATTATCTATAATTTCTATTTGTTCATTCGGATTTTCGACGTCATTCACAATTTGTTTGTATTTTTTCAATTTGACCGATGGATATTGCGTTTCTATTATTTGTTGTATTGTTCTAAAATAATCGTCATATAAATTTTCGATTATTTCGTTAGGCGATTTACAAATTATCCCGTATGTTTTATTAGGTTCGAGTATTTGTTCTAATAATGAAGCGATATCTGATTTAGCGTAAATGTTTAATTCGTATCGGCGTTTCCCAAATGGTTTAGTGAAATTAATTTTTGTATTTCCCCTTTTTATAATTATTTGATTTTTTTCTATATTTATACATTTTTCGGGTTCACAAATTCGTACTTGTTTGTTACTAGATTCCTGGGAATGGATTGTCTCTAAATCATCTTCCGGCGGTACTTCTAAGTCCTCTATTATCGCGTCATACTCGGAATTGTTTTCGTCCGCTATTTCCTGATTTAATAATTGTTCGACGTCCATTTCCTCCGCGTCGCTATTATGATTCAATTCGTCGCTCTCTGAAAGGTTGGGGGTGCATTGCACAAGCCAAAAGGCATACGTAGAAACTCAAAATGTCCATTTTCGGTGGAGAACGCGGTTTTAGCTATTGAATCTTTATCCATTTCAATTTGGTGAAATCCCGACGCGAGGTCTATGGTGGAAAATATTTTCGATCCCTTTAGTCTATTTAATAAATCTTCAATATTCGGTAGGGGAAATTTGTCTTTTACTATAGCCTGATTTAGTTTCCTATAGTCTATCACCATTCTAATTTTTTTCTGTCCCGACGCGTCTGATTTTTTTGGTACGATCCAAAGCGGAGAATTATACGGCGATTTGCTAGGTCTTATTATATTACTTTTTAATAGTTTTTGAACTTCATCATTAATTTGTTTTTTAAATTGTTCCGGGTAACGGTAATTACGCGTATAAATTGGATTTTCATTCGTTGTTATTATTTTATGTTTTATTAATCCCGTTGATTTTAAATTCTCGTCGTCCCTTTTTAATACTTCGCCATGTTGGCTAATAATTTCGATTAATTCTTCCTTTATTTCCGGACTAATATGTTCGTGGCGAATTAAGTTTTTAATTTCGTTTTTATCATTAATAAAAAATAAGTCATTCTCTAATTTGAATTTTTTCTTTTTAAATTTTAATTCATTTTTTTCTAAATTGATTTTTAATATTAGTTTTTTCATTGTCTCGTAGCCCAATAAAATATTAAACCTTTCGCTAAACGGAAATATTAAAAATTTGACTTTTTGATTAATTCCTATCAGGGGCATTAGGTCAATTATCACGCTTTGTGATCCTTCCGCCGTTCCCGTAGGTGTTCGAATCGCAAAATCTTCTTTAGAAATTTCCGAGAAACGTGGAATGTGATCGGGGTGTATATAATTTTTCGTGGCACCCGTATCAATTAGCCATTTATTTCCCATACTGTCAATTAAATTTGGTAAGTCGTTATTTAAGTTTAAGTCATGAATTTCTATTTGTTTATCCTGGTTATCTATTTGTTTATCTGGTATAGAATTTAAATTGTTTATATCCGGTCCGGAGGTCTGCTTGTGCTTGGGCCTAATTCTAAAAAATGATCCTGTCTTTTTTTCAAAGATTCAATACGCTCTAACAGTAATTTAATTTTTTCATCTTTTTCTTCCTCAATTGTATGTACCCTATTAGAAACAGTTCTCATCGAAACGGTGTTTGAATCTATTTGAGGTTGTTGGTAATTTTGTCTTATATTTTTGGAGGGTGGTTTGTTGAAAAATTTATGTTGCGATTGGGGGTCCCACGGTTGATTATAAATCGGAGTCGTATATTCAATAGCTCGCTGTTGTGGCCGGAAGTTATGCTGATTGTTATTGTTATAAGAATTAAAGGTTGGACCTTGCTCATGCTGATACTGTTGCTGTCGGTAATGTTGAGGATTATTATACGACGCATATTGCTCGCGGTGATACTGGTGGGGTCGGTAATTTTGATAATCATAGTGGTTGTTAAAATTTGGTCGGTACTCTTTATTTTTATAATTATTTTCAAAATTTTTCTTTTTGTAATTATTTTGAACTGGGTTTTTTTGGTGTTTTTTATCGCCATAAATTCTATGTTCGATGTGAGCCGCGCTGTTTCTTAGTATTTCTTCTAGGTCTTCTAATGAATCGAATTTTATATGGTAAATGAAGTCCGTTAGTGCTGGGTGTAAACTATGTACTGCGTGGTGGGATATCTGCTTGTCATACCTATACATTTCGTCCTGTTTGTCTAATATCTCATTGTCAGAGTAAATTCGCGCATATAAATCGCATCTTTTTTGGCCCAGTCGTTCTAAGAAATCGAGTGGGTTTTCATTATGGTAAGTCCGCGTATTTA
This sequence comes from Euschistus heros, assembly GCA_003667255.2. Lineage (NCBI taxonomy): Eukaryota > Metazoa > Arthropoda > Insecta > Hemiptera > Pentatomidae > Euschistus > Euschistus heros. The sequence continues at coordinate 1,041,925 of RCWM02000117.1, read as the reverse complement.
AAATTTCCGGAATTAATTGTTCCCTAGTTCTCGTGTCCTGGTACTTTTTCTTTAAGAATTTTATTATTTCTTTTACTGTATTAAATTCTTTGTCGTATACGGCGACTTTAGCTTTTCCAGTTAGTTTATTTAAGATTGTTAAAACAAGTTTAGCTTGATTTGTATTTTTATGGGTATTATCATCTTTACAATATAAATTATATAAAAATTCGCTATTTCTAATAAAATCAACTAGTTGTAACGGATTTCCGTCATATTCCGGGATTAATGCTAAATCGTGATTTTTAATTTCAAGAGCCATATTATTTTCTTTTTCAACTAACGTAGAACCAGTTATTTTTAAGTTGCTTAATTTTTCTTCCAATATATTCATAAAAATGCTAAATTAATATTTTAAATTATTATACTTATTTCTAACTTATATTTAAATTACAAAATTACTTAAAAATAAAAATAAAAATAAAATTAATTATACTTTTTCTTGATACAACGTTGTCTTCGATGTCTTCTTGATGACGCTCCCTTTAGCTCCTTCCCGTCGATTCTTTAGCAAGAGGTTGTAGGTCCTTTTGGTCAAGGTATTGGAATACCAAAGCGCTCCCAAAGACTTGAAGATCTGCTGATGTACTAATACTCAGCTCCCAATCTTCTCATGCCAGTGGAAAGAGGTCTCGCTGTTCTGTACCTGAAATAAGATAGAACTGCCGCGAAGTTACGTTAACGCTTCCAAGAGTCCCTCCGTTCGGGCGCCAGCTAAATAAAAGGTTCGCGGGACTGAGTTTTTAAAAAGAGCGTTTTTATTGTCTGACATACATTATACAAGAAAAACCACAATTTACAGCCTAATACAAGAACTGCGTGTTGAACATCTGGCGTCACAACGCTTAGACGTGCAGAGTGTCAATCGGGCACAGGTGGGGGTGGCCTTTTATACAGTTATCTAGGAGAGGGGATAGTGTACATTTATTTATTATCCCTAATACCATTGGGTTTCCATAACTATATATATATATATATATATATATATATATATATATATATATATATATATATATATATATTAATTTTTTGCAATGGCCATTTTTTATTAACCTAGGCATCGGTACTGAAACCTAGAATCGATGTTTTGGTTACGTGGATACTGATAATCGAAATTATTGTGACGACACATCACTGGTATAGTTATATCGATACATCGATATATAAACTTATCGATCAAGTTACATAATATGGCAACAGTACAAATTTCCTGACATAGCACAACAGAGGCTGAAAAGGAAGTGGATGAGGGATCTTCACGTCTAATCCCTAATAATTTAGTATCACGCCTGGAGATTGTTCCACTGGGTGCTGACTCCCTCATGCCTGATCATGTCTGTCGTTTCAATGTAACTTCAATGTAAATTCACTGGTTGTCCATTGTGTACAGTTGTGAATGAAATCATTATGATGAAAAAAAAAAAAAAAGTTACTATCAGATTTTTGTAAATAAATATGTATCTAAATTGCTAAAAATGGAACTTTCCTTTTCTTGTTTCAACCTTTATATTACATTTTAATTAGTAATTAATATTTTTAACTATAGCGAAACCAAAACTGTGATTAAAAAAAAAAAATAGGAGGTTAAGTAAGTTCTTAAATCATTATTAAAGATGGTGTCGAAATTGGAGAATTAAATTAAATCCAAGCAAATCTCATCAAATAACTTTAACCCTTCGTCGTAAAACTACGACTTCCTGTCCTACAGTATCCTTTAATAATATCCAACTGATCCCTGTTGAACAGATTCGCTATCTAGGACTCCAACTGGACAAACTTCTAACTTAAAATCCACATACAAGACTAAAACGACTGGAAATCGCTCGTCGTTTTCGACTTCTACAATATTAACTAGACAAACGTTCAAACCTTCCGATTTACTGGAAAAGACTCATTTACATAACAACTATCAGAACTATTTGGACATATGGAGTTGAGCTTTGGGGCTCAACTAAACCTTCTAATTCTTCCCGTATCCGATCCTTACGATCCAAAATTCTTCAGATAATCCTTAATGCTCCTTACTTTGTTAAAAACAAACTTATCCATAAAGATCTTAATGTCCCATATATTGCTAATTTAGCTCAAACTAGATAACTATGCTTTCATATTAAACTCCATAACCACAAAAATCTACTAGTCTCTCACCTTGCTTCCCATTCTATAACCGATAACCCGCCGAGGCGTCTGAAATGAACATGACCTAGAAGACCTAGTGTAGAATTTATTATGAAGTGCTACTGATGAGTTGTTCCTTTAAAGTTTTGACATGTTATTGTAATCATAATCAACCTATTTAGTAGATGTATATATTATACAGTTGTAAATTTCAATAAATGAAAAAAAAAAAAAAATCATGAAAGAAGTTATATATATATATATATATATATATATATATATATATATATATATATATATATATATATATTTTTTTTTTTTTTTTTTTGTTAGCATCTCTTATACCTCAAGCTGCTATTCCTGGATTAAATAACAAACTTTACTAAATATAGGCCTAGTCTTCGTTTCAATTTACTATTTTTTCAAGCGTAGAAATATAAATTAATAAACTTGCTCTATAGTCGCGTTTTTTTGCCGACTACAGAAGCAGCCCATTGCTACTTTATATATATATATATAAATAAATAAAAGCATGAATCGTCGGGTGAACTAATAGATAGCATATGAATGGCCGGAAATTCAGACATTTCTGTGCTGTCACCTTCAAGCTGTCATGGCTGATGCGAGTTGCCTCCCGTGTGATTTCTGTTAGTTCCGGGCTTTTTTATTACAAACTTAAGCAAAATAGAAATCAAGTGAGCAAAAACTCTTGGATGAAAAAAGGCTTCCGGTGCAAGCTGTTCGTATTACTGAGTCTCGTATTTTAGCACTATTATAAATGTATGGTTTAATCACGCAATAATACTTATTCAACATACCGGTCAAATTTAGGTCATGTTATTTTAAAAAATGGGAATAAAGATAGGAAAAAATAATGGTAATGTTTAAATTCTAAAAACATCTTAATACCTTTTTTTTTTCAACCAAATTTAATTTTTAAAATTAAATGTTTTAATAGTTAAATGAAATTCATAAAAGAATTAAATGAAAAACTTTTATTTAGAGCAATGGCATGAGTTAACCCTACATATATTACCCCACTGCTGTCAAAATATACTATGCTATGGCCAAAATGCTAATAATCCAATCATCAGTGTTCAAAACTGGAAGTTTCGTAATAGAATTGTGAAACTTTTTTTCTCAAGGATATTGTGTATACAGTTTTTGAGGTATCTAATGTGAAACTTGCAGGTCTTCTTCACTTAGAACGAATTTTTTTTTTAATTTCAAAAATCATATATTTTTAGAACTAAGCAATTTCACACATAATTACATTTGACCCAATTTTCTAAAAAAAATCAATGGACTACTTTATTTTCATAGAGCGTGGAATAAAACAGAAGTTTTGTCCTTGATTTTTTTCTTTTGATCCTTTGGGAAAAATAGTGACCACACGGGCTACTCGGAAAATATACATGTTGACTAGAAAATCGTATCACGTGAAAGTACGTTAAATATACGTGTTATTTAGTTATCTTTCAATAAAGATATATGATTAATTTAATATAGAGATATTATTTAACTATATATTTATTATTTAATTGTTACAGACTACTTCAACATTTACTAGACAAACGTTCAGAGCTCCCTATTAATTACAAAAGACTTATTTACATTACTGTGATTAGACCTATTTGGACGTACGGAGTTGAGATTTGGGGCTCGACTAAACCATCCTATTCATCTCGTATCCAATACTTACAATCCAAAATTCTCAATGCTCCTTACTTTGTCACCAATAAACTTATCCATAAAGATCCTAATGTTTCATATGTTGCTGATTTAGCTCACACCAGATACCTATCCTTTCATAGCTCCTTAAACATTGAAATCCACTATTTTTTCAACTTGCTTCCCACACCGTTCCCCATAATCCTCCGAGGCGTCTGAAAATAAGATGACTTAGAGACCTTCTAGTGTAGAATTTTTATTGGAGTGCTACTGATGAGTAGTTCTTTTCAAGTTTTGACTTGTTATTGTAATCGTTATCAACACATTTACTTGATGTATGTATTTTTTTGCAGATGTAAATTTCAATAAATTGATATAAAAAGATATATTTAATAATTATCTCGTATGTGGAAATTATGCAAAGTAAAAATTTCGAAAATTGCCTTCCTACAGCCAAAATATACCAGGGGTTTGGAAGGTTCATCCCTCATCAGCGTACAACGTCTGATGTCGACACTCAGTTAAGATTGTTTTGCATGAATTGATGAAACGTTAACAAATTATTATAAACATTTACTGCATATAAGGTACGTGACACTGCAAGTTTGAAGTCTGTATGAATAAAAGTATAGGTCAACGGTTAAGTAATCACTTGCTGTTTGTCACGTTCTGACCAAAATTAGTTAGACCTTACTCTTTATGTAAAATTTCATTCTAGATCTGTTTCCGAAGCCAGATTTTGAAAAAAAAATTAATAAAATAGAATTTTAAAAAAACAACACTATTTCCAAAAAAAAAAGAAAAAAAACTGAACACTGCTACAGATATTTTTCCTACGTGCCAAAAAAGGGACCATTTGTCTAAATACAACTTATTAGTTGTTTTCCATTTGTTACAACGGCAAAACGGAGAGTCGTAAGTTTCTCATTTTTTTTCTCTTATCAATTAAAGCAATAAATCCGCCCCTTTGCTTTATTTGAGTAATTATAATAATATGAATAAATCAGTTGTATGTGTTTCCTGTGCAGTTGGGAAAAATGCCATATGGCATGTGGTTGCTTTGATGAAAAATCCGAATTTCAAGCTCGCTCGTAGAATGTTGACTTGGCAACGAAAACTGCAAAAAACTCAAATTCGTCTGATTTTTTTTCACCAATTTTTCAAAAAAGTATGTATTTTTTAAATATGAGTTTATTAATTGACAAAGTATTCTTTTAAATGCACTTTGAAATTGTAATTTTCTAACTAGCAGCATCAGGGTTATTATTGTATCAGATAAAATGCTAATTTTTGTCTATTTTTCCTTTACTGTTTATTGAATTAATGAATTTCCAATTTTTTTTTTTTTTTTCCATTTTTGTGATTTTCTTCTAATTTTTACTAGTTATGTCTGAATATATGGTTGAGGTATAGCGATTACTTTCCTTCTTCCTTATCTTTCGTTGATTATGCCGTAAGGTTTTCTTGAAAGTTTAACTTCACACATGAACTATCCTGTTTATTAACGAGCTCTCTCAAAATGTTAATAATTAAATTATCACACCTTTAATTTATTCATTTCACCGTTTATCCATCGCTTAACAACAACGGTTTAACAAGATTGTGAAACTCGGAAAAGCTTACATATGTGGATTAGTAATTCAATGTTGCCCAATTTTGACACAGAAATCTGAGCTGTGCAGGTGATCCTAACAGATCTGATTTCAACAATATTCTAGCTTTTAATTTAGAATTTTATTTTATTATTACATCATGCTAGAACACAAAGAAAAAAAAGACCATGTTTTAATTTCAATCAATAATTTTTTAAGCGTTATATATTTATTTTGATTTTTTTTTTTATTCGAAGCAATGAGCCATTTGAGGATATATAATATTATATTATATATGATTTTTATTTTTTTTTTTACCAATAAATTATACGCTGACTAGCGAAATTCCAACCAATGTTTTTTGTTTTTTGTTTTTTTTTTCCCATTTTCTTGGGATGAATAAATTCATTTTAAAAAATGTGAGAGAAGGAGCATTGCGATTGGAAATGGATATGGAATTCCAAAATATGGCTGCGCGAATAATAAAGAATTTTTCAAAGGAAGCAGTTCGATGAGAAGGAATATACAAATTAATGGGCTGAGATCTGGTATTCAAAAGATGAATGGAAGAACGCAGAGCAAGAATGTCGTAAATATGAAGGTTTTTTGGACTTCAAAGCTTGGAATTACTTACTTACTTTGTACTTACGAAATACTTACTGGATACTTTGTATCAAGTAAGTATTGTCGTCGAAAACTTGAATGAAGCCACCTTACCTCTGAATACCAGTGTTGTGAGAGCGCCTGTGGATCCCACAAATGAATCCTATACAAAGAATTCATTGATCTTTTCAGTCTCATTTTAAACTCTCCAGACAGTCCTCTGTATGCTAAGCATCCATAATCCAGATGGAGAAGGATGAGGGAGGACACTAACAGTTGACGGGTGCGTGGGAAAGATTTACGTAATCTTAGTAGCTGTTTGAGTATGAAGATAGTTTTTCCGGCAATTTGGGAAATATGGTTTTTCCAAGACAGATGTCGATCGAAGACTACTCCGAGTTTTTTGATAAAGTGTGTGAACTGGATAGGAATGTTACTGACATAAAGCGGTGGATAATATAATAGGGAATCAAGGGAGGGTTTCGATCCAATAAGCATTGTCCTAGTTTTTCCTGGATTTAATCGTTACTTATTCTCCACAGCCCATTGTTTAATACTATCAGTGTTATCTTGTATTTTACGAGATGCCTCGAAAATCACAGAAAGGTAAAACGATAAGTAAATTTAATTACTCTGATATTGAAGAGGATTGTTTTCAATTCGATACCAAGCAGTGTTGACCATGAAATATTTCTCTGGTATAAATTAAATATTGAAACAATATCCTTATTTTTGTAGTGAAAGTTAGGTATTATAATAACGTAATTATCACAAAGCTATCGCTAATCTCAGCGGCATCGGTCGATTTTATATGATCGATTCTCAATAATGATTCTTTTCTCAGGAACCGGTGGAACCGAAAATCGACAGTTTGAAAACGACACATTCCTAATTGTAAATATTAAAACTGATACATTATTTAAAGACTGTTTCGAAAACTCAAAAATACTTGCAATGTTTTCTTTAAAAATTTTCTAAAAATTCTAGGGCCTCGCAAAATGAGGATGAGAGCCGGCAGGTGGCCATGCCTGGCCTGGATTATAATTTCATGATTCCATTAATAAATCCGATATTTTCCTAATGGAGAATTTAATTCTATTATAGACGACAAATTGCACTAAAATGGAAAGTCTGTCATAAGTTATGTGTTAAGCGGTGAAACTTGCATGGAAATTTACATAATTTAACTGTGAAAGGAACCGTGAACGGTTTCCTCCAGCGATTATTATCCATAAACTGAGACAGCAGTTTGCTAATATTTCGCTTTTGTAAACAGCAAGTTCACATCAAATTTACGCTCCATCAGATGTATTAATAATTTTCATAATTCGTTTCGAAAACTATTTGATTGATAAACATTAATTGTACAATTACTGTTAGTAAAAATCAGTTATATGTGAGTACATCCTGGCCATGACATGACTGCTCGCTCAGCCAAAGCAATGAATATACGTTCGTAAAAAGCCTTTTCCTACTGAAAAAACTACAAATAGGTAAAATATCCTCCCACCCCACCCCCTCCGCAAAAAAAAAAAAAAAAAAAAAAAAAAGTTAAGTTAAACAAGCTTCTGTAGAATGCATAGGATATAATATATATGCAAGGTAAATATATGTATATAGCCATATGTAAATTATTATCAATAAATATTTTTATAAAAAAAAACAAAAAACATTCATAACCCTTCAATCAATTATCCGTTCAATCTAGAATTAATTATTTTTAGTTTATAGAAATTAATTCATTGATCTTTAAAAAAAAAAGTTTTCTATCTGGAATTAGAATGGACACATCGAAGTTTAAACTGAAAAATGAGATAAATTTCATGTTACTGTGAACAGTTCAGGACATTGTCATTTAAAAAAAAAAAAATCTATTTTATGATTTTGAGACAGATTTCTGAATAGGGGCTTTACTACTAGATAGAATTCCTTCCTTATCCTATGCTTGCAGTTCAAATACATAATAAGCTGAGTTACCCATATAGTGGTTAATACAATTAGGAATCTACCAATTTGTTATCACTTTGATAAGAATTGATGTTCATTAGAAGACGAGTTTCAAATGTTAGGGATTTCTCTTTAGTTCTAGAAACATACAAGCATTGAAGACATCAGAAATTCCATATATTTACTATAAACTGACAGGCCACTAATTCCGTCCAATCGAATTTTTCATTTTCTCGGCTAAAAGTTCCATTATTTGTTTAGGTGTTTTCGTCCTCATATTTGTAAATTTGGGCGTATCATATAAATCATATTAATTTAAAATTTCGTTATATTTATCAATTTTGATTCTTTAGTAAAGGAGTATTTAATATATTTTTATATAATTTTTTTTTTTTTTTAGAAAACTCCTCAAAACATTATTTATTATCACTCAAAAATGTGTTACATGTCACATCATCAGATATTTAATCTCTGCTACCTTTCTTCTTCTATTACATTCATCATCATAATGTAAACAGTCGTTATTCATGTTGCCTTCCACTTTATATATTTTAATTATTTAGTAAAGGAGTATTAAATATTTTTAATTTATTTTTATGTATACTTTTTTTTTTAGCATAACTCCTCAAAACATTAAATAAAAAAATATGTATATATAAAAATTAAAAAATTAATTAAATACTCCTTTACTAAAGAGTGTATATTTTTAATTGTTGAGTGATAATAAATAATGTTTTGAGGAGTTATGCTTAGAAAAACGTGCAACATGAAGAACCAAGATTTGCATTATGATAAAGAAAATAATAAAAGATGAAAGGTAGCAGAGATTAAATGTCTGATTATGGGATATGTCCCGAAACATGTAACACATTGTTGAGTGATAATAAAAAAATGCTAAAAAAAAAAAAAAAAAAAAAAAAAAAAGTGTTTATAAAAATTAATTTTGATTTTTTTCAATAATGCTCGCTTGTATTTAATTAAAATTTTTAATAAACCTAATAGGTATCATGTGCCCTAGTTAAGGGATAAAGGGAAACACCTAAAAAATAAAAATGAAACTTTTGCCCTAGAAAATGAAAAAAAGACAAAACAAAAAAACTTGTAGTTAATTATTATAGATTTTCGTCATATTTACTTGATGTGCTCTTTTTATACAGTTGTAAATTTATTTATTATACGTTTTAATTTATTTATCTAGTACTAAATATTCTTTTATTATAATTTTTTATGCCTGGTTTGATGTACTTTGTTTATTTATTCAAGCCTTTTTTTTTTCCTTCTTACATTATTTATTGTATTATATATTATGGGATTCTTTACTTTTTTACTTTATTATTTACTTCTTTTTTTTTATCTCTTCTTTGTATTTATTTCTTTTTGTACATATTGTGTGAATGGATCCATTTAGCCATCTATATGTCTTATTGCCCGCATTGAGACAGATTGTAATACTTTCTCAATAAATTAATAATAAAATTTTAAAAAATGTATTAAATATTAATTTCTACTTTGAAGTGATCTTATTAATCACTAACATCAATTTAGTTTGATGTTATGGTTGACGAAATGATATTGCATGGTATACCCTTAGAGACAGCTGATCCCGCGTTCCGCTATTCCTTTTGTCGTGTTCTGGGCGGACTGTGGAAGACCCGACCTTGCTCGACGGCCTTGCTGGGGGAATGTTGCCGCACGCTCGGCACCACTTTCACTCTTCACCTGCTTCCAAACCGGTACCAAATACTTGCCCCGATGAAATTCGAAGTATCAGAACTTTCAAAAATAGTTATTATTATTGTAATATATTATTAAATAACCTATGTGTTATATACAGCTCGGTCTATCCAGTTAATAAAGTGAAAGTAGTAGTAACGGTCAGGGTCCAAGAATGCTAAACGTCTTTTATTGTTGATATTAAATTAACTAATAGACTGAGTTGATTAATTTTATGACTTTTAAAGTGTAAATCTTTATTTTAAATTATTACACTGTTATTAATATTATCATATTAGTTATAATCAATGGTTATTATTTAATTGTAATTATTGTCTGACCTCTTATCCCTTATACACAGTCGAAACATTCCACTGAAGTGATTTTTTAGATCTGTCAAAGATCTATCTATCTGTGACCCAACTTTGCCAACTTTCTGTTATTAGACCAGGAGTTCCACAAACACCGCCGCAATGAAAACCTTATCGTGAACTCTGCTCTTCCTCACAATGTCAGCATTGGTGTCTTCTGTTGCCTGGAGTACTTCGATGTCTAGCCGCTCGAACTCTGTACAAAACACCTTTATCAGGCAGTGTTTGTTGGTCTCATTGGACAGCAGATTCTCTTGTGCCATTTTCATAGTGGTGGATTCATCGAACATGATGTTCCAGCATGAAAGACCTGCTGAAAGGCGCAGGCGTTCAGCTGATATCGTGCATTTTTCGCAGCATCCTCTGGGTACCCGCCACAAGAACATCTTTTTAAATACAGAAATAGATACTTGCATATATATTGCGTTTAGGTCGCAAATTGATGATTATTAATTTTCTTTAAATTCTGTTCTGAAGATATTTTTGTAAAACCAGTGAAAATAATGCTAAAGTTTCGCGTTTTTTCGAGTACTTTACAAATCACACTAGGCTTTCTGTTTTCATTTAATTTTAACACTTTATTTAACTATTTCTGTCAGTTAATCGTATCCTTACAAGTTTTGTTGACATTTGTTTCCTTCAAATAAATATTCGCGTTTTTTATTTTCATACAGTTTCTTTTTTTTTTTTCTTTTTTTTTTTTTTAATTTTTTTTTTTATCCCTGATAAAGGCTTGCACCGTAAACCAAAACTTCGGCACATTAAATTAAAACTCATTGTGTTTCCTTGATCGCACACTCCAATCCTATACTTCATGTTCCTTTTTTTTCATTAATAATTATATTTTTCATTTAATTAATTATATTACCAAGAATCACATATTTTACGAGATATATTCGAAAAACTGAAGATATTGTTATTCGAGGTTTTTTTAGTAGAGGAAATCGCACCAGGTTTTCAGGGTTGCAAATTGGATATCAACTACCCTTGTGAATTATAGCATATTAAAAAATGGTTGGTACTTGTGCGTTTGCGAACTAAGGTGTCTATGACTGTGCTATGACAGCAAAACTAAATAATGTTATTATTTTTAATTTTAATTTTAATTTTTTTTTAATCCTGCTTTATCTTAGATAAACTACCTACTTGGAATCCTCATACGAGACTTAAAAGACAAGAAAATGCTCGTCGTTTTCCAATACTGCGACATTTACTAGACAAGCGTTCTAAGCTCCCGGTTAGTTACAAAAGACTTAAATAGGCCCAGTAAATAGGCCCATCTGGACAGTTGAGCTTTGGCGCTCAACTAAACCTTCCAACTCTTCTCGTATCCAATCCTTACATTCTGAAATCCTTCATAAATCCTCAGCGCTCCTTATTGTGGCACAAATTAACTTATCCATAAAGGTCTTAATGTTCCATATGTTGCTGATTCGGCCGAAACCAGATACCGGACCTTTCATTTTATACTCCATACCCACTCGAAACCACTAGGTTCCCAACTTTTTATGTACCTTGGTTAAATTATAAACACCTGACAATCCCTTAAATCTTTGAGATTATTTCAATCTTGCTAGAGGTTAGTAATCTTATCTAAACATAAAAAAATATATAATTACCTGCTTGACGTCGATGGGCCTGGACTCCGGGTCGTGCGAGGAGTAGCGGAAGTAGGTGAGGGCGGTGAGGAAGATGGGGAGGAGGCTAAAGCCGAATAACGTTGGCGAGATCAGTGACGGCGTCATTATCCATTACAGAGAGCTGCAACAAGACACAACATAAACAAAATGCAACGCTAATCCAGCGTAAAATCAATAAACTACGTAGGGAATTTTTTTATCCGGCCATTTTGAAAACCTTTATGTAACAGGTACACGTAAGGTGAGTTAATATTTACCTACACATTTTTTGTGATTCCAATCATTGCTTTCTGGTTTGGGTGTAAAAATATCCAACCTGAAAATCGTGACTCTTTAAATTCTTTAGTTTTATTCTTACTTTGGTCTTTTATTGTTATAATTAAGTAATAGATTTTTTTCATTGTTTCGGCTAAAATTTTCATTCTTTTTTGATGTTTACTTTACCACATTCAATAACTAGAGTACTTGAAACTTATCAGGATTGTTAAAAATATTAATAAAATAAAAGCAAGCAGTATTAAAGTAATATATATATATATATATATATATATATATATATATATATATATATATATATATAAATTTAAATTAATATAATTAATTACAGTTTTGTATTAAATGAGGCCTATCTCTCAAGAATTTATTCAAAATCACATTAGACCTGAACCCCATCGAATAAAAGATGTAATGAACGTTAGGGACGGGTATAAGTCTTAATAATTCAGCAGTTAATACTATATAACCTCAGTAATCCGCCTCCCGCTTGTCCCACTCTTAATCCGACCCTCCCGCCGAGTCCGGTGTGGTGGACAAAACAGTCAAAACTCGATAAGTCGAAAAATATCGAGTTCACAAAAAAATATTTTTTCGAGTTATTATGATTTTCCTACACGAGTATATGTATTAGTGTATAAAAAGGTAATTAATTTTAAATAACTCAATGTTTTAATTAATTTAGTTTAAGAAAAGGTAACAGAAACGAAGGTACAAATGAAAAAAAAAACAAAAAAACATATGTAATAAATTACGTAATTTAAAATAGCCTTTAACTTTCTTAAGTATATATGTGGGAGTAAGACGATCTATCACATATATATATATATATATATATATATATATATATATAACATGCTGAATGGGTGCAAAGCAGCTAAGACATCAGCTTATTCCTAGTCATGGCTAATAAAAATCAATTGACACTATAAACGTCTGTCATGTCCCCGAAATGAAACATACTGAGGATAAGCAAGGATAGGGTTGAGATGAACTGGTTTATACATGTTGGGGGTTCTAGGATACTTTGACTTATACAGTTTTTTGTTCCTTAGAGGTCGAATTAGTGAGGTTCTACCGTATAATTAAAATTGCATGATATTTTCTTTAAATAATGCTGTAATTTATTTATTTTTTAAATAATCCTAATACGTTTTATGTCTTAGTTAAAGTAGATGGGGACGTGTACACCAAAAAAGGAATCGAACTTTGTGTAGAAAAAATGAAAAAAATCAACTGGGTGGAATTTTGGTCTGTCAGTTTATATAAGGAATAAAAGGTCAAGAAATGTTATAAATAAATAATTACCGTTCTATACAACTAATTTACGATAATGTTAATAACAGTGGAATAATTAAAAATAGAATTATAGTCACAAAATTTATTCATTATAGTCTTAATTAATTTCGATAGTAAAAGACGTTTACTTTCTTGAACAACTATTAATTTATTCAGCGACTATTGTTCAATTACAATGATTGCTCCACCTTTCATTCCCCGAGCATTAATCTTGGACTGCATTGCTCTTTCCACAATCACTCCGCATAGGATGCCTGAGTGGCTAGAAAATGGCGGGCCGACTGTTAATTTGAGCCTGTTGTGTGGAGTGAAAGGGGCTCGTTAGGAGCAGCACACACACTTTTACTCAACAGCAGAGCCACCGATTTACAAAAGGCATTGTGTTTCGGGCAAGGTCATGGCCGTTCTGACTTGCAGTCTCGTTCCGTCCGGAAATTGCCCCGTGTTTTTTTATCAGAGCCTGGGCTCCAGTCATTTAGCGCTATTTCACAGCTGGTTAGTCCGCTTTGTGATATCCTGCCTGGGAAGGCTCGAGATGGGTACCCCAACCATTGTTCTCGAATTTATTCGAGTATGCGTTCCCGCATTATGATGGAGAACTACTCCTAGTGCTACTGCCATATATATCTGAAGATTACTCGTTGAACTTGAACTTGAATCGGCTGTGATCATTCTTGCAAGAAAAAACGGCTACTTCAAATACTAAATTTATTGAAAATACCAAATCCCTAACTTTTTGCCTTCGAAAAATTACGCTTTTTGCTTCTCTCACTTCCCAAGAATTTAATCATTTCTTTAACCCCCAAGTGTAATGCAGCTCCGTGACTTAATTATTTTAATTTCAGCGTTTCATATTATTCTATATTAAATTCGTACTTCAGTCCAGTCAATAAACGTATTGTTGAGTGCATGAAATATGGGATTATTTTTTACCTCAGGGCTTCGTTAGGAGAAGTTAGAAGATAAACATACTAGAAGTCCCCGCCATTGGGGGTGAGCTAACGGTGGAGGGGGAGACTATTTTTGTACTTTCAAGTACTAATTTTGGGTTTTTCAAGTATTTCTCAAAAACAGTGGCTCTAGGAAAATATTTTTCAAATAAAAATTAAAGCTAATTAAATTTTCTATAAAATTGTTTATATACATATTTCTCTTACTTCCAATGGTTTTCGAAATATAAGTTATTAAAAATCGATATTTATCGAAAAACAAAAATTTTTACCTCAATTTTTTCAACCGTTTCCTTCTGGTGCCTTCCAAGACCTTTTTTTTTTTCACCCGACTTTGGGGTACGCTTGATCAATCACTTCCGAGATCCCTGTGCTTTCTTTAATTATCTCTTTATTTTATTTTTTTTTAACAATGTGCTCTATAAATGTTTAATATTTATTACCAATGATTGACTCCTATTCATCAACATTAGCAACTTTAGTCATTAAAATAAAGGCAGACGTGTTGTAAAGTAATGTAAAGGTTTACGTGTAATAATAATAAATGTGTAAAGTGAATAGAAAGTTTAAAAAAATTAATTAAGAAATTAATATATTTTTTAAAAAATCAGTTATGATTAAACTATTGTTGTTTTTTTAATTTAAAAAAATACGATTTTAATCAATTCTAATCTTGCTATTAGTTCAGTAAGAAAATACTTCTAATTTTAACTGTTGCGATTTCGAGGTGGGTTTACTGTCTTACGTGATTTATCTTCTGCCTGAGTTTCTTGACAGTTGCTGTCACCTTTTAGACGGACGTAAACTGGCAAATTAGAATCTTGTTTTGACTAATGATTGTATTATTTTTTTTTTTTTACTACGTAATATCTATACACATGTTTGTTTTTGTTTTTAGTGTTGCGAAATAGTTTATTTCAGTTGCTCTGTCCTCGGCATACCCCTCTAATTTTATAATGTGAAATATTAATATTAAAATAATTAAACTAAACCAAAAAAAAAAAAAAAAAAAGTATTCAAATTAGAACAGCCATTTAGCAGAAGCCAATTAAGTTAACTACTTTTCTATTTCGGGTCTGGTGCCTTTCATTGGAATTTCTGTTCACATGAAAATTGTCAAATGCCTCATGTTTGTAGTCCTATGTTAAAATATTGGATACTAATATATATATATATATATATATATATATATATATATATATATATATATATATATATATATATATAAACAGGGTGAATATCTCTTAGTGTAAAAAAAAAAAATTGGGTTAAACTAGATCAAAAATGTAGCTAAATGCCGCAGATCTCACCTTTCTATTCCAATCCGTTGCAAATACACGATAAATCAAAGACTTTTTTGAGGAAATCACGTTTTTTTTTTTTTTTCCATAAAAAACGTAATATCTCCATTTTGTCTAAATATTTTTCAAATTTTGGCCACATTTTCGGATTTAGCATTAAACTTCCTATAAGAAAAGAGTACACGTAACCTTGAAATTTACAAACTTGGTATCTAAAGAACAGCTTGATCTTCACCTTATTTGGGGAAGTCACAATGTCTCATTTACTTCAACGCTCACCGTTTTTCGAAAAAAAAACTATCCAAAAAACGTCTAATCTCACAAAAACTTGCAAATTTAATCAGCTTTCGAATGATATGTTAAACGTAATGATTTTGTTTCAATTTCATGGAGATATTTACTTTTGAAACAGAAAAAACATGGTGTTCTCATTTGGCATACAAATCAGTTGCTTGCTTGCGTAAATAAAACATTACGAAAATCCCTTAATGGAAATATGCATTTTAAACATAATAAACTCTTTATTGGAATAAAAAGCAAAGAAAAAAATGATTGTTTAATAGAAAATAAAGGAAAACTGTCGATAAATCGACACTCGATCACAGGATCTCATGTTATTAAATTTATTTATTTATTATTATTATTTAGGATTTATTTTATTAGATTTTCAATGTAATGTTTAACACCTAGTGATAATGAACATATACCTTAAGAATACTACTTTTTAAAGTGAATTTTATTGGCAGATGAGTCTGTTTTTACAGAGGATGGCATTTCGACCCATCCATGTATATCGTTGTTTTTTATTTGTATTGCTTTCGAATAATATGAAGGACCTCCATTGTGTTGGAAAATCATATTTTGCCGAACTTGAGGTGGAATATCATGATGAAGTTGTGGTAGGATATTTTGTAACAAATCTTACTAATTTCATCATTCAATCTGTTGGGCAAGCTATGATTTTTCAACGCTTTTCGATAGCAATACAAATATGAATAAACCAACGAAACTCCACATAGAATGGTAGAAATGCCATCCCCTTTAAAAACAGACTCATCTGCCCATAAAATTCACTTCAAAAAGTAGTATTCTTAGACACAATCTGCATTCAGAAGCTAACGGCAAAATCAAGGTCTATGTTCATTATCACTGGATGTTAAGCATTACATTGAAAATCTAATAATATAAATCCTAAATAATAATAATAAATAAATTTAATAACATGAGATCCTCTGATCTGGTGTCGCTTTATCGACAGTTTTCCTTTATTTTCTATTAAACAATCATTTTTTTTCTTTGCTTTTTATTCCAATAAAGAGTTTAATATGTTTAAAATGCATATTTCCATTAAGGGATTGTCGTAATATTTTATTTACGCAAGTAACTGATTTATATGCCAAATGAGAACACCATGTTTTTTCTGTTTCAAAAGTAAATATCTCCATGAAATTGAAACAAAATTATTACGTTTAACATATCATTCGAAAGCTGATTAAATTTGCAGGTTTTTGTGAGATTTGACGTTTTGTGGATAGTTTTTTCGAAAAACGGTGAGTGTTGAAGTAAATGAGACATTGTGACTTCCCCAAATAAGGTGAAGATCAAGCTGTTCTTTAGATACCAAGTTTGTAAATTTCAAGGTTACGTGTACTCTTTTCTTATAGTAATGCTTAATCCGAAAATGTGGCCAAAATTTGAAAAATATTTAGACAAAATGGAGATATTACGTTTTTTATGGGAGGGGGTTTTATATATATATATATATATATATATATATATATATATATATATATATATATATATATATATATATATATATATAGATATATACAGGGTGAGTATCTCTTAGTGTATAAAAAACAATTGGGTGAAACTACATCAAACATGTAGCAAAATGCCGCATATCTCACCTTTCTATTCCAATCCGTTGCAAATATATGATAAAACTAAGACTTTTTTAAGGAAACCACGTTTTTTTTCTATAAAAGCTGTAATATCTCCACTTTGCTTAAATATTTCTCAAATTTTAACCACATTTTCGGATTTAGCATTAAATGTTCTACAATAGTTGAGTACCTGTAAGCTTGAATTTTACAAACTTGGTTTCTAAAGAACAGCTTGATCTTCACTTTATTTGGGAAACTCACAATGTCTTATATTACTTCAACGCTCACCGTTTTTTGAAAAACTATCCACAAAACGTCAAATCTCTCAAAAACTTGGGAATTTAATAAGCTTTCGAATGATATGTTTAAAGTAATGATTTTGTTTCGATTTCATGGAGAAATTCACTTTTGAAACCGTAAAAACATGTGTTCTCATTTCGCATACAAATCAGTTACTTGTGTAAATAAAACATTATGACAATCCCTTAATGGAAATGTGAATTTTAAACATAATAAACTCTTCATTGGATTAAAAAGCAAAGAAAAAAATTATTGTTTAATAGAAAATAAAGGAAAACTTTCGCTTTATTGACCAGATCAGAGGATCTTATGTTATTACATTTATTTATTTATTACTGTAATTTCGGATTTTATTTTATTAAATTTTCAATGTAAGGATTAAAACTCAATGATAATGAACCTAGACCACAATTTTGCTATTAGCTTCTGAATGCAGATGGATTAAACAATACCACTTTTTGAGATGAATTTTATGGACAGGTGAGTCTGTTTTTACAGGGGAAGGCATTTCTACCTATCATGTATATCGTTGGTTGGTTGGAGATATTACAGCTTTTATAGAAAAAAACGTGGTTTTATTCAAAAAAGTCTTTGTTTTATCGTAGATCTGCAACGGATTGGAATAGAAAGGTGAGATCTGCGGCATTTTGCTACATGTTTGATGTAGATTCACACAATTTTTTTATACGCTAAGAGATACTCACTCTATATATATATTATATTATATTGACAGGCGGAAAATTCCACCCAATTTATTTTTTTATTTTCTCAGGAAAAGTTTATTTCCTAAAAAAAATAATGGCAATACCGGAAAACCGATCTGCCTAAAGCTACTGTTAACCTTACGTACCAATAAACCAGACTTAACTGGACATAACTGGATATCTAAAATCAGACAAACAACCATGGTATTCATGAACCTTTTTAAGATTTAGATTCCCAAGAATTATTGTCAAGTAGAAATTCTATAATATAAGTAAATTTTACTAACCCTCATCCAGAAAATTACATAAAAACTAACATCAACATACACACTTATTCATTTAGTATTTTTATTTATTAGAAGCTATGCCACTAAATATTAAATTAACTGTAACATAATTTATTTTTATTTTTTTTAACATAAAACAAACAAAAAATTGATTACATTTATGTATTAACAACACTTATTTAATATTCAAACTATTAGTCATTTAAGAATACCCAAGGATGATTAACTATAAATAGTTTTTAAAAACAATAGTTTAATTAATATATTCCACTAAGCATGTGAAAATAGTAACCAATACATCCCAAACAGTATAAAACATCTATTGTTGGAATGTTGAACACATGATAATAGTAGAAAAAAATATTTGATCAGTTATATAGTCCATTATGACGAATATTTATCATTTGAAAATATCTTAGAATACAATAGTCTAGAAAAGATTTTTTTTTTTTTTTATATACATTTATTGAAATTTGCAACTGTACAAAATTTATACATCAAGTATTGACAACGATAATAGTAACTTGTTAAAACTTGAAAAGAACTCCTCATCAGTAGCACTTTATTAAGAATTCTACACTAGAAGGTCGTTTCAGACGCCTCGGAGAATTATCAATATTGGAGTGGGAAGCAAGTTGTGAAACAAGTGTATTTGAGTGATTATAGAGCTTACTATAAAAGGATAGGTATCTGGTGTGGGCTAAATCAGCAACATATGAAACATTAAGCTCTTTATGGATAAGTTTATTGTTGACAAAGTAAGGAGCATTGAGGATTTTTCGAAGGATTTTGGATTGTATATGAGATGAATTGGATGGTTTAATGGAGCCCCAAAGTTCAACTCCGTACGTCCAAACAGGTCTAATCACAGTCATGTATATGAGTCTTTTGTAATTAATTGGGAGCTTTGAACGTTTGTCTAGTAAATGTTGAAGTAGTTTGAGAAAGCATTAAAAATGTTTTTTTATTTCTTTTAAACACTGTAAAATAATTGAATTTCAATTTATGTAGAAGGAGTATTAATATTAGGACATGAATTTGGTTTTAAAAACACCATAGTTTTAAACTATGAGCATATAATAGAAAATTATTAGAAGCTATATACATTAATATTCACTGTCAGACGAGTTTAGTCTTAATAATGACTTAAGACAGGGTGATCCTCTATCTACAATTCTGTTTAATATAGTCCTGGAAGCAGCTATCCGTGGTATTAGGACAAAGCCGGGGGGGGGGGGGGGGGGGGACTATTCATAATCGCCTGTCACAACACCTGGTATATGCCGATGATGTTATAATTTCTAGAACCCAAAACGCGTTATCCGGTACATTCTCAGAATTCGAAGAAGCAGCTATGAAACTGAGTCTTACAGAACGAAAATAAGACAGTCTACATGAAAAGATCATATGAAGAAAATGAAGAAGTAACTTTCACTAATAATAGTTTTAGGTATGTAAACCAGTTCAAGTACTTAGGAAGCCTGGTCACAACAGGCAATAAAAGTGAAATCAAAGCCAGAATAGCAGAAGGAAACAGGTGCTATTTCTCCCTTCAAAAAGTGTTCAACTTCGGTTCTCTAACTAAAATAATGAAAATTCTTATTTAAAAAAACAGTGGTAATGTATAGATGTGAAACATAGCCCTTAACAAAAAAATTAGAAATAATACTCAACACCTGGGAAAGAAAAGTGTTGAGGAGAATACGGGGCGTAGTTTTCGAGAACGGATTTTGGAGGAGAAGAAAGAATGAAGAGATCTTAATCCTGTTTGGGAAACCCGACATCGTGGCTATGATAAAAAGATCACGTATTGTGGTTCTATTGTATTCCCCAAATCAGGTAGATGGATGATGTGGAGGAAGACCCTGAGGCGGTTGGGGATTCAGGGATGGAAGGAGAGAGCGCAAGATCGAATGGAGGAAGCCCGAGTCCCTGCAGGACCGTAGTGCCCATATAATAAAATAATATGCGTTAATAAAACAATAGATAATGCGGTCTATAGTGAAGTTAGAAATTAATAAATAAAAGATTAAAATTCAAAAGAATTGAATATAAAAAGAATATTAACAAGACATAGAAATAGAAATTGTTAATAGTTTAAAAATAATCACTGATCTGTGATTAGAGTACATTACATTAGAGTACTACCAATGGGTAGTTCCTCTACAAGTATAAATCATGTTATCATATTGCATTGTATACAGCATATTTACTGGATGTATTTTCTAAACCTGTACCACTTACAACCCATGAAGGGTCTCGGGTTCAGTACTTAGGTAGGGTGTACTGTTTCTGAGCCAACGGTTGTGAAAGGAGGTGATTTGGCCAGAATTCACGCTCAACCGCCAGATTTTTCCCCCAATTAAGGGTACCCACTTTTTTAGGAGGCTGGGTGTGCCCCAGGAGGGTCTCCCGACCCCGAATCCGATCCACGGCCGAAATAACAGAAAATAAATTTTCTGCCTTCAGTCGGGCTCGAACTCGGGCCCAGGAGCATGGTAGTCAAGTGCCTTACCCACTGAGCTACCGCGCCTCCCGATGTATTTTCTAATACAATTGTAAATTTCAAATAATAAAAGATTAAAAAAAATTGAAAAACATTGTTCAGTGGACTCGTGGTGTATAGTACCCTTTATATTAATGTATATATATCACAGAAACGAGGTAAATTATTGATTGTAATGTTAAATTTTTGGATTAATTATATAACAGTTTTAGACACCTAAAGATGAGAACAAAATCCCGAAACATGTAGAGGAATAATCAAAATAAATGAGTGAAATATTAATAGTTATTAGGGAATGTGAAATAAACGACAGGGCAAAATTCGAAACTGCTGTAACAAAACAAACATTTAAACACCGCACAGTGGGACGAGCCAACGTAATTTGTTGGACATCGGTTGAAAACAAAAATTTATATTTATGGCTTGAATCATTTATAAAATGTTTACTATGGTCATTGTCGATAAACAAAAGTACGTTAAACATGATTTTATTACGCACTAACAGTACAAAAGACCGATAAACTAGGTTTGTTTGAAAGGTTCTCGCAAATATCCCGTTTTGTTAAATTGAATTAGAAATTGTGTACACGTCCGATGTAAATTTTTTGCTGTTCACAGCTTTAAGCATGATATCACAATTGGCAATAAAACATTTTTCTGTTAAATTAAATAAATTTATTTAAATTTTTTAATTTCAACAAAAAAAATTGGTAACGGTTCGGATCGGCGACACCACCAAACTAGGTTGACCCGCGCTACACCGACCAGTTCGATCCTTACGCTTCACTTTATGTTTACATTTTTCGATAGTTCATTCCTATAACCTCACACGTAAACAATCACTTCTACAGTTTCAACTTTGATTGTGTTTTTTAGTTTGTTATATTGATATTTAGACTTCTTAAATGTAAATAAGTGAAACAGAAGTTAACAACACGAGGATTTAGTGTTTTATGAATTCATGTTTTCTTATTTCATCTAAGCTTATGTGTAAAAGTGTTATAAAACTTAAGAAGATTAATTTGTACATGGATTTGGTGTTTTACATATTTATATTTCTTTTATCAATTTAAGTGATAAAATTTACAACTTGTAAAAGTGTTATGAAACTTAACAAGATTTATTTGTACATGGATTTGGTGTTTTATATATTTGTATTTGTTGTTTCAATTTCAGTATACATATTTTGTGAATGGATTCTTTGTCATCCATATTACTTTTTGTGCTAAAGTGAGACAGATTGTATAATTAATTCAATAAAACATATCAGTTTATAAATAAATGTGAGAAAGTATATCACAGGTTTTTTATGTTTTCTTATTTCCACTTCCCATGAGAAAATATAGCAGAAATTAACATCATCACTTTCAACTAGGATTCTGTCTTATATTATATAATGGCTTATAACATGGAGAATTGACAATGTGAAAATAATCACAGATTAAGAGGTAAATGACACATTACTATATAATTGTAGAACTATTGGTATAATTTTATAGATTAATGTGTTTTTAAAAAAAAATTAGAAGCCTGATGATGGAACATTATCTCTGAAACATGTAGCTACAAATTTTAAATAAATAGGAGTTATGCCAAATAAATACTTAAGGATTCTGTCTTTTTTATATTTATAATTTGTTATTTTCACTTCTCTGACAGAAAGTTCATCAGGAATTAACTTTACTGGTGGTTCAGTAGTATATTAATTGTTGATTAAATTACTATTAATTCAAAATTGATTTTGTGTCTTATATTTCGATATTTCCTTATTTCCACTTTAATATTTCCTTATTTCTCATTTTAATATTCGAAGGTAAACAGAAGTTAATATTACTTTGAACAAGGATTTAGAGTTTCACAGTAAATGTAGGAGAGTAACCTTTCTCTTCTAAAAGCAGCGACTAAAACATCGAAATAAATCGGTACAAGGTTAGAATCGATAAAAGGTATTCTGAGCGGGTTTAGGGGTTGGTGTCGCCGATCCGAACCGTTACCAAATAATTGATTTTAGAAAAATGTTTAAACTTGTTTAAGTCGAAACCCATTTTTATTCAAAATATCAATACTGAAGAGTAACTAAAGATCGAAATGGTGTGCGACCACTTGCGACCTTGGAAAATATTTGAAATTAAAGATTTTGTTTACGTATTTATAGAATTTGCAGAACTCCTTCCCTCCACATTATAATCCTTGTTTTACCCGTTTTGTTTAGTCTGTTTATATCTTTTTAGTGTTTTCATTTCAGAAGTATCCCTATTGGGTTATTTTACCTACATATATATCAGCTAGGATACTAATGGGGATCATTTTGGCCAATAAAAAAGCGGGGCTTCGTCAGAAAGTGGTCCAAATTGCTACAACAAATGGACTTCACAAATGTTATCCAGATGTATTCACCAATAAAAATGTTGAAATTGATATCGGAATAGGTCTGAATGCTGACACTGACACGACGAATTTGAACGATAAAATTTCGATGACCACAGTGTAGGAGCCTGTGGGCTATAATTGATTACTTCTATTAAATAACTAAATAGTTCTGTTTTCGGTTGTGGGCAATATTTAAAATAATTATTACTTATCAGGTTTCTGACAAACCGCATATTGTTTATTTTTTTTAGAAAATCCGATCGACGAAAAAGGCATAAAACACGTATAACTCACATAACGGTAAACTGATTGATTTACAGATTTTTAAATTTGATAGAGCACATCAAAAATCATAGAAAATAATATCCCTTCAATCAAAACACGAAAAATCAAAAATTAGATTCTTTTAGACACACTATTGGTTAACAGCGCAAAGTCCTGAAATGATATTTTAAAAAACTGAGTTTAGATTCGAATTCTACATCTTTGAAAACATACCCATACGAATATTAAAGTCGATGCAATAATGTTTAGAGGCTCAAAATGCGATGTCCAGAAAAAACATAGTTTCGTCCCACTGTGCACCGCCCACAGATAACTACTGGAAGAGCATGAACTGAAGAGCGCAAACAAACAGTGAATTCATGAAGAGATTTTGGGAAAATAAAAGAAAGAAAAATGGGAACAAAACATCATGAACAAGTTTCAACGCTCTCTTAACTGGGATTTAACGAAAATAATATTAAAATAAGTGAAAAGTTTATTATTTTGCTTCATAAGATTCATCTTTGGGTTCGACAGACGGTCTCACGTATCTTGCCGGTACAATGAGCTAGGGTGGCTTTTCCCTGATTTTCGACGGCAATACTTCCTCGGCACTTTCCTATTCCAATCATTAAAAACCAATAAACCTTCCTATATCCTAGACCTACTTACTCAGCGTTCCTCCATTCACCACCAGAATACAAGATCCCAACCTTCCAACCTACATACCCCCTCACATAGAACTGCCACCTTTGAAAAATCCTTCGTCGTCCGTGCTACTTCTTTTTGGAATTCCTTGCCTTTCCATATTCGCAAAACCTCTTCCTTAACTTCTTATAAACATCTTTTATTTATCCATCTCCTCGATCTTCAATCTTCCACAAAAATGTAATTGATATGTAAATGTACATATGTGTGTTAACATTTTTAGTGTTGAATGTTTTTTTATTTTTTATCTTAATTAAAATTTGTTTTTTCTTTGTTTCTTCTCTCTTCTTTTTTTTCTCATAATTTAATTTGTAGTACTGATGTGCTGATTTGTAACTAATCTCAGCCAGAAAATTATACCTTTTATTGTGCACTTTAATTATTCTCAGGGGACAGTCTGTCCCAGAATAAAGTTTATTTTTCATTTCATTTCATTTTCATTACTACATTAATGTATTATCAAATAATTACGAAGATATATTACTTTGCTTTTTATTGCTATTTCTGCTATTACTTTTGTATTATTATTATTGTGACTAGTATTAACAATGATCTATTATGTATTAGCAAAAAGGAGCGTTTTTTTTTTTTTTTCTTGTCGGTTTTGTTTATTTATTTATTTTTATTGTAATTTACATTATTATACATTTATATAAAATTTATACTGACTGACACTATCGCCATAAAGTTATTACTTTAAAGCGATAAATAAAAAATATTAAATAATATTTAAACCCTTTAAACGTTTTCCTAAAAAAAACCTTAGTTATTACCGTATCTACTGATTCAACTTTACATCACCTTACTTAAGGTCCATGCAGTCTTTTTTTTATTGGTTAAAGCCATGTGGAAAAACTCTCTATCTCTTGGTTCTTTTTTTTATAAAACCATACAATATATTTTTTAACGTTCTTATATTTTTAAAATCACATATTTTGTAACGTTGGCTATTTCTTCTCTAACATGTGAAAGGTGCCTGAGACGGCTGCTACTCCTGTAGAGAAAGTAACATGGCATGAGAAAATTGCACCAACAATGCATATCAGAGTTACAGAGAAAAAAGAACGAAAACCTTTTGAAGTAATTGTTGATAAAAATCATGGGATATTTTATTTTATACACTGTTTAAATGTTTTTGTATTCAATTTGATTAATGCTTATGATTTGTAAATTATTATCTTCATCTCTTGTTAGCAATGTCATCATTCCTATTTTCTTTTTCATTAAATCATTATTCAGAGAAGTTTCTTTCCCTCGGAGTGGTTTTGTCAATTTTCGATCTGACATGGGAAGTGGATTATTTCCTGTTTTTTTCTTAGCAAATGGCTTCTTTTTTTTTAAATCTTTTATCTACTGAATCTTAAGAAAATTATTTACTCCTTTTTTAGGTTTAAGGATTTGTTATATTCAATAACTCTTGTTTAAAACGATCTAATGTAGCATAGTTCTGGTTATCAGAAACTATTAAAAAAAAAAATATTTAAGATGCAAATGGAGTAATTTTATTTACTATTGCCTTTAGACTTTAAATTAGAAACTTTTTTCACTAGTCTAATTCAAACCGTTCCTTATCCTTTTAGCTGGTTTATCCGGGGCCCCTGACATCAGACTAATTTTTTCTAGGATTCAATCCGTTCTCCAATCTTTGTTTTTCGGATTTTTACTAAGCTTAATCATCAATTTATTTCGTTTTCTGTCATCCCCGAACAAGGTACAAGACGGAAATCAAAATGTATCTTCTTATCTTTATTTCATATTCTATACGCCCCCGAGAGATCCCAGCGCTGCTCTCTCAGCTGCGTGTCAAAATCCAGTGGAGGCTGAAAAAACTGGCTATTGCCAGAACTCTAACCAGAGGTTTGAGATGTTCGGAAAGGCTGTGATGGAATTTTAAAACTAAGGGATATAATGTTGAGGACACTAAGTTACTTGAGATCATTATGAAAGGTTTTGTTGGAGAAATAATACGGGGCATTCATTATAGTTTGCAGAATTTTGGATTAGAAGGATTAATTGCGTTTGATATTAGATATTTTTGCTATCCCTTCAGTTTGGGTCTATAAGTCCGATAGGGTTTAATGATGGTTTTGTATATAACGTACGGAATAAGTAACTGAAATATGCTATACCTTGTCAAGGTTCTAATAATTAATAAAAAGTGTATCAGTACGGTAAAAACACTCCTATTGGTATTAGATATGCTTCAAGTAGTCATTTTAGGAAATTTTCAAAGAATATGAGAATATTTCTTTTCTTTTTGGGATTCCCTAACATTGTGGGGATTGAATTTTAGACTAATAATCCGATCAGAAATAACTAATCTAGTAGACACAACTCCTGATCTTTTGTATTTTAAAATTTTAAACGATAGTAGGATGTAATTCGAAAATGTTTTATAACTTTCCAATTTACTTTAAAATTCGATATATATATATATACTTTATTCCTATAAAAATCCACCTATTCATCTTCTAGATCCCTAACATACCTGTTATGTTGGACTTAAAGGTTCAAATTTCGTTCTTGGCGCGGTCTCCTTATTTTATTTGAAAATGTGTTTTCTATTTATTGAATAATTTGTATGTAATTTGTGATTGTATTAAAATATAGGTTTTCTCATATAGCACGAATTTTAAAGTAATTTAGAAAAGTATAAAACCCTTTCAAATTTTTATCCTACTGTCCTTTCAAATTTTAAGTTCTTGCAGATAAGAAGTTGAGACGGCACCACTCTTCTTCTATATTTCTCTTGATTTTTTCTGATCGGATTATTAATCTCTATCATATAATCGCGTCGTGACTTCTATCGAATTCGGTGTTCGTATAAATATGTAGCATATTATTTTGTCTATGAAAATAATAACTTGATTTCAATGTAAAATAAATTTTTAAAAACTGCTCGTTTGCTTTTTTTTTTTTTTAAATTTATGTTTATCCTATTTTTATTATTCACTAGCTGAAAGTACCCCGCTCCGCTACGGTTTAATATCATTAGGATGAAGACAACTTAAATTAGTAAAAGTTAACCTTAACGTTGATAATTATTATTACTTAAATAAACCTGAACAATTCCATTCTTAAAATAATTTCAATAAGTAAATTTGACAATTTGCAAAAGTTAATTTTATATCATTTTGATAGCCCTCCAGTGAAGCTTCGAGGCAGCACTACCATCTTACCCAGCTCTGATACCAGACCATCAGCTTTTCTTATGGCATACTTTAAGCGAATATAGTCTTAACTTCTCAACTTTTTTGAAAAAAGTTTAGTCTTTCTGTTTCTATTTTTGCGTACATATCAAGCATAAATTGGTTGAGGAGATTACGAAATTAAACTAAATAAGGTTCTTCACCTCCTCACTCCACTAACATTTAGGCGTAAAAATCAGCTGCAGACACAGTTTTCTTAAGTGATGTATTGGAGTTTGGGTCACGCTGAGGGATGTTAATAGTGTACCTTTCTTCTCCATGGTAGAACATGATACGATACTAAAGAGAATCATACACTTGGTAGAACTATTGATTATAATCTGTTTTTTGTCCCTACATCGAACTGGCCTTACATGTCATCACCAGAGAACATAAGTCTTTTAACCTCCTCTTTAACATAAGTCTTTTAATAGCTTCTCTTCACGAAACAACTCAAACTTGTAAGTTGTAAGTAACCTCTGCAGCTACCATGAGTTCACAGAAAGTACCAATATTATAAGGTTTCGACATCGATCGTATTTTTGTTTGTTTACAACTATAAGGAACTTAATTTGTGGTCAAAGTGTTCGGCTTAAACATCTAACCTATTTTTTTAACTTAGCTTATCTCCAAATACCATATGACAATTAATATATTATTATTCACCCAATAAAAATTGAAATCGCATTTTTCGGAAATTAACCGTGATCCAGGCCGATTTTTTAAAATTCCTTTCTTAGCGAGCACCTACGGCCCTAGAGGAATCTACATATCAAATTTCATTCCAATCCGTTCAGTGGTTTCTGAGATTTCGTGTTAAGTGAGTGAGTTGTATTTGACAAATATATAATAGATTATTATTATTATCGTTACTTCTATTACTTACTTATGTACATATTTAATACCTATTTATTTTGCTATTACACTCATTTACTAATGTATTATTTGTTCACAGGTAGGAATGAATAGCTTATAAACCTGACATCCAGTTGTAGTAAGTCATATATTTTCGGACTTATTTTATTTAAATCTCTTTGAAGTTGAGATTATATTGATCCCATTTATGTATGCAAATATTCTTCTTTTGTAATAAAAGTGGAATTGGATCAAATCAAATTCATTTGTCTAAGCATTGGACAGTTCCTATTGTGATTATTTCTTCAAAATCAACTAGGTATAGTTGATCGACAACCACGTAAGAAAATAACTGTCTCAAATTCATTGTAATAATGCCGATACTGTAATCGAAATTTTTTTTTTTTTTTTTTTTTTTTTTTTTTTTTTTTTTTTTTTTTTTTTTTTTTTTTTTTTTTTTTTTTTTTTTTTTTTTTTTTTTTTTTTTTTTTTTTTTTTTTTTTTTTTTTTTTTTTTTTTTTTTTATTAGTATTTAATGATCATTATTTTTAGATCCTCTGTATAATTTAAATTATAAGAAATAGTTAGCTATTTAGTTTTATAAATATAATCTATATGGACGAACACGGTTGGGGCATTTATAAAAATTACATTTGTTGTAACTACGTTTCGGCCTACAATGCAAGCCTTCGTCACGCTAAAATAAAAACAAATGTATGACAGAAAAAGAATTTTCATTTTTTAATATACTATATATATTAGGTTGTCCGGAAATTAATGCAGAATGTCATGTTTAAACCAAAACCTGATATTATTAAAGAGATTATTTATCTCTTTAACACAACCAAAACCTGATACATTAATTTTACTCTAAGTCGTAGTTTCCGCCAAAAAGTCCTATTAAATAAGATCCCAGATTTGATACATTGTGATATCTTGGTTCCATCTTACAGGGAGACGTTCTGACTTGTAACTCACAGATTTGAATGCCGACGTTTGTGTGGATAGTAGGGACCTATAATAGTACAAAACTAGAGTTATAGCCGCCAATGAGCATTGGGAGCCGAGAAAAAATAAAAACCAATATGAAAAACAGGTTTTATTTTTTTTTCTCAGCTCTGAGTCAAGATAGAGATATAATTTTTTCACATAAAGTTGTAGTTTATTATGTTATCTCTTTACTACAATCAAAGCCTGATGAATAATCTCTTTAATAATAATATCGTTTTGGTTTAAAAATAAATTCCTGCATTAATTTCCGGACAACAGGTTTTTCTTATCGTCTGAACCATGTACACTACATATATTTTGTATTGTTATACTATATTACTTAATAATATAATTCCATCTAGTTTGCATATTCCATAATAAATTATATCCTTCAATTGTTTTCACCATTTCCATTTTAAAACTTGAACTAAATATTTTTTAGTGTTATTATTGCCATGTATGCTTCAATTTTCACTATTTTTATATTAATATGTTTTAGTTATCTATTATACGATATATATTTATGTTTATTAACTGCATCCGTTCATCTTTTGTTGTAAGATTTTTTGTTTTACTTTTTTTTTGCCTCATTTGTATGTTGATATTTATACTTGTTATCTTCATTTTAAATATCTTTAAAATTAATTTTCTGTCACGTATTTTTTTTATTAGCCATGATGAAGGCTTGAATTGTAAGCCAAAACGTCGGCGCAATAAATAAATGCGATTTTAATGTTATATATTTATGACTGTACTCTCCAACTACTTCTTCCTTATACAGTATTGCAGTCAACAATATTAGGCTATTATATATATATATATATATATATATATATATATATATATATATATATAATCGGTTGGCACTGGCTTGATGATATTAGGACGCGTCTTATGCGTAATTGCTCTCGTATGAGCAAAGGCTGCCTTGAGTAGTTTACCCACCTTGATGCGAACCATGTTTACACGGTCCTGTGACAGGCTATCCATAATTGGATTACCAGCTCCTTTATGGGCAATTCACCATAACCCTTCTCTTCGAAATATTCTAATATACATATAAACGTTCATTTTACTAAAGGCAGTAACAAACAGTCAATTAATTATGGTTATTCGGGGTCAGAATGCCTACTTTCCACGAAGCAGGCCGTCTCCGAATCTCCAAATGGTTCTCTTTTAAATCCTGAAAAACCACTTGATACCTTTTTAAGATGCACGGGATATGGTCATACCCCCTACATCCGGTTGGTATCAGTTGCATCATGTAAGCTGATAGGACAGACACCCTCCCATGGTCAACCACCTAATTACAGTGAAACCTCGATATTTCCAACCTCAAGGGAAGGAGAAAACATCGAACTATCGAGGATTTCGATTTATTGAAGTGGTTTCTGACTGGCTTCGATTTATATAGGTTAAAGTTTTACGTAATAATAATAATTTCATTTCTTTCTTTAAGTTCTGAAGCCAGCCATTACTAGCACGGAACTTAAGTTTACCAAGTCCTTTAGCGAATTCTGTTGCTTTTTCGTGTAATATATGGACCATTCATTGATAAGTTTTGGTCACGGCACTGCTTTAACCATTTCACAGTCGAT
This sequence comes from Euschistus heros, assembly GCA_003667255.2. Lineage (NCBI taxonomy): Eukaryota > Metazoa > Arthropoda > Insecta > Hemiptera > Pentatomidae > Euschistus > Euschistus heros. The sequence goes on along the minus strand of RCWM02000117.1, from coordinate 1,010,752 downwards.
ATCTTTGAACTCGGGGCCTTTAAACCTCTTTAATAATGAAAAAGCTTGTTTTACATACCTAAGCTATTTTTCAAAAATGTGGATAAGGTGTTCGCTGGTATGCCAAACGTTTTTGCACATCGTGCACTTTCTGTCAAATGCGGCATTTACGGCTTGAATTTTCTATTTTTCTTTACACTAAAGGGTTTTACGCTTTACCAATTTCGAGAATAAAAAAAAAATAATTGAGGAACAACAGAAAACGATACGTATCGGACAAGTGTTTTATCTGAAACTGAAACAAATTTCAAGATAGGAGTTACAGTCAATCCTTCGTAGAACAGTCTGAGCGTTACTTATTTAGCTAACCGACTTCGATGTATAGAGGTTTTTCGATAAAGTATCATTTTGTAGAGGTGCGGTTTAAGCTAAGGAATCTTAGCTAAGGAATTCGATATATCAAGGTCTTCTTAATCTATCCGTCGATATGTAGAGGTAAAAATAGCATAGGAATGGTAAGCAGATTCAAGGGAAATATAAAAACTAAGATTTATCAAGGAATTCGCTTTATCGAGGTTCCGCTATATATATATATATATATATATATATATATATATATTACATGCAATTTTTTTTTATAATAGATTATTAACAGATATTGTACGCCGAGGTTCGGAGTTCCCGTAAAATACGATAGGTCCTGTCTTATTAGTTTTTATGACACGGCAAAAGACGTAAAACTAAATAGACCAGCTACTACCGCACCGGAACTGCGTTTCAGAATTTGGGGTGGAGCTTAAGCACCTTGTAACAGTCAAGTTCTGTGTAAATGCACTTAGCGAATTTCTAGAGGCATAGCACATCCATCCTACTCGGGTTTTGCCCAGCCTGGGCCCTATTGCCGTCGCGAGTGGTCTCTTAACTTTTTAGATAACTCTTTAGAGTTATGTCAGCTAAAATGAAACGTGTTATATTAACTATGTCTGAAAACTGTCCACTTTAGAACGTCTCAGGAAAGGCGAATCTGAAAAAAAATTTGCTGATGAGTTCTGTGTCTAGGGTTGCCATCTCCTAAAATACAAAAGCCGGACTTGGCGCTGTATTAAGCCGGAAATTTGCCACAAAAGCCGGACATTATCTTTAAAAGCCAAACATACCTTATATAAAGCTAGATGTACGTTTTTAAAGTTGGATATAACATCAGTAATAAAAAACTCTGCCAAGATAAGTTACATATCATTTTTAATTAATCAAATATATATTAAATAATTTATAATACAGTTTTAAGTTTTTACTTATTACATTAACCACTTATTTATAGTCCTATCCTCAATCTTTGATTTTTATTTTATTACATTAAATTTAATAACTACCTAAAACATTTTTAGTCTTCTATAGACTTCACTTATATAAAACACATATAAGTTTATTCTATTGATTCAAATAAATAAACTACAGCTCAACTTTGGCAGTAAGCTAAAAGATTAAAATTAAAAACCCAATTATAAAGCAATCTCAAATGTTTCTAAAACTAATAAAAATTCACAAATTCTTAGCCTGCTACGATTCTTCATTTTATGTTTTTCGGTTTTTAAATGCTTTTCTAAGTCAGCTTTGCCCTTATTAGCTATTGAAATCACTTGGTCGCAAATAAAACATGTTGCATACCATGGCTCTTTCCCAGATTTAAAAATATTGTACTGACTTTGTAGAGTATCAAAAACTATACATTTTCTTTTCGACGTAGTGAGTTCTGAAAGAAAATGATGTATATTTGAGTTGTATTTGAGGTTTGTAAATAACATAACAGTGCAACGTAATATAAATTATAAAATTAACTCACCGAAAATTCGGTCTCCGCTGACTGATTAATGCAGAAAACACAAGGACTGATCGTGGTACTTGATCCTAGAGGTGAAAAAAACTGCGCGCGAGTGCTTAGTTCAAAAGGTAAGAGGAGAAGGAGTTTCCAAGATCTGAACACAGTCGCATTTCCACCACGCCAAAAAATTGTTACTTTAAACGAGAAGAAGAAAAAGCCTAACAAATGCCGGACAGGCCGGACACACAAATATTTGGCCGGACACGGCTGTAAAAAGCCGGACAGATGGCAACCCTATCTGTGTCGGAACATCCACAATTTCCGACAATTTAACTTAACTTTGTTGTTACACGAATATAATTTTGTAAACAGCCGCATTTTTAATTATTCAATAAAATACATATTTAATACATTACATATGTCAGTATTTTGTATTTCTATACTTTAATTCAATAGTAAATCTGATCATCCGGATTTTTGGGTATCCAGAACACATTCTGTCCCCAATTAATCCGTTTAATCGGAGTTCCACTGTACTTACCACGCTCTTCTGTTAGCATTGATTACATGTCACACGCGGTTTAGGCGCTTGTTTATCCCGACCCCCGGATATATAATATTGTATTGTGATACTTTATGGATGTATTCTTAAAATCTAAATATCTTTTTTAAATCTTCTCCCTGACAAATAAAAATCCTTAAACCTCTAAACGTTCTCTATGAGCATTTTCACTATTTATTGAATTCATTAGTCCAGACATTTCCTGAATAACATATGGGTTTAATGAGGTGTGAGAAAATATATTATCCGTGTTTATTCTTACCTCACCGGAACCTTTCGATGTAAAACTAGATAATATTCTCCGACCGCTAACATTCTGCTTTTAAATCCAATTACATGGTTTGGTAATCTCTCAGGCTTGGCTCTTTTGACGTCAATAAAGAATTATTTTTGATTCGACGCTATTGTGCGGCGTTGAAGGGCCATCTCCCGCATTACAGTTTCCCGTAGCCCGTTTTCCCTATCGTTTTCAAAGAATACAATTTTTCTTCGCTCGTAGGCGGGGTGAAACTTGTGCGCCTGTTGTATTGGTGTAGGAGGCGCACAATGGTTTCGACTGATTCCTTTCCTTCGGAATATGCGGTTCATGTAGAACTTCGAAAAGTTAAAAACCTATCAATAAGCCGACCTTGAGACTTGGTAAGTGTTTTTACTGGTTATGTTTTTGTAAATGGAAATATAACTTCATCTTTTGTTATGTATGATGTTCGCGATGCAATTATGTTAATAGTATGGGAATTCAATCCTTAAAAATCTTATGTTGTTTGTAAATTAACCGAAATCGCCTTGTATCAATTAGGAGTGGGAAGCATTGCATCACTTGCGTATTGCAAAAGCTTCACTGTTACGTTAGTTTTACAGTAGCATGCTGAGTTTTTAATTATACCTATTGCGCACCTTTCAGAATATTCAAATTTATAATTGAAGATATCTGTAATTTTTTATATCTATTTCTTGAAAATTACAACTCGACAAAATTAAGTACAATAACATGTCAAAACTTGAAAAGAACTACTCATCACTAGCACTTCAATAAAAATTCTACACTAGAAGATCACTAAGCCATCTTCTTTTGAGACGCCTCGGAGGATTACGGGAATGAAGTGGGAAGCAAGTTGAGAAATTAGTGGATTTGAGTGGTTATGGAGCTTACTATGAAAGGATAGTTATCTGGTTTAGGCTAAATCAGCAACACATGTGACATTAAGATCTTTATGAATAATTTTATTTGTAACAAAGTAAGGAGCATTATGGATTTTTCGAAGGATTTTGGGTTGGAAGGATTGGATACGTGAAGAATTGCTTATTTAACTATTATTATTTAATAATATAATTTATTTCTTATTCATTTTAACATCTAACAGTAAAAATTAACTTATTTGTTGATATAGTAAAAGTATAAATTGTTTTAATATTCAGGCTGAAGTAACATGTCCTTACGTTATTAGAAAATTAGAAAAAAAAAGTTTATTATTTTTAAATTGTGATGTATTTCATTAGATCTTCTAGGATTATTAAAAAAAAAAAAAAAAAAAAAAAAAAAAGTGGGGGTATATTTTGTATTTGAATGTTTTTTTTCTTATTATTCTCTGTACATATTTCAAAATCTTAGGGGCTACTTGGCCCCATAACTTCTTCCTTAAAAAAAAAAAAAATATATGGCCAATTGATTTCAACTAAGATGAAAGGGATTTTTAAAATATAAAAAATAATATTGTTGATAAGAACATGGAACCAATCATGAATTATCCATGCCCCAGGTATATTTCTATGTGAACGCTATATTACTAAAGAGAACTAAAATATATTTCTATTGTTTGTTGTTCGGTCTGTAAATATGTTATCCGATACAACAGTATCAATAAACCTTTCTAAAAAAGGATAGATTAAATATAACAATTGAAAAAAGAATTCTAAATTTCATTTTTATGTTGTTGTTTTTTCACAATGAATTAACTTTTCATCTAATAATTAACGTTTACATAATATGTTTATTTGTCATGTTTTACCACATTCATTTAATATTTTCAGATTTTTACAACTGGAAATAGGTTGATCATTTTGTACTATTTTTATTTAATCAGTAGAACAATTTTTTTTAAATTTTATCTAAAAAAGAATAAGAGTTACATTGTTATGGAGGTCATATTGGCACAGAGCATAGGACAAGGGTCTTGTGGGTTGTGGGTTCGATTTCTACCTGGGTCGGTTAAAAACCTGTAAGCTAACCCGTCCACCTTTCTCTAGTAAGAGTACATAAGGACGTTGAGCCCTACAAACGAACATTTACATATATGCATATATAATACTATATTTAAACATAAATATAAGCAGTCTTAGAATAACAAAACATGTTTATTTCGTATTTCATGTATTGGCGAATTTTCAGAAACAACTGTTTTCTCTAAATATGATTTAGTTTGGTTTAGAACAAATTATTCTGTTGTAGAAATTCTAATTCTATTAGGCTAGTTCCTTTTGTATTAGGAGTTTAATTACGTAAGATTATTTTGATTATAATTCATAGTTTTAACTATCTTTTCAATTTTTTTTTCCTTTTTTAATTTTCAAATTTACCTACCGATTAATTACGAAAGGCTCATTTACATGACAGTTATCAGACCTATTTGGACTTACAGGGTTGAGCTTTGGGGATCCACCTAATTGATCTCGCATCCAATCCTTTCAATGCAAAATCCTTCGAAAAATCCTCAACGCTCCTTATTTTGTAACCAATAAAATTCTCCATAGATCTTAATGTCCCATATGTTGCTGATTTAGCCCAGACCAGATACCTATCCTTTCATAGTAAGCTCCATAACCACTCCAATCCATTAGTTTCTCAACTTGCTTCCTACTCCATTCCCGATAATCTTCCGAGGTGTCTGAAAAGAAGATGGCCTAGAGATCTTCTAGTGTAAAATTTTTATTAAAGTGCTACTGATGAATAGTTCTTCTTCTTAGATTCGACATGTTATTGTAACGGTTATCAGCTCATTTACTTAATGTATACAATTTTACAGTTGTAAATTTCAATAAATTGATAGCAAAAAATTGTTTTAACTAACTTTTCAATTTTTTTTCTTTTTAATTTTGAAATTTACCTACCGATTAATTACAAAAGGCTAATTTATATGACAGTTATCAGACCTATTTGGAGATATGGAGTTGAGATTTGGGGCTCCATCTAATTCATCTCGTATCCACCTTTGCAATCCAAAATGCTTCGAAAAATCCTTAATGCTGCATACTTTGTCACAAATAAAGTTATCCATAAAGACCTTAATGTCCCATATGTTGCTGATTTAGCCCAGACCAGATACCTATCCTTTCATAATAAACTTCATAACCTTTCTAATCCACTAGTCTCTCAACTTGCGTCCCATTATTTTATAGAAGATGGCCTAGAGAGACCTTCTAGTGTAGAATTTTTATTAAAGTGCAACTGATGAGTGGTTCTCTTCAAGTTTTGAGATGTTATTGTAATCGTTATGAACACATTTACTTGATATATTTATATCAAGTTATGGATACATTATATATTTTGTACAGCTGTAATTTTCAATAAATAGGTATATAAAAATTAAAAAAAAAATACAAATATCTTGAATTATAAATTAGAATATTCAGAAAGGTGCGTAATATTATACAATTTTTTCTTATATAGAACTTTTTCTATATACTTCTTATATAGATTTTTTTTCTTTTGGTATGTAATGGTTCTGCACATGTTATTGACAAGCCATTGTAATAATTTCCTCAAATTTACTTATTGTATATATGTATACAGTTGTAAATATCAATAAATAGTTTGTTTTTTTAAATAAAATAAAAAACAAAATATTGGAATTTCCAATAAGGAAATATGTATTCTGATAAATAAAAAGCTATACTTTTGATTAAAGACCAAATTTATTTTTACATTATTGAAATAAACTGAAACTTACTCTATCTTCATATCATGTTACATCATAAATTCGATTCCAGAAGGAGGATTCGCCCTTGGCAATACACAATTATTTTCACTATATGTTAATTTTTTTTAAAACTATCTAAATGCAGTACCAGTGGTTATGAAGCTGAGTAGGCAATGACAGTATGATTATTGTTTTCAGTTTCGGTTGTGGGTGGAGCTGAAGAAAGTCTAGACATACGATCGTTTCGCCGCAAGGTTTGACTGGAGAAAAAAAAAAGTTGAAAAAGTCTAGTTTGGGTTCGATTTTCTAATGTTGGTTTGGTAATACTAGGCTTAAACTTTGAAGTTCATAATTCAAAGTTGTACCTGCATAATTTCATGTAGTGCATACTGGTTGTTCAAGTAAATTTGGGATAAAATAGACTTTACAATATTCGAGTTAATGTAGACGATGGTTATGTGGATATAAAAGAGTAACTGCGATGTATAAATACCTGTATATATATTATTTTCTCTGCTAAACATTTCATTTTTCTTTATGTATTTACGCCCCATTATTTTTTAACCAGAACACATGAAACGTATTTGCAATTAAAAAAAATCAAGTAGTCTTTTTATAAAACTAAAGATACGAAATTTTAAATTAATATAATTTTTTTTAGTTTTGCATTTCAGGCATATCATATCCCTCATGAATATATTCAAAATGACACTAGACCTATATCCAATTGAATATTTCGTAACTTAAAAAATTTATTTTTATTTTAAAAAAAAAACTTTTAGAGAAAATAAAAAACACTAATTGGGTGGAATTTTTGCCTCTCAGAACCTTAATCCGTTAATATAACCTTGTACTATATTGGTCCATTCATGGAGCTCTAGAAAACGAAAATTTAGCACAGTATTGATTTCGTCATGGATTTTTTTTTTTTTTTTTTTTTTTTAAATGGCATGGAATTGGAAATGTTGGACGCTTTCTATATCGAAAAATATTTGTTGAACAATTATATGTTTGTATTGTATATTTAATAAATATATACATTTACAAATAACAGAAAATAAAGGAATAATAATAATAATAATGAAATAATAAAATAAATAAATTATCATGATAGCTGAATTGTATTTTCTAATTATCGAAAACGTTTTTTGTTTAGTATTAAGTAATTTTGAAAACCTTAATACCATAATTTGAATACCTTTTATTTAATTTTAAAACCCTCGATTGTTGTAAACCTTATAGGATATTGTTATTAAACAATTTTTTTTTTCTTTGTCTTTTTTTTTTTTTTTTTTTATCAAATTTTGAACGCTTGTGCAATATGTTACAATCTGCTTATCTATGCATTAAAATAAACTTTATACATTTACCTAAAACTCCAATTCTGTTCACGACGAACTCAAATATACATTCTATCTACATAGATTAACAGATTACTAATTTGCTGTTCTGGATTTTGTATTTGGCATTTTTATTGCTATTTTATTATCACTAAAAAAAAAGAAAAAAAAAAAAGAAAAAGTAAATACAGCTTTTTATTGCAGTTTTTTTTTATTATTATTTTTTTATAGAACAGATGTTTTTATTTTTTTTATTGCAATTTACTTTAATAATCTTCTACTTAATCTTTTTCGAAAGATGCAGCAAGCTACGATTTAATAGCTGAATGGTTGAAACGACAGCTTCGATTTCAATTTCCCATTATTTCAATACTCATTCAAGTATTTGAAGTTTTCATTACACATTTGAAGTTTATTACAAAAATATGATGTGCAAGACTTCCGAGAAATCGTTTTTTCTCAAAATCCTTCGTAAAGTTCTCAATGCTACTTATTATTTAACTAAATAAATAAAAATCTTAATAGTCCAATTTTTTTTGTAGAGTTGACCCACACTAGTCCTCGTAATCACTAATGACACGTTATCTTGATAATCTACCTACATTTTTAAAAAGAAGATGGCTCAAGGATCTCCTAACGAGGTAAATCATTCTTGTGTTACGATACGAATAAATTATTTCTTCACTAGCCGTTATTGCCATATAATAATAATTTGAGTTACATTAACTTTTTTTTTTTACAGTTGAATTATAATTTCTAAATTAGTATTCTTATTGAAATTATTTTATCTAATGTATTCTGACAATGAAGTTATTAAAAAAAAAAAAAATTTAGTTTACACGCATAGTAATATTCTTGTAACTATTTGTGAGGATAAAATGCCCCTCCCAAATTCGATGATAGAGGTCGCCCGGAAGGGGACTTTCGAAAATCACGTCACTCTCTAAATTCTTCTTTAATTTCTTATGAGGCGTTTGTGGTTTTATAGATCTTTCTTTCTATTAAAATAAGCACGCCATATTGTTCAGATTAATTACATAATTGTACCGTTTATTAAGTTTTACTAAAGCCCTCAATTACGTACAGATAGTTTTAGGAATAATTCATGATAACCACGGATAATGCAATCCCACCGATAATCCTTGCAATGGTCTGAGAAGGGAACAACACGGATTTTTTTTTAAAAAATGCATTAATAAATTGAGGAGCAACATTTAAGTTAAATTCTACATCACTTAAAAAATTCCTCTACTTGAGGTCAAAGTTGTTTTCTTAGGACACCTTCTTCCATAACATAATAATTGTTTTAATTTAGGACGTTTAATTTGAGATCTAGTTGTTTAAATTTCACCAAATTGATTTTTTTAAATTTTTTTGGTGTTTGCTTCCCTATATACTTTTAACCATGGCTTATGAAACGTATGACTTACAGCAATATTTAAAAGAATTACTAATCAATTTTAAATTTACGAAATTTTATTGTATTTTGTCTGTCTTGAATTTTTGTTGTTTTCTTTAAATACCTCTGCTTGTCATTAATGACTAGCCATGTTTGAAATGTGGGACGCGAAACTCCCAAAAATTTCAGAATTATTTCGCTTTTTATTTTTTTTTTTTGTTTTATATTTTAAAAAATTTGTTTTTTTTTTTTACATATAAAATTTATTGTTAGCTTTGTTATCTGCGTTCCTTTATACTATTAATAAAATAACGACGTCCGGTTTCGCATTCCAAGCAATTAAAGTTAATGCAGTTGCCTTGCAACTTTCTTTTCTTCGGGTCTAGACAGCTCTTCAGTTCAACAAAGAAAGTTCACAATTCAGATGTTAGTAGAATAGTTCTAGGATCGATTGGTTTATACCATTCTTGCTATTTTCACTATTTTAAAAATTTATCTTAATTGTATAACAACAGTATTTAAATTTATCATTTGATTTAAAATACTTAAGTAATCAAATTTATACTTATTTAAGATATTTTTCTATTTTCTAAATCTTTGTATGATATCTTGTAAAATGGTTTTGTCTAATTAATTTAATTATAATCATAAATAATTTAAAGAGATAAAAAAACATTTAATAGTTTACATTTAAATTCATTGTGAACCAGAAAAATATTTTACATACATGTACAAAATAAATAGAGATTTATAGGGCAAAATTTATGTAAATTGCAATTAAGGAATGGGTATGATTTTTTTTTTTTTGTCACGAAAAAGATATGTTTACTAATTTTGAGTCTATCTAAGTTTAAAACAGCTATTTTTGAAATGGCTAAAACAAATTAGGTTATTTTACAAAACAGCTTAAGCACGAAAAAAAACCTTTCGATTTATAAGAAAACTTTAACCAAACAGCATTTTTTTAACCTATGAAATGGGATAGTTTTTAGAACGAATATTTATTGTGAACTATAAAAAATAGCTTACATAAATATGTATATATAAAGCAACTATTAGTTGGGCAAACAAATTTATACATAAATTGTTAGCATAATTGTTTTTGTCTTGAAAAAAAAAAATTGGCTTACTAATTTCAAGTCTATGCCGATTGTTAAGTTTCGGTTTTCCAAAATTGCAAAAAAGATGTTATTTTACTTTGGGTAAAACAACTTACTTTAACAACAACTTAAAGAAACATCCTGTGGTCTACGTGTGAAACAGGATGGTTTTGAAATGAACATTTAGTAGTTTAGAACGGATTGCAGTGTTAGTTTTTTTTATTTTATTTAATCAGATATTAATCGCCGATTAGCATTTTTAACAAAATTGTTCGCAATTATTTACTAGCACAATAAAATAAAATTTTATTTAAATTTACGATATAAAATATCTAATACCTTAATTCCTGGGTACTACCTGAGTTAACCATTTAGTAGGTAATACCCAGAGTTGGGCAAAATTTAATAATGAACTATTTATAAACTAATTTTCTGGAATAAATCATATAATTTAATCATGATGAATTACATTTGACAACTAATTTTCTGGAATCAATCATCTAATTTAATCATGATTAATTACATTTGACAACTAATTTTCTGGAATCAATCATCTAATTTAATCTTGATTAAATCTTTCAAATTGTTTTTATTCAATTGATGATTTAGTTTATTGAAAAATCAATTGAATAATTTAATCATTTTTTGTTTGTTTTGTTTTTATTTTCATTTTTTTATATAATTCTTTACAATTCACAAAATTACATGCTGTGCCAAAAAAAACAACAAAAAAAAACAACTAGACCAGTCTCAAACTTAAAATAGAATGTTATTGAACAACTTAAACATATGTAGATGTAATCATGATAAAATTAGATGATTGATTCCAGGAAATTAGTTTTTAAGTATTTAATCATGATTAAATTGTTCCCAGCTCTGTACTACCTACTAAATGCTGTCCCTTTCTTCTATATGCAGCAAATATTTCTTTGTGTTTTGACTTTAGTAGTTTTAATACATTATTAATATAAAATAGACAAAATAAGAAAGTCCCAACTTATTGTCATGACCTAAATCAATAATATTAACAATTAGAAAATAATCATAATTTGCAATAATGGCCAATTAAGTTGGTCTTTTCTTGTTGTCTAGACAATGGTATTGATAATCTACATTGTGAGATTGTAATTGTGAATTGTCAATATCGGAGATCAAATGCGGTTCACGATTGTGTTTGATATCCAGTACTCTGTTGAAAGCTTTCTTATCGAAATAAAAGTCACTTTGATTTAAAATTAGTATTTTTATGTTATGAAAAAAATATACAAAACATTTGTTGAAAAATTGTTTATTATTGAGCTTTTGTTCAGAGGAATTTTAGGGAGCAGCATGAAAAATTGTGAACTTAAGAATTTATTTAAATGATTTAATTTTAAAAAAATATTAAAAATAATATAAAAATGGCGATTTTGGTTTTGACTTCATGTAAATGTTAATTTCTTATTAATTATAGCATGATTTGTTCAGCTGACCTTTGCAGAAATTCATGTAGAATAGATATAATGGTTGATTCTTTGTTTCGTCCATTCTCTCGCGAGCTAAAAATTGTTTTGATTGAATAAAAACCGTTTTTAAATTTATGATTTGATTTAAAATATTTAACCTTTCAGATTTATGCTTAATATTGATAAGATTTAGATATTCTAATTATTTTTTTGATGTTATGTTAACTGGTTAATATTGTGAATTTATTGTATATAGGTTCCACAGATAATTGACATTTAGCCAATGAAATTTGAGCTCGTTAAAGAGATTTTTTTTTTATCTTCTAAATCGTTTTATCGTATTATGTAAAAATTTTTTGAAAACAATTCGATTTAATGCGTAATTATTCTTACGATAATAATAAATAATTAAAAGAAATTAAATATATATATATATATATATATATATATATATATATATATATATATATATATATATATATATATATACATGTGTATGTAATAAATAGTGATTGGAAGTGCAAAATATATGTAAATTGATAAAATAAAATGTTTCTCATGAAAAAAATTGGTATACTAATTTTAAATGTATTTAATTCATGACAAGAATTTTTAAAATGGCAAAAATAATGTATGTATTTTTACGAGTCAGACTTAAACAGAATGGTTTTGGAAAGAATATTTAATGTAAACTATGAAGAATAGTTTATATATATATATATGTTTCTTGACTGTTACTATTAGATCTTTAATATGGTTCTTGAGGTTCAGTCAATAAATAAAAACAACTATTGTGGCGACGTTTCGAAACTATATTTTTCTCATAATCATGTATATATGAGAACAATATAGGTATATACTATATCATCTATGTTGATACCAATAGCATATCCACCAGTAACATTGATGATAATGATAATATAGTCTCGAAACGTCGCCAAAATAGTTTTTTCTGTTTATTGACTGAACCTCAAGAACCTTATTTAATATCTATACATATATAACAACGATTAGATGGACCAAAAATAACTTAAATTGTTAGCAACAAGAGTGGTTTTAATTTTGTTGTTTTGGTTTGTCATGGAAAAAAATAGGTTTAATAATTTTAAATCTATGCCAATTTTAAAGTTTTGTTTTGTCGAAATGGCGGGAAAGATGTTATTTTACCTTGAGTAACTAGTCAGTTTAAAAAAAAAATCATAAAAGAAACTTTCGATTTATAAAAACCCCTTAACGAAACAGCACGTTACCACGTGCAGCGTTATAAGAACTGGACATGATTTTACAGCAGGCGTATAAACACATGTTGAATCGTAACCATATAAGTAATCCATCTATGTATGAATCCATAATACTACAAATCCATGAAGAGTATTGGAACTTACGTGATGTTGGAAGGAGCCCTAGCGAGCGACTGGTGGAGAAAGCAACCCCTCCTACACACTCTCTCCATTTCCCTTTCCAAGGCCGCACGACGGGGCTGTCATCCCTCCTTTGTTGGAGATAGGCCGACCATTAGCAGAGTCCAGCATATCATTGTGGTCTGGGTTTAGTGGTCACAGAATGGGGTATGGGAGGACAAGGAAAAGTTTTCGGGAGCGAACTCCAATTGGAGCGAGATTCCCTACAAACTTGGCCATGCTACAGCAAAATGATCCTAAAAGAGATCGATAAAACACGAACTTCAAATAAATAAAGGGTCTGTTACCTCTCTATTCAACTTACCTTTTGTCGATGTAAGAGTTGTAGCCCGTATCACTTCCCTATTTTGATTGATTGGTTTCTTTTTTATATATATTTTTGTGCGTATGTTTGCATAGCCGAACTTCCTAATGAAACTAGGATTTTATATTTTTATGGCATAATTTTAATTTTTATATCTATTATTATTTTTATTCATATTGGTCTTATTGGTTTTTTTCTCCTGATTCTTCTTCATTATCTTTCATTTTTTTGTTTAGTTTGTAACTACCAAAAGATAGTTCCCACGATTTAAAGATGCTGAATCTCAATATATTTCATGTATTTGGTGGCACCTGAAATTACTGTAAGTTTAAAGCAAATGCGTTGTACAGCTACCAAATCACAAAAAACAAACAAAAAAACAGGGATGCAGTCAAACAGAAACACCACACCTAGTAGAAATACTTTATATGCTGCAAAAATGTTTAGGGATATTCCTAAATTTGTGATATTTGCTTTGTCTGGCTAATGTATGTATTTTTTATACTAAGCTGCGCTGATATTTAATAGGAAAAATATTTCTAATAAATATAAATGCATTTTAAAATAAAACACTGTATTTAAGTGCTTTGAAAAAGAAAATGCCTCAAAATTAGCAATATCCTTATTCATTTTTGCTCAGTTTATAACAAAACCAGTCCTCGTTTGAGTCCTGTCCAGTATGGTTCGGTGGTCCTAATGAAGACCTTCAAGGCAGGTCGAAACGTTGGCGCACAGTTCAAGTATTTCTACTTAACGTGGTGTTTCTGTTTGACTTCATCCCTAATTATCTTCTCCTCCACTTCACAATTAACTATCTCAGCTAAGTAAATTGCTAACTATTGCTATATACTTTTAAAAAACACTCCGTTACACAACTGCTCGTCCACAGAAAACAGAAGACAAATATAAGATGATAAAAACAAAATAAAGCTATAAACGAAGCGACTCGAACATTGACGATGTCACCCGAATTCCAACGGAAGCAACTATCGGCTTTGTCGACAAACCAGCCAAAGTCATAGTCGGCCCATCTCTATTATTGACATATTATCATATTTAACTAATATATTTCCAGGGCTTGAAGATGTGGCAAACCCATAAAATGACGCTTTATCAGAAGATTATGTTGGATATTTTTCATCTTTGTACTACTTTCTAACCCTTTCATTTTGATATAGTTCTGAATTAAAATACCTTAACTCTCACATGCTTAAAAGAAAAATACTTTAAAACGAACATCATGACAATACAAATTCCCGACAATAAAAAATTCGTACTAAGTATAAAAAAAAAAAATACGTTTATCTTACCAGATTCATTGATACGTAACAACGAACAATTCTATCATGCGAATATACAACTGAAATTTTCAGGTGAAACAGCTCCTTTAGGAACAATAGAATCTTTTTGTTGGATAACAAGCCTGCTTTTGTCACCTCTCTTCTCTGAATGAAAGAAATATTGTTACCGTCGGTTGCATTCCTACAATAGCTGAGCTAGCTTAAAATAAAATCTGGAATATTCTTTTCAATTGTATTATTAAAACAAAAATATATTATTATGCTTTTGCAGAATAAAGTTTATTAATTACTACTTATAAAAATCATTGTTTGTTGTTTTACCTCAATTCTTGTATTCTATTAATAGAGTGATTTAAAAAAAATATATATATATTCTTGTTGACACAGAAATATATGTCTTCCCGTTTTACTTAATTTGATAAAAAAATTAAAAACTATTCTCATAGGAAATAGATAATTTCACCTGGAAACAAATTTAAAATGGAACTATTGGAAATATTTATTTCTTTTAAGTTCCCTTAATCATGTAAACAAAAATCTGGATTTGTTTTGAAGGATTTATTATTTCAAATTATTCATAAATATTTAATGTATATGTTCCACGTGATGTATTCGTTTAACTCCCGAACCTTTGTTGAATTAATGGTTATTTTCATTTAATGGGATAGCAGATTTCAAATTCTGTGTCTTATTATTGTAAGCCCTTATATGTTTATTTAATCTTTGATTTACTGATCGTCTAATTTTTCTCCTGTAGCTTCACAATCACTACATTTTATTTCATATAGACCGCATTTTTGGAAAGGGTCTATTTTATCTTAAGGTGAAGGGAAATGTGATGACAGTGGTTTATCTTTTTTAAATGCAGGATTTAAACCTAATTAGTCTGTCTACACCCATGTGTGTGGGTTTCCTATATGTTCCTAATTCATTTTTTTTTTCGATTTATTTTTGGAATATATCAGAAGCCCACACATACAGATTATAATCCTAATATAATAATCCTAAACATTCACATTCAAAAAAAAAATTTTTTATAAAAAAAAAATTACAACAATACCTTATTAAATTACCCGTAATGTTGAACTCGTTAAAATAGAATAATGCTTTTAAATACAAGGAAAAACAATAACTTTATTTTACCTTCCTCATTGTTAAATTTTAATTCAAAATGAGATGAAAAAATTAAACATGCATCCTATATAATTGCATATATTGCATATATAATACAATGGATAATATCTGAATATAGAATTATATTATCTGAAAATATTGCACTTCCATGAAGCTTCTTGTTCTGCTTAGAATCGTTTCACGAGTCCAGAAACAGGCTGTACTAATTTTTTGAAACTTTATAAAATGGATCGAACCGAAAGAATGTAATTTTTCTTACATGTATCTATTTTTTTTTCCAGTTCATAAAATATCAATCTAATGCGCGATTCCTATTTGGTCCGTGTATTACAAACTGAATATTGAAAGATTATAAATCTTTTAAAAAAGATCTTTATGATATATTTGTTACAAATTGAGCAATCAATCGATTTCAGAAATCGTTTATGTTACCGAAAAGAACTGCTAAATGTCTCTTCTTCCATAATATTGGATTGTCCGGATATTGATGCACGTTTGCAGTTTTAAAAAATAAAAACTCGGTAAATTTCTACCTTCTGCACACTTCCTTATTATCCGCACCTATCACAGTGATAGGACCTTCAAATTTAATCGTAACTTTTCATATTCTTCCCTCTTTATCCAATCCGCAGGTGTTCCTCAAGGAAGAATCCTAGTTCCTATCCACTATACGGTTTATACAGATTACATTCCTATACATCTTAGTACCGTCCTCACTACATACGCTGATGGCACATGTCTGTTATCAGTAAATCTTGAAAGCTTCAAGAATGGTGTGAAAGCCAAACAAATCTCAATGAACAACCTTCGTGATTGAGATATTCTCTGCGAGCTCTTGAACAGTTGTTCTGGAATGTTGTTAAACTAAAGCTGTCAGAACATCTTTAACAAGGTACTGAGTCCCTTTAAATCTTTTTAAATCCCTAATCATTTTAGTCTCTATGGCAAGCTTAAATTTTAAACATGCTATATATTTGCTCTAAATGGGCACTATGGCTAATGTTTAAAGAAATAAAGATAAATGGCATCATATCTTTATTTATTTATTTCGATAAATTTTTACTATATTGCAGGGTATTTCGAAATTCTATTCACGTAAAAAGTTTCAGCTACCTGATAAAAGAAATCCTATAAGCCAGTTTTCAGCTTAGTAGTATTGTAAGATATTTTATTTAATAGTTTCGCAAGTAGCCAAAAAAGGTAATAATATAAACACGCAATGCCTGGTGAGTATGCTGGATGAGGTAACACATCCCATCCCGGGAGGAACAATTTTTGCATTGTCACCATAAGAGACGTGATTTATTGCATTGCCGTGGTAAAAAATGACTATGATATACTAGCGTTGTTGATTTTTCTTTACTTGCTGCATTCAATTGTTTACATTAGATACAGTACTTGAATGAATTGACTAAAAGCACAGCATGCTTTCTTATGTTAAAGGATGGTTTCTTGCCTTTAGAACTTGTTAAGGGAGGTTTATTTAATTTTACTTATCTGAATTTACGAACTAAATATTTAAAAAGAACCTATTATCATCCCCTGTAGCAAAATAATTTTAAAAAAGGGGAATATTCTTTGCGTTTTAAGAGCGAGTCAGTTACATAAATGCGGTCCGAAAGATTTCTCTCTCTTAACGAGTGTGGTACCCAAAATGAGATAACGTTTTTTTAATTTGAGAAACTACTCTTGTTTGTAATATGAAGAATATTTCGGGTATCTCACCAGTAGTGTTGTGTGGTTTATTTTTAATCAATGCTAAAACATTTTCATTATCTATTTGGTCTTCCTGAACGTTCGTGGTCATCCAGAGTGAAATCGCCATAAAGTTATGCGAACCATCCCTGGCAGATCCGCTCACTTACATAGCTAAGATACTTCTTTGACTCTGGCGCCTTTTTTTCATTTTTTAAAAAATAAAAGAGCTTAAAAACACGTGCTAAAATTAATCTTGAAGCAAGGGTGTTTGCAAATATAATAAAAGGGCCATTAATTCTGCCTCTTTCAACAATAATTCGAAGTATAGATTATTCTTTCTTTTTTTTTTCTTTCAGCAGATACATCATTCTCTTTCTCTACTTTCTTTGTTTATTTAAAATTTATTTACAATAAGGTTTATTGTGATTTACATGTAATATTTATAACGTGTATTTGATATTAATTTTATAACAAAAATTTATTTTTATTTTCTCTCTGAGTTTCAGGTCCTTAATCTAATCCAGGAAGCTATGCCGCCATCATATTGTTCATTGTAATTATTCTTAAGAGGCAATGGCCCCAAAATCAAAATTATTCCCATTTTATTTCGGATGTGGAAAAACCGACATTTCTGTTCAACCAATTATTATATGTATTCCTTTATTATCCTAATTATTTATAGTTCAAGTTATAATTTAGTTTCATAAATAGTATATATTGATAACTATTTCGTGAGTCATTAGTTTGTTAAATAAATTGCAACTTGCGAAGGTTAAAAGGTGATCACTTCTATTTTTATCACATTTGCTGTTTGTACTTTGTTGACTGATGTGAATCTAATCAATGCAAACAACAAAAAGTTGGGTGTTCTTTTTATTTTTTTATTTTGTAAATCTTATGTTTCTCATATTCTATCCTTACATTCCAAAATCCTTCGAAAAAACATCCATTCTCCTTACTTTTTCACAAACTTATCCATAAAGATCTTAATGTTCCATAGCTGATTTGCCGCAAGCCAGATACCTATCCTCTCACAGTTGACACCATAACCATCCAAATCCACTAATATCTCAACATCCTACGGATTCTATTCCTGATAACTATCCAAGGGGTCTCAAAAAAATATGGCCTCGAGACCTAATGTAGAACTTTTAATGACATGTCTTTGTAATAATGTTCTTTAAATTCATTGTATATATGTGATTTATAAAATTAACTGTTTGAATTGAAACAAACATTATATAAGTGCGACTAAGCAGAATTTACATTAAAAAATATATCAACATAAATATGATTGCAAAAAGATTAGTAAAACAGATAAATATAAGACAGCAATTTTAGACCATTCACAAAATTAAGGCCTTAATTCGATTTTGAAAATGTAAAAATATGGAACTAGGAGGAAAAAACACATAATAGAAAAATTAAAGAGGCAATAAATATAAATAAAACAATTAATAACACAGTTAATTATAATACTGACGCAGACAAAATAAGTACCATTTATCCTAATATAATAAATAAATTAAAAATATAGATTGTCCAACTTAGTAATAAGAAAAACACAAACAAAATAATAATGCAATAGACCCTTGATTGGCTGTCAGTTAACACTGTAAAAAAGAATAGCTGAATTAAATTATTTTGATTTAATTTAGTTTAATTTTATTTATTTAGGGTGTATTGTTTTGAGTGAAATGTAAGAAAGTTTTAATAAGAAAAATTGTAAATTTCAGTATGAGGATGGGAAAATGTCCCAAAGCATGTAACACTTTGTTGAGTGATAAAAAATTAATGTTTTGAGGAGTTATGCTAAAAATTTGTTGTTAATTTTATTTTGTGAATCTTTTTTACATTTTTGAGCAGACTACTTCTACATTTACTAGACAAACGTTCAAAGCTCCAAATTAATTACAAAAGACTCATATACATGACTGTGATTAGACCTATTTGGACGTACGGAGTTGAGCTTTGGAGCTCCACTAAACTATCCAATTCATCTCATACTCAATCCTTACAATCCAAAATCCTTCGTAAAATCCTCAATGGTAAGGAGCACCGATAAACTTATCCATAAAGATCTTAATGTTCCATATGTTGCTGATTTAGCCCACACCAGATACCCATCCTTTCATAGTAAGCTGCATAACCACTCAAATCCGTTAGTTTCTCAACTTGCTTCCCACTCCATTCCTGATAATCCTCCGAGGCATTTGAAACGAAGATGGCCTAGAGACCTTCTAGTGTAAAATTTTTAATAAAGTGCTGCTGATGAGTAGTTCTTTTCAAGTTTTAACATGTTATAATCGTTGTCAATACATTTACTTGATGTATATATTCTGTACAGTTGTAAATTTCAATAAAAAAAAAAAACATTTTCCAGTAACTAATAAATAAACAACTATATTTACCTGGATGTATATTATCATCCATACAAATTCAAAGTATCGAATGTGAAAATTTGTGGTTTTTGCATTCGTTCTTTAGCAATTCGTTTATTTGGCATGATCAAGTAGTTAGTATAATTGACCCTTTGACAGAGAATTATTCTCCCCATTATACCCATACATCCCCATACATTATTCCTCCCCTTTATAGAGTGAATTCAGATTTGAGAATTCACTAAAACGTATATTTTTTTTTTTCACATTCGATACTTTACATTTGTAGGGATAATATATTCAAATAAACTGTGATCCATTTAATTATAAACAAATCATTTTATATCTATATAATTTTCTTCCACAAAAGTTGCTCAACAACAGAGTTGAGTGACCCAAGTCCCTTAATTTTAAACACTGCAGAAGTTTTGGGAGATACACGGCATGTAATTATCACGCAACTGATTGCATAGTCCGGTAATAGCTATCTTTTCTGGCGATGATTAGATGTCATATGCAATATTAGCTGTTTGTCCCTTCATTCATCATGTATCCTCCAAGTGTGTCACGGCGAGTCAGGTCAGGACTTGTTCAGGGTTTTATCTTTGCAGGGCCAATATCTCTTGTATTGAGGAGTTGTCAATGAAGTGTTTCCTTTTGTAACCGTGATTCTTTCCCTATACAGTGATTATCTGGACATTTTAAATTCGAGTACATAATCCTAAACTTGTAAACAGACTCATGCGAAAACTTTTTTTTTTTCGATTTGTGATCTTTTTTATGAAGTACAATAAGCGCCTTTTGGCAAATGACGAAAAGTTAGAAATTTGTGGGTAAAAAAAATACGCCAGTTGCGAAAATTATTGCTGTTCTTAAAATGTGATTTTTTTTAAAACACAATGTATTCACAAAATGTTGCAATACACCTCAACCAAGGGCATTAATTAATAGATATGGTAATGTATCCATTGGTGCAATACGTACAAAAAAATAAATATTACTTAGTAACACTTCAATAAAAATTTTATATTAGAAGGTCCCTTGACCATCTTCTTTTCAGACGCCTCGGACGATTATCGGGAATGGAGTGGTAAGCAAGTTGAGAGACTAGTGGATTTGAATGTTTATTGAGCTTATTATGAAAGGATAGGTGTCTGGTTTGGCATAAATCAGCAACATATGGAACATTAAGATCTTTATGGATAAGTTTACTAGTGACAAAGGAGCATTGAATATTTTTCGAAGGATTTTAGATTGTAAGGATTGGTATACGAGATGAATTGGATGGTTTAGAGGAGCCCCAAAGCTCAACTCCCTAAGTCCAAATAGGTCTAATAACCGTCATGTAAATGAGTCTTTTTTAATTAATTGGGAGCTTTGAACGTTTGTCTACTAAACGTTAAAGTAATCTGTAACGACGGGCAGTTTCCTATCGTTTTATTCTGGTATGATGAAATAATATTAAATAAAAAAAATAAAATAAATACTATATTCATGAGGTGTTAGTTGACTGTGAAGTATTTAGAGTTGTAGATTGTTGGGGTAGGCAGTCATTGTGTCTCTATCTAGTAATTTATAATTCCAACGTTCCGACTTACTTTGCAAGCCTTCATCAGAGCTAGAAGAAAATAAAACAAGCAAAAAGGTATGACTAAATTGCAAAAAATATATAAATAACACACACAAAAAAACAAAAGTATGAAAAGAATAAATGTAGTAAAGACAATTACAAGGCTGATGAAGACTTGCAATGCAAGTCGAAACGTCGGCATTATAAATTAAAATATTATTTTGATTTGCTGTGAATCTATGACTGCCTACCTCAACAATCTACCTCTATAAATACTATGTCTTCAATATATACGATGCCCTGCAAGGTCTTAGCAAGGCCGTACCCAGAAGAGATCCCTGCGCTGCTCTCAGCATTTTAAATTTTTTTTTTTATTATCTCTCAGCGGTGATAAAAGTCACAAGTACAAATATTGTCTAATAAATAATTATTACTGTGTTGATTTCTCTATATTTTTTCGTCCTTAAATTATATGGTTTATGGATTATATTTTTAACGTGAAACATGTTTTACCGGTATGTTGGCCTTAGTTGGTCAAAATTGATACGTTTTTGGGGAAAGCGAGGGCGTTCAACTCTTCATATACTAAATAACACTAATTTTGACTAGGAGGCTGGTTCTAATGAGTGTGCTCTTTTTGACTCTGTTTCTCCTAATCCGAAATAAAAATATTTCTGAATTTGACCGATCTTGCTCGATCTTTTTTGGCAGTTCAAAATTCCTTTTTTTTAAAAAAAAGTTGCGTTTGAAAGCTTTATATTGTTTTAAAACATTTGTTCTAACGTTTAGAAGGATCTGAGTTTGCTATTTGCTGTTTATTTATTTATTTAATAGATGATAATTATTTTGAAATAGATTTGTTTTGATTTTTATCTCTTACTTGGATATTTCTTTTGGCTGGAGTCTACACTTTTTTAATGTAACGTTTTTTTTTACCCTTATTTTGACATATTCTAGCTCTGTTGGTGTCGCGCGAACATTTGACGACAGTTTTACTATCAGATATTTAATGGAGAATATTTTGTGGTACATAGTATTTGTCACGAAACCTCAATTTTTTTTTTTTTTTTAACATTTGTTGCAAGGTGCTATCTTGGTTAGAATACTTCAGCCGACAGGTTCAAGGGTACCTTTCATTATTTTTTTATTTATTTTGTTATTTTTTTTTTTTTAGGTCTTAAGGTTAAATATTTTGCTTGCATTGCCGATAATCGGTTTTGCGACCAGTGGCAAATATACTCATCCCTAATTGTCTGTAAACAGTGGTATTATGTCGTCTGTTTTTCTATATTAGTCTTAAAATTCGTACCTGCAAAGAATTATATTAGGTAAACATTACTATTTTGTAGAAATTAACCGTTATTTTCTTTCTTGTTTTATTTATAAACTTAATTAAAGTAATTTTAAACCTTAATATTATTTAAATTTATTTACGTTTATTGTACAAAATACATGGATACATAACAATAAACAGTTATATTAGCTGAATATAAAGCCCTGAAATTTGCGAATAAAACTGTCCCTTTTTAGATCAAAAGAATTTCTTTGCTTGGATAACAAGTGTGCTATTGTCACCTGTCTTCTCTGGATGAAAAAAATATTGATTCCGTCGGTTGCATTCCCACAATGACTGTAGCTTGAAACTAAATCTGGGATATTCTTTTCAGTGGTATTATTAAAGCAAAACTATACATTTATGTGATTAAGTCGAATAAGGTTCGTTAATTACAACTTGTTGATCATTTGTCATTCATTGTCAGTTTTTACTTTATTTCTTGTAGCATAAAGAGATCTAATATACGAGGTGTGATCAAAAAGTTCCAGGACTGAATTTTTATACATTTATTCATACAACATATAGGTTATTCAAATTTGTCTCCTTCGAAGTACTCCCCTTGGGAAGCTACACACTTTTCCCACCGGTGTTTCCACTGATCAGAGGCCCCAGAAAACTCTTCTTTTGTAAAGGTGTTTAGCAGCTCCGTTGTTTTTTCTTTAATTTCGTCAACTGTTTGAAATCTTCGTCCTTTCAGGTGTCTCTTGAGCTTCGGGAAAAGAAAAAAGTCGGCTGGAGCCAGGTCAGGTGAGTAGGGGGGCCGAGGATTGACAGTCATTGCGTTTTTTACACAAAAGTTACGGATAACTAATGCAGAGTGAACAGGAGCATTGTCATGGTGAAGGACCCAATCACCACTTTGTCACAGCTCAGGTCTCTTTCTTCTCAGAGCATTACGCAATTTTCTGAGGGTTTCAAGATAAACAAAACGACTAATTGTTTGACCTTGTGGATGGAATTCATAGTAGACAACACCTTTACAGTCAAAGAAAACCGTAAGCATGACCTTCACATTTGATTTGACTTGGCGTGCTTTCTTGGGTCTTGGAGAACCTTCTGATGTCCATTGTGATGATTGGGCTTTTGTTTCCACATCGTAACCAAAAACCCATGTCTCGTCTCCCGTAATGGCATGTTTCAAGAAGCTTTCTTCGTCATTTGCCTTTTGAAGGAGTTCTTTAGAAACATGAGTTCGGTGTTGTTTTTGGTCTTCAGTCAACAGTTTTGGCACAAACTTTGCTGCAACACGACGCATTTGAAGTTTTTCAGTTAAAATTTCCTGACATGACCCAAATGAAATGTTACACTCTTCTGCCATTTCACGGATTGTTAGTCGACGGTCTGATCGTACGAGAGCGTTCACTTTAGCAACATTGTCATCATTGATTGACGTTGAAGGGCGTCCGGAACGAGCATCGTCGTCTGTGGATGTTCGGCCATCTTTAAACCTCTTGAACCACTGATGGCAGCATTCTCGGCTTAGACATTCTTCACCAAAAGCCTCTTGTAACATCAAAAAGGTTTCAGAAAACGTTTTGTTCAGTTTCACACAAAACTTCACACAAACACGTTGCTCTTCTTTCACATTCATTTTCATAAAATAGCCAAGCTCTACAAAACTAACCTCAAACAAACTGTGCTAATGTTACTTTCAGTGATGTTATGATTGATCTGCAAACACAGCTGTGTTCCTGTTGAGTCAGGCAATACAATGCTGCCAACCGCATCGCTGTGAGACATTGCATTCCCATAGTATATAAAAAATCCTAGAACTTTTTGATCACACCTCGTATTTATATACATTGTTAGTGAAACAGAAAAATGTATCTCGCCGTTTTAAAGCAATTTAGGAAATAGATTATTTTATTCAGCATTCTTATCCTTATCGTTTTGTAAAATTTTACGGTATAAACAGAGACACGCTGTTAGTTTTAGACTTCTTATATCCCATTTAATGACTAGGCAAGCGTTCCAAGCTCGCAATTTATAACAAAAGACCTACTTACATGACACTAATTAGACATATTTGGACTACGGAGTTGAACTTTGGGCCTCCACTAAATCTTCCAATTCTTCATAAATCCAATCATTTCAATACAAAACTCTTCGTAAAATCCTCTCTGCTCCTTATTATGTCACAAATAAACTTATCCATGAAAATATAAATATCCCATATGTTGTAGATTTGCCCAAACAAGATAGCTAACCTACTAATGGGTAGTTCCTTAAGTTATTGACATACCATTATCGTTTTGCCCCACATATAGTTATAAATAAACTTATTCATAAATATCTAAATGCCCCATATGTTACTCAATTGGTGCTCGTATCCCAACTTGCTTCCCACTCGATTCCCGGTAACCCTCTGAGGGATCTGAAAAGAAGATAGTCTAGGGATCTTCTAATCAAGAACTTTTATTGAAAGTGCCTTACATTTACTTATAGTATGTATTGTATACAGTTGTAAAATATATATATTATTTATATAATAGTAGCTGCTTCACAGCTTCCTTGTCCCATTTTTTACTCTTATTTTCCGCATTCGGCATTTGGATGTAACTATCAAATGTTCGGTATTACGAACCTACTAATATCTGATGTTAGGATTTATCAATATCTTAATCTCTAACGTGCAACTTGAAGTGGAACTAATAGGAATTGGGTAATTAATTATAGTTTCAAATCAACATCTTAATTTAATGCGTCATATACAAAACTTGTATTTTGATAAACATTACCATCTGCGTCAATTAAGGGCCATTAGTAAAAATGGTATAAAGTACAGATTAATCCGGCATTTACATACGGATTAAAGAAATAACAATATAATGACTTATATATAGGAAATGAAATGGAATTATGAAAAATAAATAAATGGATGTAATAAATTAAAAATAATTTCATACATATATACTTTGAGTCTGTGGACCCTAAACCAACAGCTTGAATATTTTCTTTTCCCCTAAAGTTCTAGTCCGTAGGTCCAGTATAGTCTTGTATTTTAAATATTTATTATCTATTGAAAGTTGAGGGGTCTTAAATAATATTCGGTTTAATTGTTTAAATAGTGTTTATTTCTTGTCTTTTAAGTCTACTATGAGTGGGTTCCTCGTGAGTATACAGTGATAAGCACGTTGTGCAATATTATCACAAAGTTCTTGTGCATAAGTATTAGTCATGTCAAAATCGCCATATTTTCCCAAAACATACACAATTTATGTGTTTTACGGTTTTCATACATAGGATCTAAAAGTAAATTTAATCAGGTTCTAGATAAAGAAATAAAATTTTGATTGAATAGTTTTGGAGTTATAGCCTAAAGAGTAACGAACAACGTGTTTTCGCGGAGAAGTGCTTACCGCAACTTATTTTGGTTTTGGTACTCTCAGTGTGAGAATGAATCATTGAAGTTCATTATATACGGTTGATTAATACTTAATGCGTAAATACACTTATAGGAGGCATTGAGTTTCAAGAAATAAGACCACTGCTAAATACTACGTTTTACCAAAAAATCATTAAAATTTATGTAACTGTTAAAAGGTCGAAGATAAATTGGAATATATATACATTTCTTTGAAGTAAATTAAATGTTATACAACATTATGATGACGTTTGTCATAATATGAACGGTTTAGAAGATATACAGAAAGAACGTGAGGTGAAAATCTCGGAAACGGTACGGAATTAAATAAAAACGGAATATAAACGGTACGGAAAACGTGTATAATGTACAATTCGTAAAGAATTTAATTAACTTTAATTTAATAAATGGTCATGTTTTGTGTTTTCTGAGTTATAAGGAAGAACCGAGAATATTTGAAAAAATGGGACCTTTTGCCCCTTTCCCTTCCTGTTCCCAGCCCAGAAAACGCCAGGACTTTTAGTAAGTTAACTTTCTAACTACCCTGAGCATGTTTCCGAAGAAAAACCTTGGATTACAGAAAACGCACTCAGACTTTATTGACTGGACTATATAGCTTTTCAGATAACATATTTTAATCATTATTGAGGCATTGATCTAAACAAACTATAAATTGATGGTGCAATATCTGTTCTATACGCAGGCTGCGGCAAAACGTTAGCCCCTAGAAGTTCCTATTATAATTCGTTTGTCAAATAAGTACGATTTGCAAGGACATTGTCGTGTTGCAAAAAGCATTGGTTTTTATTTACCAAAGCGACGTACTTTGCGACCAAAAACTGTGTAAAGTTTCTAGTCGTTCACAGTAAAGGTGTGTCTCCTGCCCGATCATCAGGAACAAACTCAAAAATGGAACTTACACAAAACATAATTTTTTTTTCAAACCGACCCAAATTAACTAAATTGCGGGTGTATTTGATAACTAATTCTCCCTCTATGGCATAATTCTTCGATTTCGTCACTGGATTTAAATGATCCTATATAGCCACAAAGAATTGAAGGATTAGTCGATTGAAAAATTCACATAAACAGTAGAAACATTATTATAGGATTAAATTGGAGAGTTGGAACTAAGGGTTGTGTTCATCCGGAACTTTTGTAACAACCTTATATTAGTCTTAATTAATTAGCTTTACTTTTTTTTTTTTTTAATGATAGAAATAAACCTGAAAAATATTTCCATAAGCTCAAAACACTAGAAGATACAGGCATGTGCATTGTATTTCGGAAACCCCGAGTTAGATAAGGAAGAATACTGAAGCTAATAAAGTTGATGGAAAAAATTGTTTTCCATATAAAACCTACAACATTGTTCGTTCTCACAAAATAGTCAAAGCTATAATTTCAGAAAAATTATTTAATAATTTAATTATTTAATAATTGAATACTTTGTTACTGACTCTTATAAGGAGATAAAAATAGGAAATTGAACCATCGCTTGGGAAACTGTGATTTTTAGGACAAAAGAATTATTTTTATAGCTTTTATTTTAATTAGAATTTTTCTCATTGTTTAAATACTCCAAACCAACTCCGCCATTTTTGTTTTATCAATTGTCTTTTACATATAGAGGCTTGTTTTCAATTCCATTATTTAAAAAATGAAAAGGAAATATATAAACATCGTGGAAGTTCAAAGTAGATTATATATATAAAACGGAAAATGTCAGAATCTACTATGTTTACATAATGTTGGATGCGTTCTTAGAAAATTATTTTAAACAACTCATATTTTGTCTTGAGAGGTTTTGAAAGCCATTTTCGGCCTGCTCCTCAGCTTTCTAGAATTTCAATAGAATACTTTTGACAGAATCCCATAGCCATACCTTTTATTATTATAAATGTATCATACGAATCTTCTTTCAACTAATTCATATATATTTAATTTAAACGGGAAAAATAATATATACCTTAATTTGTTGCCACTTAATCCCCAAAGGTCCATTTGGACACAAACCGAAAAAGGATCTTTTATTTTTTTTTTATTTATGTCTAGACTTTTTGTAAAAATAATTTTGAATAATGAGCAGATAGGACCTATAACATGTTGTCATATTTTTGGTCTTCTACCTTATCCTACGTTTTAGAGTTAAAACACACACAAAAAAAAAAAAAAAAACACGATTATTTGGACCTAAAAATATGAATAACAAATAGATTTTTAGGTTTTATCATTTAACAAGAAATTTACAAAAAAATATTATCTTATAAATATAATATTATTTTTAATACATTAATAATACAGATGCACCGACACTGACTTTGGCCAATTAGTCGGCCAAGTCGATCATTGCTTCGGGGAAATTCGGGTGGCAGCAATGTTCTAGGCGCTTCGTTTATGTCCAATTTTTAGAAAAATAAACTAAAATTCAGCCAATTACTTAACTTAAGATAAAATATCGTGATCATGGGCTTTCTGATGCTTCTGTAATATACATATATATTAGAAAAATAGAGCATTCATGCAATTGTCAATGAACATGGGAATAAATTCTAAAATAGCGATTTCCTTTCCGTGTTCCTACCTTTATATTATATTTCAATTAAGAATTAATATTTTTTAAGTATGAAAAATGAAATGAAAAAATAAACTTTATTCTGGGACTTACTTTCCCCTAAGAATAATAATAATGCACAATTGCAGGTGCCATTGTCTGACCGTATTATTTACAAATTAAATGCTTCAGTAATTTCGGCATACATTTTTTACAGGAAAATCCAGGAGGTAGCACGAATGATGAAGGATTTGTCAAAGGAGGCAGTTATATGTGAGGGGGTATACAGATTAAAGGGTTGGAATCTAGTTTTTAGGAGGTGGATAGATGAGCGCAGAGTTAATTGGTCAAGAATATAGAAAGGTTTTTTGGTTTTTTGAGATTGGAATAGGAAAGTACCCAGAAAGTATTGCCGTCGTAATTTAGGGAAAAGCCATCTAAGCTCAGAGTATCGGCAAGTTACGTGTGACCGCCTGGGGATCCCGAAGATAAATCTAATGAAACAGTTCATCAATCTCCTCAGTTTCATCTCGAGATCACCAGACAGTCATTATGACACAATACCATAACTGTACGTAAAAAAAAAATATAATAGAACAAATATGAACAAAAATAGTAGGTTACGTAAGTTCTTTATTCACTATTGTTAAAGTAATCGAATTTATTTTTGGTAATATCATAATCTTTGTTAAAGTTCGATAATTTATTACAAAGAAAATAGTTCCTATTTCTGGATTAAATAACAAACTTTAAAAATGAATCTAAAATAAAACTTATTATCAATTAGGCCATGTTTTCATTTCAATAAATTTATTTTTAAACGCAGAAATATAAATGAATAAAAATGGACGACTATTTGGCAATTTATGACGACGGATTGCCGATTAATTTAATTAATAATTTTTTTACTCGGTATTATTTTTACGTAGTCTATTATCTGTAATCCAGTTGTAATAATGTATTTTTTAAAAAACAAAATTGAAATACAATCCAAGAATTATAAAAACTTGTCTCTTCTACTGTCCGGAAACAGAGCAGGCTGTCTCAGTTTAATCTCTTCCCAAAGTGTATTGTTCCATAATGGCTTTTTACCCAAGAGTTTGTGTCTGTCAAATCTTGTTCCTCTTCCGTTTCTCCTAATGCCAATCACAGATCTATCTGTGGCCCAATCCGTTCTTTTCTTTTCGATTGTTTGAATGTTATAACTTTTTGTCGTCCTATAAGTAGGTTATGAATTTCGTAATACTGTCAAATCTTGATAGATCAAACTACAATGGAATGAGGAATTACTTTTAAAAAAATGTAATTTTTTTTTTCCACTTTTAAAGGTAATACTTTTATGAATTTGTGAATGAAGGTTTTAAATAAAATATCGATTTTCTTATTCTAATTATCGAATAATAGTGTTCGTGATTAAAGGTTTTAACAATAGGTAAAATATTTTTTCCAACCGTTAGCTATTTTTTTCCCTGTCTGTGGAGGCTTCGTTTATTCGACTGTTAAATCTTCCATGTATTATTAAGTAAGATACATATTTTTCCATTCAGACCACCTTATTTTGTTTTCTGAAATTACAGCGATGTCTAGAGATAGTGATATGAACTATTTGTTTAGAAAAGAAATATCGACACACAGCCGATTTCTATTTGCGGCACTCCCTGTCTCCCTCGCTTGCTCTCTATCTCTCTCTCTCTCTCTCTCTCTCTCTCTCTCTCTCTCTCTCTCTCTCTCTCTCTCTCTCTCTCTCTCTCTCTCTCTCTCTCTCTCTCTCTCTCTCTTTCTACATGTATACTTATATATATACAGATACATATATATTCGGTTTTTTTATACCTTAATTATATTAATTTACAGATAGTCATATATTTCATTTTCAGATATTTTCTCAGATTCTACCCTAGTTAACATAAAAATTTCAGGTGAAAATATACACATCACTTAAATTATCCAGGAAGAACCTAGAACGAGGGTATAGGAAGTGTACTCGCAATCTTAGTGTTGCATCGCGTGTTTAAAGGTTGATATGGAACCTTTAAAGGCAACTGACTTATTTTATCGTTCCTTATGTGAGTTACAATTTTGTGATCCATGTTACCTGGATATTCGTATTTTTCAGTTGTTGGATTCAAAATAGCAAATTTCTGCAACACTTTCACATTTATTTGGTTAAAATTGATTATTAAAATTACATTTCTTCATTTTTTTTTTTTTTAGTGTTAAAAATGACTCGTCACTTCTTTTGTAACATTTTGCTATCAACCGTTATAAAACACTGACTATTTTATACGCGATGAGTACCTGACGTTTTTTAAATATTTATTTATTGAAATTTTCAATTGTGTAAAGAAATAAAAAAAAAAAAACTGTTACAGCCCGTGAAAGGTTCGATATTATTGGGGTATTGGGTTCGAAACTTCGGTTAGGAACTGTTACCAGAACTAAAGATTTTCCAATAGCTACTCTAGTGCAAGGGTTTTCCCCCAATTAAAGGTACCTCTTAATATAGGCTACCCTAAACTGAGGAGTGCCTTATACACTAAGCTACCACTCCTGTATATGGAAATACATGAAGCAAATTTTATTAAATGAATATATAAGGTCATATAATAATATAATGACTTATGTCTATCGAGTTAAATAAAATTATGATAAGGAATAATAATAATAAATGAATGAATATTAAAGATTAAAACCAAATTCATACATATATACATTGGAGGCTGTGGATCCAAACCAACATTTCATTTACTTTCCTTTCCCTCTAATTTTTTTTCCTTTGGTACAAAAAAGTCTATGGATAGTCTTGTATACTTAATGTTTATTGAAACTTGAGAGGTCTTATTTATACTTTGTATTCGGTATAATTGGTTGTGTTCTTGTCTTATGATCGTGTTATCGTGAAAAACAAAGTAAAACCAAATCCCATGTAATAGTCTCAAATTAAATATTTAAGAATTTTTAATATTTAAATTGCATAAGTCGAATGATTCGCCAAATAAGAAATCTCTAATGTCCGAATTTGAATTTATTTCTATCCAGTAGGGAATCAATTACAAATGGGGATTGCCGGGAAAACCCTTAAGGTATTTCAATTTACTTACAGGTACCTAAACCCCTTCCTGCATCACAACATATTTCAGCACTTTTATATATTTCAGTACACGCGTATTATGAAAAATGCCTGGAGCGTGATATATTATTATCAAATACACGCCTCTTCCATACAGGTACCATGGAAGGGAAAAACAATAAAAAATTAAAAAATTAAATAAAAAAATTTAGTTTAATATTTTATTTTAATTAAATAAAAATGAGAATATAACATTTAAAACTATTTTTCTAATGAACTAAATATCATAGAAATAACAAATTATTTATTAATTCCACATGACAAATTAAACTGCAACAGTTCGGAGGATTATGTTCCTATATATCTGAGGTTTGCGAAATAGAAATTATGGAAAAAAACATATCGAAAGAGACATTTAACAGAATAATGCCTATGATAACATATGTGAAACGAAACATTTTTATAAATATATAAAGCTGGTTCTTGGTCTGAGTGTAAATATGTATGAATGAATTTTATGCTTTATTTCTTTTTTTTTTATTTTTTATTATTTTGTTTTCATTACCTTGTTTTTAGTGTTATTTTTTTATTTTATCCATTTATTTATTTATTTACCATTTTGTATTAAAATTATTAGTTTCATTTTCTAGTAAACAAGCCATGAATGTGAATTTATAGCACCATTATATATTAACTTCAACTATGGCTGATAGTTATATATTGTCAAAATAAAACCTTTTTTTTATTAAAAAACAGGTAAGGAAAAATAATAATTTAGTATTAAAGTTAGTTTTGTTCTATTATTATCTTGGTACTAGTTAGTGCTATCGATTCGAAAAGTATATGTCTTAACTTTGAATATATTTACTTTTAATTTTATATTTATTTTTTTAGCAATTTAAATAAATTAGAATCTAAAGTATTTGTAACATTTTTGAATTATCATATCCTATTGTTTCATTCTCAGAATATTATAGCTATGAAGAAGTCTGATTAAAGTGAAATATCAAAATATTATTTCACAAATTTAATTTAATTTTAAAATAGTGATCTCCCCTTTTTACTGATTGGACTAGTATTTATTTTATAATAGCGCAGTAAATATTATACATATTTTAAAATAATTCAAGTTTTCACTTCTGTCGTCGTAAGCACACATTTTTTTTTTTTTATTGAGTAAATAATATTTAAAAATATTTCATATTCCAAGTTTCAATTGTAGTATGTGATTGCAATAATACCTCATTTAATACTTTAATTTGGATTATAAATTTTCAGTTTATTAAATTTAGTGTAAAAACATGAACATTTTTGTAGGATGCGTAAATTATTAATTAATTTGCAACTTGTGGCATCCACAGCAGTACCATTAATAATTTAATGATAATAAGATGTAGATGATAGCCTCACTATGGAGGTAAACTAACTAATAGATGGTGATAACAAAATTGAATAAAATAATTAGGAAAAAAAGAAATTTGTTCATCTCAATAAATTTGTGTCCAGGATATATTAACTGAATTTCTAGGACCTTAATGTAGGACTTGAGCTGACCTTAAATTATCTCACTGATTTTCCACCATTGCATCACCTCCAACTCAGTTATGTATTATGTAGTACTCATTTGTATTTTGGTAGAACATTATACACATTTCTTTCTGACTCATATAATGGGTATATGACTCATCTAAAACTTTCTTTTTTTGCTTGGGAATAGTGTTTCTGTGACCTCAGAAAATCTTACTAATTCTAAATTTATTTCATCACTTTCATAAGTAATGCTTTTATGAAGGTTTTGAATAGTCATAGAAAAAGTAACATATCTGAGTAAAATATTTAGAAGATGCTTAATTTCAGATTTTTATATGGTCAGCTCTCAAGTCTTAAAGTTTGTAAAAATATTTTTAGTTTAAACTTAAGAGATATGTGTAAAAAAAAAATTTAATAACACATAACTCTTGTAAGAGCCACCAACAACATTGGAAACCCGCTAGACATTGTGTCAAACCTTATCTGAAAGGCCACAGATCATACATCTTTCTCACAATTTCCTTTCCTCTCTCTTTTTAATCCCTTTTTTCTTTGCAGTGAGTTTCCAGGTAGTGAGTGACCATACAGTACCATTTTTCTGAAAACAGTCTGGTATACCATTCTTATATGCTTCATAGGGAAGCTTTTATTGTTTAATTTTTTTTTAACAATTTAAGAAATCCTAATATAATATATTCAATTACAAGTTTTAATGTGTGTAGTGTGCCTATTGATTTTAGTTAGTAAGAACAAAAATAAAATTAAACTTCAATTCAATGGCTCAAAGTAAACAGTATACCTTTAAGAAATAGCTCTTACATAAAACAATCCTTCATATAAAAAACAATATAAAAGTTCATATTTGAAAAACAAAGTTGATGTCATAATAATTTAACTTAAAAAAAAACACTAATTGAAAATTTAAAAAATTATCTATAATGTTCTTTTTAAATATAAAATATTTTTTATCCTTGAAACCTTAAGTAAAAGAAACCACTTGGGGACTAACTATTGTTTTTATTTTAGTGCCATTTTGAATGATGACAAAATATTAAAAAAGAAAAATTAACAAAATAAGTTTCCCATTAAATGAAAAAATTACAGAATGGGGCAAACCAATGGGCTCCAATTTTTAACTAACTTTATTTCTATTATAAAGAAACTGGTGGGTGCATCTTTGTTTGGACACACTGTATTTATAACCTTATACTTTTTTTTTGTTATTATTCCTGTTTTGTGAGGAAATAGAAAAATCTATATGGAGTTACTATGTCTTAGTAGTATACTTATGTATTTATTTTATAAAGTATGTATTTTAGTTCTTAAAAATATATTTTGGATATTTATACCGGTAGTGAACATTTTTATGAAAATTTTATTTTTTTAAGAGCTATAGTTTTACCTAGGTCTTTATGAGCTTTATTGTGTATTCAGATTTTTAGCATTGAATTTATTTCCAATAACATTTTAATATTTTTTGTTTTTTTCTCTTTACCTAAAAATAAAATTATCATTAATAGTCGACTTAATCAATACTAAGCATTTGTAGACTATGGGTTATTTATTTACATAAAACTTGGTATTTTTATTTTAAATAGTCTCTATTTTTTTTTTTATTAAGAAATATGTGACTTCTGCTGTTATAAGTTTATTGAAAAAATATTTTTTCTTTTTTATAGCTGATAGATTTTAATTGCATTTGGTAATTTCTATTTAGTCATTTTTTAAAATTAATAATTAAATTTAAATTAAGTAAGTGTAGTTAACAATGCTCAAAGTTTCGACAATGTAATTATTATATTTATCCTATTTACTCATAAAATAAGGATTGGGTTAGGAAATAAATCAACACAATTATTACAAAAACTCTTGTATAAATACTACAAATATACAAACACAAACAATTATCGTTATTAACTAATTTGAACTGCTATTTTCAGGGCTACACATTTTTCCCCTTGTAATTTTTATTTTTATTTTTAATTACATTTTTCTCTTTTAAAATGTTGTTTTTCTTATATTTAAACAACGATAAATATGTATAACTAAATTATAAAAACGAAACATTCATATATCCACAATTGTTGCATGAATAAGTACATTGCAGGACTAGATTCTATACTTATTGTCTACCTACAATATGACAATAGCTTGTATTTTACAAACTGATAGGATTGCTTAAGGAGGTATTATAGAGAGATTGATGGTTCAAATAAATTATGTATAAACGTGATATCAAGAAAAAATTGTGATAAATAATAATTAATCCATGTTTTTTTGTTTTTGTTTTTTTCTGATGTCATGTTATTCCGAATTCATAAATCTGAGTTACAGCTATCAGTTAGACTTCCCTGCTCACTACGTCACTTTGCTGTACATAGTCTATATTTTTTAGATTAATGATGATTTTATTGTTTTTATCAGAGAAGTACTGGTTGAATTTCTTATATTTGACCATCAGACCCCTTGTTCAAGACTATCATATCTTAAATTCGCTATTCAATTTTTTTTTTTTTTTTTTTTTTTTTTTTTTTGACAAATATAGAAGTATTTTAAAATTTGAAATTTGGATAGAATGAATAGTATTAACAATGACCTTTATTTTGATGTTGGCAAATAACTATAAATTGATTATTTCTTATACATAATAGTGAGCATTGAAATCGATTTGATGCACTCGACATTCGAGCATTGGTAAAATTCTCAGCTCTGGCTTAAATTTTAGAATATATTTTTCGTTTTTATTTTTAGGATTACGTTATGACTAATGGTCCATTATTTTTCTACACATCAGTTGTATTCGCTTCTCTTTTTCTCCTTTTCCCATATCCTTTCCAATACTTCACAATCATATCTGCGCCTTTTTCACCAATCATGATGACAGGAGCATTGATATTTCCACTAGTTATCAGAGGCATTATGGAAGCGTCTATGACTCTTAGGCCTTGTGTTCCGTAAACTCTAAGTGTAGGGTCAACTACTGCGTACGGGTCCGTCACTGGTCCCATTTTGCAGGATCCTGACATGTGATAAATGGTCATCGTGTACTGCCTCACGTAGCAGTCCCAGTATTCATCAGTGTACAACGGATATTGCTTACAATTTGGCAAAGGCTTGTTATAAAAGCGTGCTCCAAACCGTTTCATGGCCTGGGTCTCTCCGAAAGCAATGCTCGCCTTTACTCCTTCCCTCAGTACTCTCACATCGTCCGGATGCGTCAAATAATTATGATATATTACCGGATAGTGATAAGGATTTTTACTTCTGAGTCGGATTTGTCCCCTGCTTTTCGGTCTTAACATCATGGGGAATACACCAAATAAGTCATGATTGTTGATTTGTTTGAATACTTCATCATAGAATGAATCTGTGAGGCAGTGAGCTCGGCGGACGTTGGACCCTCCATCGGATGGTGTGCTTGCCGAAGTAAGCATGAACTCTATGTCAGGCCAGTCATCCGATTGGTTTCCGTACTTAGTCGTTATGAACCCTACTGTCTCGATTCCTACACTGGAAGTAAGAGGCCCATCCCCGGAAATAGCGTAGCGTAGTGCTGTATTCAAGTTGACCATTCTATTCATAACTAAACTTATCGGATAATCGATGAGAAAGACGATTCCTCCAATGGCTATGTGGTCCATCACGTTACCGCCGACACCTGGTAGATCAACCAATGGGGTTATCCCGTGCTCCATCAAATGTTGGGCTGGCCCAATACCTGTAAAACGTAGGATGAAAATTAGTTAGTGTCGTTACATATTATGTAGTCTTTATGAAAGTATTTTTAAAATGACACTAAATTATTGTTAAATATTATCTACAACAGTTGAGAAAAATTACTAGTAGTGGTAGATGTATGTATCTACTCACACTTTATTTACTGGAATAATAATAAAAAATTAACAAACTAAAAAAGTATTCGAAAAATTGTCAAATTAAAATGCTTAAAACACATCCGCTCTTATTTTCAATATTGACTGTCAGTCTAGGGATTCTTTATCCCGCTCTTTCCCCGCACGTGAGGGGAAGCAGCATCTCAGGATATCCTTCAGGATATACCGGGTCTCTAGAATTAGAAGGTGGTGAAGGTTAAATAAAAGCTCTATAGCTATCACTACTCTTAACATAAGTAAAAATGTCTACCATTGCAGGACTCCATCAGATACGTTTATACTTTGGGAGCAATTTATAATGAAAGTATTAGGCAAGAAATTGCGATGACAACTTAAAATTAGATGTATTCTAAAGGTTAGCAAGTGATTCATTTGTTCAGCATTGAAATGAAAGTTAAGTAAACGCTATAGTATCTGATTTTATTATTACCTGTATTTGTTATATCCTATTGTTACCTGATAACATGAGGAGTTGTGCAGAATTTATCGTTCCTCCCGATAGAATTATCTCTTTCCTCGCCCTCACCACTCGGCGATGGCCATCCTTAACGAACTCCACAGCTACCGCTCGGTTAGTCTGCGGGTCCATTATTATCTTGGTAGCGAATGCGTTCAAAGCTGTATGAAGATTAGACCGAAGACGGAAAGGGTTCAGAAAGGCTTTTGCTGCGCTGTTCCTCATGCCTCGTCGCATTGTGTATTGAAACAGTGAGAAGCCTGTCTGTTGCTCGCCGTTGACGTCCACGATGTCATAACCCATCTCCTCTCCTGCCTGAAGAAATGCTAGACCTAAAACAAAATGTCCCATCAGTTTAAATGAATAAAAATAAATTTAGTCTTGGGATATTGTTCCTTAAGAATAAGTATATAGCACAATATAATGGTGATCTTGCTGCTATTATACTATACTGCTAAAACGAATAAAACTAAATCTAACGAATAATTACAAAATTATATTAATGAAAGGAATTATTATAAGTAATAAACAAAACAAAAGAATTCTATACGAAAACTAAAATTATAATGGTTAATAATGTGTTAAGGCAAATCAGCACCAGTTTTTCTTCCTATAACAACTATATCTGATTCATTTCCTCACCCTTTATAAGTTTGATTGATTGAATATAGTTAGGTAGTTATAAACATCACTAAACCTATTTCGACCTATGGAATTGAACTGTGGTGAACAGCGAAAAATCTAATATCAAACGCATTCAATCCTTCCCATCCAAAATCCTCCAAACCATAGTGAATTCTCCATATTCTTTCTAAAAAACATAATGATCTTAATATGCCTTACATCCTCATACCCGTTACCTTTTTTAAATTCGATCACAATCTTTCCTACCATTCCTACCAACTGGCGCACTCATTGAACTGCGAGGGACAGCGAAAAATCTAATATCTAACGCGTCCAATCTTTCGTATCTAAAATCCTCCGAGTCATAGTAAATTCTTTGTATTATGTATCCTACAAAAACCTACATAATGATTTCAATATACCTTAAGTTCTCGACCTCATACCCGTTATATTTTTAACATCATCATAATATTTCTAGCCATTCCAACTGGAATCCCACATGTTGGTTGGTAACCCACCTCGCAGATTAAAACGGCAGTTACGGCTATTGTAACTTCTCAACTTATGTCCTGAGCGACTTTGATATAGCACTCTCTCTCAGCCTACACAGGTTTTGACACCAACATGGAATCTCTTTGGGGCTGACTTGTCCCTTGGCTAAGTGAATTTATTGTATTAAAAGTGTGATTCTATTATTAATTTTGTTTATCTTTTTAATATATTCTTCTTCTTTCAAAAGCGGCCATCTGTGGACCACGTTCAACAACCCACTTCGTACTCTTCCGTTCTTTCCAACACTTCTTCATCATCTCTGCCTGCTTTTTCCTCCTTTCATCTGACCACTGTCTATTAATTTGTATTTTAACTACTTCTAAAAATTTGATCTTGTTGACTGCTGTCCGAAATTAGTCTATGTCCTAAATTGAATCCTGTTGTATACATACTACAATCATATCTTCTGTTACCATCCGTATCCATGTATTCATTTTCTGCTTGTGGAAGCTGTGTTAAAAAATTTTCATTGTTAGTCTTCTCCCATCCATTCTCATTAAATGTCAACCTTTGTTTCCTCATCGCATCACTTAATTTTTCAATATTTTGATATAGAATTTTCATGTATTACTTTTTTTATTATATTGTTGTTTTAATTTATTTTATTACATTTTGTTTTTAATTATAAATATTGTTATGAATGAATTATCATTACACGTCCATATTACTTTATGCTCTTAAGTGAGGCAGATTGTAATATTTACTGGATTAAAGCTTTTCTTAAAAAAAAAATTATAATAAATTAAAAAATTGGTAATTAAAGTGATGGAATTTGAAAATGGGAATACTGGTTTCTTGTGGTTGGGATGGAGTTCCGAGAACTGGATGCTTTAGTCATGGTTGATGGATTGTTACTACATGAAAGGGAGTTAGAGATCAACTCGGGGATCTCGGTTTACGGAAACTCATGTATGACTTTGGAGTTAATCAAAGCTTCAATTATTTAGGTTCCTGTGCGGAAGTAGAATTCTTAAGAAAAGGATCAAGGGAATATTGAAGGAAGGAGGAAAACAACAATTTAAACTTGGTTTATTTTGAAGAAAAGAAAAAAAAACATTTTACTTCGAATACACATAACAAAACTCGGACCGACAAGGAACTGTTCTTCGTTTTCGACTATTTTAACATTTATTATGCCTATAATTTACATAAGACACATTTAAATTACGTAATCATACCTATTTGAACGTGTTAAACTTTAATGCTCCATTAAACAATACAATTTATCTCGTATTATGTCACAGATAAACTTATCCACAATGATCCCAATGTTCCTTATGTTGCTGATTTAATCCAGACCAGAAACCTCTGGTCTCTCATCGTCTCATTGTATTTACAATAACACTCTAAGGTATCTGAAAAGAAGTTGGCCTTTGGACATTTAGTAAAGTGTTTTCAGTGGGTAGCTACTTCACAAGCTATTGACATGTTACATTACAATCAGTAGTCTTCACATTTGCTTAATTTCTTGTTCTGTTGTAAGAATCAATTAATAAAAAATTGTTGAGAAACATGGTTGTAATGTGGAATTCTTTGACAAAGGATAGCAGTTTCCCATTGATGTGGACCTATCATTGTTTCTCTGAGGAATCTTGGAGTTCTACTTTTTATTTTCAAACTAATACTTATTATTTATACATTTATTGAAATTTACAAAAAAGATAGAAACAAAGAAAAAACGTACATCTAGTAAATGTGATATTAACTTAACATGACAATTGTTTTTGAAGCAACTACCCACTGGTAACACTTCAATATGAGAAGGTCTATCGGCCATCTTTTTTTCAGACGCCTCAAAGGGTTGTGAGGAATAAAATATTTAATAAATCATAATTATTGAGTATCTCAAAACCAAGATTAGAAGACCTCGAAAAAAAAATGAACTGTTTCTTCTTCATTTATTTTTTTTAGTGATCTGTATTATGTTTTATTTTATACTTATTCAAAATATACAATTCTTATTCACATTTAAAATTCGATGGACATACTACCAATATTGTACATATGTTTAGTATTTATAAGCTTTAAAAAAAAAAAAAAATTTTAATTCAAAATGAATGATTAAAATATTATATTTTTTCTAATCTTAATGTGTTTGTATTTATTCTTCTTCATAGGCACGACCGACGCACTAGGCGAACCTTGGCGTGCTCAATAACTCTTGCCCAGTTTTGTCTATCTGCAGCAAGTCTTTGAGACGCAAACTTGGGAAGTCCTCCGCTACGTTATCCTCCCATCTGCTCCGCGGCCTTCCTCCAGCTTTCACTCCTGGATAACCTTGATAAAGTCCTTTGACAGCTCTGCCATTATCCGTTCTCAGGTGTTCCAACTATTTCAGACGTTGAATTCTGACGTAGTCTGACCATTTTATATAGCGAATGGTTTGTTATAATTATATTCTCCTTATAGCGAATATAATTCATTATTCTTTCTACGGCGGTATGCACCATTTTCTGTTATATGTCCTTGAATATGCCTTAACATTTTGTGCTCAAAAATGTCCATCTTAGGAGGTGCTAATTTTTTAAAAACCCATGTCTCACGTGCATATGTTGCGACTGGTCTAATGAGTATCCTATACAGCCTTAACTTGGTTGTGCGTGTTACCAGTCTACTTCTGATTAGGTGAGCAATGAAAAAACTTTTTTGGCTGAGACGATGCGTGCCTGGATCTCCTCCTCTTCTAATGATTCGTTAAACTGTGCGCTGAGATACTAAAAACTAAAAACACATTAGATAGTTTATATCAATAAAATGTAAATAATAAATACTCTCATATTTTGTAATTATATGTTCTAACACATGTTTTTATATATTTATATTGTTACTGGCTATGTTTTTAAATAGCCTGTGTAACCCATATAATTTTATTTTAACCTGTTTTTTTACTATATGGCATGATTATGAGAACAATATAGTCTCGAAACATCGCCAAGATTTAGCATTTAACATTTAATAGTAACAATCTAGAAAATATATATTTACATAGGTAAGATCAGACAAATATGTAGGATCTAATCGCTATTTACTTTTCGGAATTTTAGAACATTTACAACCACCACAACCATACACTTATCATATATCTCTCTCAAGCTGTCAGTTTACTATTCACTACTGTGGAAATAATGTTTCTATTAATGTTTTTTTTTCCTTTGTCTGTAGCCCACTTCATAGTATATCTGTAGCAGAAGGTGAAATTCTGCTCAAAATTGTGAAAGGACCAACTCTCACTTTAACCATCTTCCTCTTGTCCAGATTACATTCGTTTTCGTGTTAACCTTATCTACTATCTGAAATTCATAGTCTATTCAATCTGCTTCTTGTCTAATGGTAGACAAATTCTTCAGATTTGATGATAATTTCTGGTATGAATAGAAATACTGTTAATATTACGCATTCATTGAACTAAGCGTTTTTGCAGTTATATACTACTAAGTACGTACACATTTTCAACGAATTATTTTCGAATTATTCTCGAATAACAGCCGCATATTCACAATCAGTTGCTTATAAAAATTTTTAGGTGCTCTTTATTTATATTTTTTATTCAATTCAAGAAATTCTATATTACAGCGATTCGTGATACAATACCTTATTTGATATTACACCATTACACTTAACAAGTTTCAAATTCTTTATATACGATTAATTTGC
This sequence comes from Euschistus heros, assembly GCA_003667255.2. Lineage (NCBI taxonomy): Eukaryota > Metazoa > Arthropoda > Insecta > Hemiptera > Pentatomidae > Euschistus > Euschistus heros. The sequence goes on along the minus strand of RCWM02000117.1, from coordinate 968,345 downwards.
TAAAAAAAAAATAAATAGTTAAAAATCTTATAATTCTAAAGCTTAATGGATGAAGGGGTGACGTAACAAAACACAATTTTAAGTATTTTATGTTTATTTTTTTTACGTTTTCCTCTAGCAGTAAAATGTTACATAATATTCAGATTTTACAAATCTTCTGCTTATAAATTCTTCAGCCAATCAAATAGATTGTACTTTTAAAAAATGTGACATAACCCAAACCCCTCAATTTTGACAATATTTCCGTTAAAGTTTGTGTCATCTGCGTACAGGGGATATTATTACATTAGGATGTTTAAGTAAGTCCGATAGGGACAGTACTCAACAAAGTTCTTACGTATCCTTTTCCTTGCAGGAGTCCACAAAACCGATTAACAGTCAATTTTTTTGTTTTATTTTATAAGTGTTTTTACAACTTATATATTGAATGAAATTAAAATTAGTATGTAAGAAAGTGAAGTGTTTTATTTAATCAATATTACAATCTGTCTCAATTAAAAGCGATATGTAATATGGTTGACATTGAATCCATCCGTACAAGATGTGCAATCAAAATGAATAAAATAACATTTTATTTTTAAAAAAAAATGATACCTTTGCATATTATAAACTATAGTAAATAATAATATTAAAATAAAAAATAAAATTAATTAGCTAATTTTATTACATTTTATATTCCAATCGGTAACTAGAGAAAAAAGGAGTCTACCCAACAGCAGTGAAATCGTAAACCTGTTGTATATGCATAGATAGTGATGGGTGATGTTGTGGTAACAAATTAGAGGGAAAAAAAACATTGAATTCTCGCCTTTTCTTCGTATTTTGCCAAATAACTTCTTTCCTGTACGATAAACTGGAAAAAATGTCCATCTCTTTTTTGTAGGATGTTTAATTCCCCACAATTTACTTACAATTTATTTTTTATATCATAATTTTATTTTTTGTAGTTATCGAAATATAGTTCATCAAAGGAAGGGCAGTTTCTGAAATCATACAGTGTTAACGATGGGATAAAAATTAATGCTTTGAATTCCCATTGTTCGACAGCATACTTCTGCTTCTCACCCCCCCCCCCCCCCCCCCGCCAAAAAAAAAAAAAAGAAGATATTTAGCCAAATTTATACGTTTGAAGGGAGGTTCGTTGGTGTTTCTAATTTCTAATTGTTGATCTTACATCCTGGGTGTGGGTGCAATTAGAATTCATCCTTCGGAAGAATAAGGAGTAAAAACAAAATTGGACTTCCTCCTTTGACCGTGTATTAAAAACTACACATATCTACTTTCATTATTCAAATTACCTAAAGAGCGCTAGGTATACATTTTTTTTCACTATGCAGTAATAATTACTCGAGTGTCTGAATGTATAAAAAAAGTTTTAATATTTTAACAATAACGGTTAGTATTTGACAGATACCAACTAACAAGTTGTTTATTTCCATACCTGAAATAAATTAATTTTATTTATTGTTAACCTATGGGTAGACTGAGTTGGGAGGACTTCATTGCAATTTTGGAAGAAATTTGTGATGGTATCGATATTGAACTTTATGATAATATATAATGCCATTTTTAATCAATAGGAATCAAAATTATTTTTAAAATAAAATATTTAAATCAACAATACCTTTATACATTTTTTCTTTTATCGAAATTAGTTTCTAGACTAATCAATTTTTATGTTTTGTTTCGGCACCGGAAAAACGGTTTTGAAAAGCAAATTTTTTTAAAAATGAAATTATTAAGGAACATGAAAAATAATTTTAAAAATAAATCAACTATCAGATTTATTTCAGAAATAATTATTTAAGGACATTTTTTACAGATTTATTCGTTAAACCAGTTGGAAACACAATTATTTGTTTATTATCGATATAATGTTTACTTTTATTAGTTACAAATATTGTAAACGTTGTAAAACACTTCAGATCGGTAACTGGTTGCAACGACATCTGACGGCTAGTGCCGCAACTGTGTAGTACTTTATCTTGCCGTTAGGTCGCGCCACGTACACAATTTTGTAACGATATCAGAAAATTGGTTTTCGCATCCCTTTAGTCATACCAACTATTTGTAATTTTAATTCGATTGATAACTATGAATCTATAACCCTATATTTTTTTTTGGGGGGGGGGGGGGATTATTCTGATGAAAAAATATTTATTTATTTCATGAAACGACGATTATTTTATTCATGTTCAAAATTTATATTTATTCTTTATAACCTCTATGGTTAGTTTTTATAACTTTAATCCTAATACTTTATAGAATTATATTTTTATATTACCATTATACAATGGTATGTTATTAATTTTATAGTACATTCAGTTAAAAATTGGTTACAGTTATAAATTTTTATAAGCAAGTGTATATTTTTTGTATACTATTAAAACATTGAACTCAATGAACATTTAAAAAACATATTCTACCATGAAAATCGAAATGTTCTTTCCTTATAGATCTTATGTTTTTACAATTCATTACATCCCGTTTTCAACAATGTGGGATTCATGTTTTCACCGACATTGTAAGCAAATGATGCTAAACGAATCCAATGAAGTTTTTTAATTATCAATGCAGTTACTGACTTTTAATAATGTTTTCTCGAAGTATTCCTTTTTTTATTATAATCTTTGATTTTAAGTTGTTTTTTAAAAAAATTTTATGACCGTTATTAAGGTCTTTCTAAATACATTTCTTAAGGAAGATGCTGAAATAGATTTTGAGTTACAATCTTGATACCACAAGTTCTTTGATTAATAACCAATTAATTAATTAATTATTAATTAAGATATTTCTTAGCGGTATTAGTTATGTGAAACTATGTACTTCGAACAATAAAAACTGTAACATTTCCTCTTTTTATGTCAGAAAATCTCCAATTTTATGATCTTTATTTCCTGGGTATTAATGAGTTTATTTGGAGTATAAAATGTTTTGTAATTATCATATATGTTCAGCCATGACCAAGGCTCTTAATGGGCAATAAATAGAGGAATTAAAGTATTTTTAAAGTTAAAATTAGAAAGATGTAGTTGACTACTAAGCAATATAAGAAGATGGTCAGAAAAGGAGTGAGGAGAAAGAAAAAAACACGTCCGAATAAAAATCATTTATACAGTGCCGACTTTTCGTTTGCCTGTTCAGGTCTTCTTCAGTGCTTGTTTTTTTTTCTTTCTCCTTACTGCATCCGTTATCGTCTTCTTTTGATATAAAAATAAAAATGTTATCCTAAAAAATGAAAGTTTTTTTTTTTACAATATCATTTATTATTTAAATTTTTTGAGTATTTTTCGTGCTGTAAAACGATTAATTTTGAAAATTAAAAATGGTTTAAGAGTGCTTTACTGCTATTATTAATTACACTTTTAAATATTTTAACTATCTTGACTAAAGATAGACTTTGAATAATTTTATTAAATTATTAAAAAATACGTCCGATTAACAATCATTTATACAGTGCCGACGTTTCGTTTGCCTGTACAGGTCTTCTTCAGTGCTTGTTTTTTTTTTCTTTCTCCTTACTGCATCCATTATCGTCTTCTGATATAAAAATAAAAATGTTATCCTAAAAAATAAAGGTTTTTTTTTTTCTTTACAATATCAATTATTATTTAAATTTTTCGAGTATTTTTCGTGCTGTAAAACGATTAATTTTGAAAATTAAAAATGGTTTAAGAGTGCTTTACTGCTATTATTAATAACACTTTTAAATATTTAACTATCTGGACTAAAGATAGACTTTGAATAATTTTTTTAAATAATTCGTACTTAAAATTTCTAATCGTTGTAGCTTGCTGATACATCTCTTACTAGAGAACCATTCTTCCCGTATCCCTTATTCGAATCAAAACTTTACAATCTAGAATCCGCAGTGATGATTATATCAAAAATAAAATAATTTTTAGAGAATTTTATTTTTGCGTTGCAAATTGGGTTCAAAATAGATATCAATGTTTTATAAACTCATTAACCATTCTTATCCACTAGTTTGTAACTGTTTCTCTTATTAACCTCAATCCTCATTATTCTAACCATTTAAGACCTCTGCAAAGAATCTTAATTGGAATCTTACTGAATTAGAATATGCTTTTAAGCATTACCATATTTTAATATAGAATTTATAAGAGATAAATAGTTTTTTTTTTTTTTTTTTTTTTTTTTTTTTTTTTTTGCCAAAATATTTGGCATAAGCTTACCAAGAGGCGTGTTCCATGGACTATCCTGTGTGGTTAGAAGTCCTCCTGTCGCATGGTATCGGGTGTTCTTGGCGAGGTACGGATTCCTCTGGTCCTGGCTCTTCTTGAAGTACGGGAGTACGTCTTCGTATCCCCATCCAGGATTCCCCATCCTCTCCCAGTTATCATAATCCCGCCTGTTCCCCCTGATGTAGAGCATGGTGTTAAGGACGCTGCTTCCGCCAATAACTTTACCTATTGTAACAGTCATCATTAATTCCAAGTAAAATTGAGTGTAAAATAAATGTTAAACAGATAAGTATAATTTTCAAGAATCATAAGTTTTTTTTTTCTTGTTGTTGAAAAAAGCTCTCCTAAAAATTAATTTTTTAGAACCGAAGATAAACTTTTTTTTTTAGAGAAACATTTGTCCTCACCCAAGAGCAATAAGTAATCCAGACATGCAGGATGACGTGAATACATTCACGCAATATGTACAATGAAAAAAAAAAAATGATCATAAAATTAAATAAGGTAAAAGTGAAAATAAACAGCCTCTAACTGTATAGGAAATAAAATGTAATAAATAAAATAAATTACAATAGTTATAAAATAAATTAGGATAATTGAGACGTAGAATTCCAAAACCAGCCAAGTCCTGATTCCAGATTTTTTTTTTTTTTAATAGTTTTAATACTAGATTATCTTTAGGTGGAAGGTTTTTTTTCCAAAAAGTAGTTAAATCACATTAGAATCGGCCATTCAAAACATATGTCCTCTTCTTAATCCAACCAGACCTTTATAGACCAGCCGTGAAAAAATTTCAAAAATGAACTTGGCTGGATTTGGAATTTACACCTCAATTATAATGAACTAAATAATAGAAGTAGCAAATAATTTATTAATTATAATTTAAAAAAAAAAATTAAACATATAAAAATGACGAAGAAAAATAAAATAAATATTATAGACAATTCAATGTAAAGGAAACATAATTGTTATTTGCAAAATATGAGATTTGATCAAATAAAATAATAATGAGACAGTGCAGATATTTAATTTGATATTTAATATTTTCCCCCTTTTATTGAGTAAATATTAGTGTCTACCTCAATTAAGGGCAATGAGTGATAAGATGTTTATGAATTCATTCAATATGTACAATAAAAAATAAATGAAAAATAAAAATAACCTCTAACCTCTCTATATAAAGTGAAATAAATAAATTAAAATAACAATAATAATAGTAGAAATTAAATAAAAGTTCAAAATACAAAGGTACTTAACATACAGAATATACAGTCATCCTTGGGATCTCCAAACCTAGACTAAGAGAGTGAGAGCGCTATAGAATTACACTAGATGATAATATAAAATTACCTCTGCACATTGTTTATACAACGGTTAAATATTGAACAGTTTAAACGTCGTATGCTCATTTTTAACATATCAAAATTAATATTTCGTTGGAGAATTAGAATATATATATTTTTTTTTTTTTTGACATGGGGTATGACTTTTGGCTGGGAGTTTATAGTTTGTTTTTGTAGAGTATTTTTCACCAGCACAAATAAAATGCTAGGTGTTACTTGGATCGAAACTTCAATGACAGTCTCTTATCAAAAATTTAATTTAGAATATTTTTTGTTATATAACATTCGTCGGTAGGATCTACCGTTTAGGAGCTAGATTGGTTTGAATGAAAAATGTCACGTTGTTTTTTTTTTTTTTTTTTTTGTTTTTCTTTTTTTTTTTTTTTTATTTTTTTTTTTTTTTTCTTTTATTTAAATTATTATTATGTTATTTGTTAAGGTGTAACGATTTAATTTAAAAACCATGAAATATAATTTCGGTTTATAATAGCACCTGAAGTAACAGCTTGTTATCTCAGGTATGTTTACACCTGTTGCATTATAAGAACTGGACATGGTTTTACAGTAGTCATTTAAACAAGTTATATAGCTATGTATATTTCAGATTTTAAGGACCTCGAATCATCGAAAAAACCTAGAAATTCTCATAAACAACACAGAAATCATTAGCATTGAGAATTTTATGAATGAATTTAAATTGTAAGAATTGGATACGAGAAGATTTGGAAGGTTTAGTGGAGATGCAAAGCTCAACTTCGAAGTGGTTTGTAATTAATTGGGAGCTTTGAACGTTTGTCTAGTAAATGTTGAAGTATTTTGTAACGACAGGCAGTTTCTTGTCGCTTTAATCTTTTTTTAATAATTGAATTTTATTTTATATACTTTACTAGTCTAGATATTTATTTAATTAATTAGTTTATTCCTTTTTCTTATTCTGTAGTTTATTACAGTTTAATTAATTTTATTTGTATTAACTTTTTATGTATTGATAAAATTTTCTTTATTTTTATCTATTCTGTATATATATATATATATATATATATATATATATATATATATATATATATATATATATATATATATATAGACATATTCCTAATCTATTTGCTTTTTCCTGGCAGGGAAAATTTATATTTAAATAACGATTTGCTATAAATAATATGAAATATTTGTGTTGTATTTTTTTTTTTTTAATTTATTTCCTATAGTTCTAGATAAAGAAATATTACTTAAATTAGATTATTTAAAATTAAATTAGATAAGAAAATATAAATATATATAGATGTAGATATATACTTAGCTACACTTTGTTTGTATAACGCTTGACTATTATACACATCAACTTTGTTTTCTTATTATTTATATATTACGAATAAAAAATATTTTTTTTGTATGAACGATGGAGTATTTTTTATTTTTTTTTATTTTTTAAGTTTTCTTGATATTCTATATTTCTTGATGAAAAAACATAAAGCTTTAGAGTGTCGTGAGTAGGAAACTTCTTGTCCGGGGCATATAGAGAGGAGTCTTAACCAGGACTGACAAGGGCTCGCTGAAGACTGGGAACAAAAAGCAATATTATCCTCAGCTTAAATATTAATGGAAAAGCTTAGCGAGAAACCGATTGTTCTCACAGCGGGCATTATTTCTACAGGGGCTAGGTAACAATAGCTAGAAAGTTATAGGAATATAATGGTTTGTCAGGAAAATATATAGCATATGGCTTCGTACTCATGTCCTATTTTAAGTTTCACATTGTCATATTGTTATTCTCCGATTCACATGAATCTTCTTCTTTTTTTTTTTTTGTTCTTAAAACACAGTCTGGTTTTGCCGAGGCTGTCACCCCTTCGGATATGGGAAAACGTTGTGTAATAGAAATCAATCTTAATTAGAAAAACAAAATTGTTTTTATGTGAAAAAAACCAATACACATTTTATTTTTCAATTTTATTAATTGGGCAAATATTTATATCACATTCTACGTATACTCAGCCGGTCAATAGTTTTAGACCACTCTGAGCCAAATAGTCCAGTCAATAGGGAAAATTCTCTCCTAATAATAAGGGCTGGTTGCAACCCGCACAGAGTTGTTGAGGGCGATTAAAGAAGTATTTCTGTCAAAAGTGCCCCGAAGATTTGTTGAGTTTTTTAGAGTTAGGGGCACGAGAACATGGCCAAAAGCAGTTTTTTCAATTTATAAGCAAATATAACGCGGCTTTTCATAAAATGTTGTATATAAAAGTTGTAGATAATAAAAATATCTACAATTTAAGCCATTGATCGTTCGATTCTGATGATTGGTTGACGCAAAAAAAGTGCAAAAAAACCCTCTAAAATGTCCTTTTTTTTTTGCATAAGAATTATTATAAACAAAAAGGGCCTTTTCAATACTTTTTATTGATGAAAAAGGAAGCTCTTTAAACCCAAAGAAAAATAGGATTTACCCCGTCCTCCTATCTTTATTATTTACTGAGATATACCTTTTGTTTATCTCGATATCGATATTTTCAATGCAAAACGGGCCTTTCGTGATTCACATTTTGAACTTCGGATGACCGGGATATTATTCTTAAGGGCTTATATTTTCATTATGAATTGCTAAAAAATCGATTTCTTTGAAAAAACATGCAATAAAACCGACTTGAAAAAGCGCCCGTTTTACAGCTATAAACAATTGAAGCTAGAGCGTCCGGTATTGAACCGATTTTGTTATAAATATAATAAATTAAAAGCTTACCTCTCAACGATTGATTTGAGCTATTCAAAGTGTAGCTACCATAAATAACAGCCGAGTTACGATTTTTTTTTTTTTTTTTTTTTTTTAATCACTACGTCATTTATTTTTGCAATCTCCAGATCTCTCCGCGTGATAGAAATTTAAGACAATGAAAATGCAATGTAGATACTGGAGAAAACAACTGAGCAGTAGGTCCATTCGATTTGAATGTTGTAAACTGACTTTGAAATTTAGAAGAAATTTGTAAGAAATTAACATCGTTACTGATATCTTCTTCATTGAATTCATCGGAGTTCATCAAATTATCCAGATCTTCGGGGCACTTTTGACAGAAATACTTCTTTAATCGCCCTCAACAACTCTGTGCGGGTTGCTACCAGCCCTTATTATTAGTAAATTTAACATGGGAGTGATTCCCTATTGACTGGACTAAAAATAGGTAAGAGAGATATATGCTTTATTGAGACAATTAACAATAAACATAGTGCTGCCCAACTTTATTGGGTTGCTATAAACACAGCATACTCATCTATCCAATTAAAGACAACACTGTAATTTATAATTTAGTTATAATTATATAATATACTACTTAATATTACCTAATACTAGACAAACTAACAACATTTTTTTTTTTTCTTTTTCTTTTTCCCCCTTTTTTTATTTTTTTATTTTTCCTTTTTCGCTTCTTTTCCTCTTTCACTTTATTCTTTCATTTTATGTTATCCCCCCCCCCTAATGTTTCACATATCTACCACACATTCATAAACATAAATGCACATTTAATAACTGTACATTGCAATGGGCCATCCTATGCACCATGTATGTGGTGGTGAATAATTCCCAGGGAGTCCAATATTATATTTTCGGCCATCATCACTATATCCCTCACCTCCACGCCAAGGTCCTCCAAAAAGCTCCTTGTTTTTTTCCGGGATGACTCCGCGAGACCCAAACCATAATCCTTTCACGGAGAAATCTTTATTTCCGAATGTCTCGCGGAATTTCTCTTTGAAGAAAGGGATACATTTTTCATAAATATCCATTTTCTCCCTTTCTACTTCACCTGATTGATCGAGATTATTATTTTCATACCTTACAGTAGGATCCACTATGAGCGCTGTCTGTCCGTTCTTCGGAAACGCGACAATATCCGCATACCTCGTGGACCCGTTGTTATCGATGCAGTATACTTCGTCAAAGCAGGTAAAGCCTTTATTCTTGAGGAGCCTTATCAATTCATTCTTGACCCTGTGGTGACGGCGTGTGATCAGGAGTTAGTTTAATATCTGAGTAAAAGTTTAATATCTCCCTCTCTCTTTATCTATGTTATTTATTTATTTTTTTTAATTTACAAGTAAAAACTCTCTCTTTTGAGTTTTCTCCACAATAGATTACGAGATATTCCATGTTGAAAAAAGGAACTTATTTGATAAAAATCTAATTAAATTTGAAATGGCTCAACAAAAATCATGTTGCATTCATTTAACGCGTCTAGAATATTCCATTTTTAACTGGAATTTTAATTTTTTAGAAGCATAGCTTTCTTATCGCGGGTTACGCCTAGAGTGATAACTGAGAGGTGTAAACTCAAAAACAAAAGAACGACAGCGAACGAACGAACGGAATAAATTATCCTTATTCGGTACGCTCTTGATCAGTTCGTGTTGCTTGGATCGAAACGAGACGACATCCTCTCTTCAGAAAAATGGAAAATATTTTTTGTTATATAACATATGTCGCTAAGACCTACCGTTTAGGAGCTATATTGGTTTGAATGAAAACAATGACGTTTGGAATTTCTATTTTTAAGTGTAGGCGCTTTTTTGACACGCTCTAGCTCTGTTGGCGTTGATTGGATCACAAATTTGCTCATAGTTGACTTATCAGAAACTAAAAGGAAAATATTTTTGTTGGTTATGCATGTAATATTTGTCGTTAGGACCTACCGTTCAGAATCTATATTGTTTGAATGAAATAAGTCACGTTTTAAACCGCTGGTTTTTCTCAAATTTGTTTATCTCGAATAATCAATAATTATTAATTTAATTTAAGTAATTTAAAATTAAACAGGTAACCAGAAAAAAAAATATAGAACATGAGGACATAAGGGGCCAGCTGGATTAAAACTAGCGGGATCTTATTTATTACTCACTTCTTCTTAATATTAATAAATTTACATTATGTGATTCTCTTTAAAAATAAAATCAATTTAATAGATATTATTTAAATGAATAAAAACAAAAATGTTATTTTTTTAAAATAATTTAAATAATGTTATCTATGGTTATTAGTTTTGACTATTTTTAGTATTAATAACATTTTATTACATAATGTTTGTTCTGTTAAATCGTAATTCAGAGCTTTCAGAAAGCTATGCTTCCCCCCTCGGTTATTCCCGGAGTGCCACACAGCTGTTTTTTTTTTTTTTTCAAAACTGCACTTGCGTATTTAGGGACGTTTTCCTCACCTCTGGTCCAGCAACATCTTTTGTTCACCATCGCTTGGCAGGCGGAGTCGGAAGGTTCCGTCTTGTATTTCCAGTCGTACCTGCTGCCGTGGAGGTACAGGCTGAGAATCGGAACATCGGTGAGTATCGACTCTTGTCCACCGGCTTCCAATAGCAGTACATTCCACTCCTTGTTTTGCGACAATCTGCTGGACACTACCGACCCAGCGGAACCTCCTCCGATGACGATGAAGTCGTATTCGTCGTTGATGTTCTTGGCGTCTATCGGCTGGTTCTCTGGATCGTAGAGGTCGTAGTTGTAGTAAGTGAGGGCGGCCAAGAATGTCGGGATGAACCAGAGCTTGCTGAGGCCGAAGAGACCAGAAGCTGCGCCTAGAACACCAGTCGCTACGCCCATCTTTTATATTTATTTTAGCATCTACCTCAAGTTATTGCCTGTTATCTAGGCCAGCAGTCCCGATCGATTCCTCTCAGCATAAGATATCTGTAAAGGAAAACAAAATGTTTATGATTAAAAATCTGTTGAGAACTATGTCATTATTTGTACAAGATAAGCTTTTTTACATTCAATTAAATATGAAAAAAAAAAATAGCTATATTCTCCTACGAAACAATTAATTTTAAAATAGTGATGTGTCGATACCAAAGTTTTTTTTCAATTCGCGATACCGGATAAATTTCCTTTTCAAACAATAATCCATAATAAGAACTAAAAAAGCAAAATAAATTAACTAATCAAATTAAAGTGACAAAAATAAAATATGGAGATAAACTCAAAAAATGTTTTAATTATTAATTAAATAGATTTATATATTGAGGTAGGGGTGATATAAATAAAACGGATATAATAGACTTGGAACAGAGAAGCTAAAATTATATTTGTTTACTAAACATTTCTTAAAAAATATATAGTTTAAAAAACTAAAAAAACACGCTTTAACAGTGAACCGAACTAAACCTATCATAGACAAAATCTAATGATCTACAACAGGGTTCTCCAGACTATGGCCCGCGGGACAAATCCGGACCGCCAGTATCATTAATCCGGCCCGCGACGCACCCTTAGGTGGATATACACTTAAGAATTCGCCCCGTATGAGCACGCGTTCGCCCTTGTTTCGTTCAGATGTGTATCGTCGAGCCGAATTACTGCCATCTAGAAGTGATTCGAATTCAGCTCCCCAACCAACAAGGTTCAACACTATTAGAGCGCTACCTGTTAGGGATGGATAGAGAGGGTACATTGCCTATTTCCACGTGTAACCGGATTTCGTCGAGTGTCGTGGTCGTAAAAATAACTCAATAGTGATTGGACTAATGATTTTAGCAAGCGTGTGCTCGCCCAGAGCGAGCAATTGGCGACTAGTCTAGAAATTCTAGAATCTGGCAGGAAAATTAAAACTGTGTTGGCCCTTGGAACCTTAAGAAGTAATCATTATGGCCCGAAGTCTAAAAAGCTTGGAGACCCCTTATTTACTACTACGAAGTATTCGTATTAGTATTTAACACTTTTGATTGGGTTAACCATTTTTGTGTTATAGACTCTTAAACATTACCAAAACTAACTCTTAAATTCAGCTTAAGAGATGTCTTTAGACGCACAATTTAATAAACTTTTAATTTATTTATGTCACATTTTTCGATTTAAAGAATTTTAGTATATGTTTTTGCAGAAATCAGAAAAAGTGCAAAAATGTTGGGTTTTTTCGCTCCCCAAAATTTTTTAGCTTATCAAATGTAGTCACATTTTTGATATTTCATTCTCAGGACCCATCTGGACCATACCGAATCATAAAACCTTTTGCAAAGCAGACTCCCCTTTTTCGGGGTATTGGACTGGATTAAGTAAGAATATTAAAACAAAGTTGTGCAATTATTGTATTGTCATTTGTCCTTGACACGTGTGCGAATTTTCAAGATAATCAGATAGCTGGAAATTGGTGAAAATTAAGATGCAAGATTCCGTTACATACAGGTGAAGCTAATAGAAGCGTATTAATAATAATAATTTAAGAAATAAATAAGTAAACAGAATGTAGCATTACCTACAACGTATAATATATGTAGTTAAATACATTCTTCGAGGTGGAAATAGTATAGTTCATTTGACAAAGTTTATTTTAAAAGACAAACATTCGAAGCATTCTGAGATCCTTTACTTGATCTTGGAATCGAAAATATTACTGCAATCTTTAACTAAACACTATAGACGCACTAATAGTTCTCTGGATTTGTTTCATTTGTGTATTAGGGATAGGGATCAAACCAGCATGAAAACTCAATGAAATGTAAAATAATGTTATCCTCGTACAAGTGTAACAAGTAAGTATAATAATGGTGTATAATTTTTTTTTTCTTGAATTTATTTCTTTGTGTTAAAATTGTTACTTCTATATTTCTCAATAGCGGATACTTATCTTAACAAACTGATATTTGGTTTGCAGTAGCAAGAGAAAATTGGATTCGTTTTAAATTCTCTACAAATTCTGGCTTAGTAAACATTGCATTACTCTTTTATTTATGATGAAAAATGTATTAATGTTTATTTATTTATTTATTTGTATCATTAGGAAAAGAATTAATAATATAATTAGATATCACAAAACTATTTCCAACTTAAACATCGTCAATCCGTTCTTAGGAATCGAGAATCGACATATCCTCTTCTTTTCTGAATTCTTTAAAAATTCTTTCTAAAATAAACACGTCTCTTTTCTCTACCTCATAAATTATATTTGCACTTGTCATTAAATATATATTTAAAATTTTGGTATTTTCTATATGTATTTACAGGGCTAATATTTAATGTAAATTTTCTTTGTTTCTTAACCCCATAACCCCCTGTGAAGGAGAGTCTCTTTCGCTGTTAGGTACCGCATAAGAAACTGTTCGTTCCTTTCAGGAGCAATCTATCAGAGGTGAAGATTTTAAAAGTCTTACGTGTTGCCTGGTTTGTTAACTGTTGCCGAAGTTACATCATTCTCGAAATTCTTTCCTGAGTTCCTATCTCTGTCAAACACAGTATAGCCAATATTTTGCTTTGGTGTATAACGTAACGGTGTTTATTAAATATTTCGAATTGTTTCTTTTATTTATTTTTATTGTATATTTATGTTTTTTTTGTGTGTGTGGAATAATAAAAAAATATATAGCAGTTTCCGTAATACCTAGATTTTTTTATTACAGTTTATATTGTAAACTGATATCCAATTGTTTTATTATTGTATAAGAAATTATATATATTTAAAAAAAAAAAAAAAAAAAAAAAAAAAAAAAAGTGGTATCGAAGAATATACACACACACACACACATATATCGACATATAAGAAACTTATTGAACTTTTGTTATTGCTGATAAACAACTCTCTCTCACTCTCTCTCTCTCTCTCTCTCTCTCTCTCTCTCTCTCTCTCTCTCTCTCTCTCTCTCTCTCTCTCTCTCTCTCTCTCTCCCTCTCTCTCTCTCTCTCTCTCCCACTCCCTCTCTCTCTCTCTCTCCCTCTCTCTCTCTCTCTCTCTCTCTCTCTCTCTCTCCCCTCTCTCTCTCTCTCTCTCTCTCTCTCTCTCTCTCTCTCTCTCTCTCTCTCTCTCTCTCTCTCTCTCTCTCTCTCTCTCTCTCTCTCTCTCTCTCTCTCTCTCTCTCTCTCTCTCTCTCTCTCTCTCTCTCTCTCTCTCTCTCTCTCTCTCTCTCCCTCCCTCTCTCTCTCTCTCTCTCTCTCTCTCTCTCTCTCTCTCTCTCTCTCTCTCTCTCTCTCTCTCTCTCTCTCTCTCTCTCTCTCTCTCTCTCTCTCTCTCTCTCTCGTAGAAACGTAGTTATAACTACGTTTTGCAGTTGTTTTACTTTTTTTTTTTTTTTTTTGGTTTTTGAGTTTATTCTTTTATTAAAAACAAATAATTATTAAACAAATTCCTGCTTATGGTATCTCATTTCCATGTTGAGTTTATACCAGATAGCTCAAAAGTCTTGCCGATTTTCTGAGAGAAGATTAATATAAATTATTAGGAATAAACACATTTAGTCACAAAAATGTCCTTTCCATTTAACAACCTTCTCCCAACGTGATGATGAATCTTATTATCCGTCCTTAAAAAAAAATATTTTTCCGTACGAGTCTTATCTTCAAATATTTCGTAGGTGGCGCAAAGTATTTTTCAAACAAGCACACATTTTTCAGCAGCTTAATTTGCTTCTTTTTTTTTTTTTGTCGCTTGGAACTTTTTTTAAAGCTGAAAATAAAATTGGATTTTATTAAACAACCAACATTTTTAAATTATAATAAAGAACAAATCTAATACAAACGTCAGGACTTCTTGGAATGATCTGGTAATGAAATTCTAGGAACACCTTCGCATTGATAACCTTTTGAGGTAATTTCACTCTACCATTTATGCTTATTTCATTCATAAGCGTATAATAGATTGTAAAGTGGTTGATTGATAGACAGTAAACATAAATATTCAACAATGATCTACGTGTTTATTGCTCGTAGCTTTGCATTCAGTGCGTACATCTGTCTTCTATTCAAATATTTTATGAAATGCTCCAACAAAGATGTTTTTCTTATTTTAGCTTAAATATCTGCGTTTCCCTCCCGTAACAGTGGGTTGGTTCTAATTTTAGGTTTCTGGACCGTAGGCTCGAAGTTAATAATTAGGTGGATGGCTAATAACCAGATTTTTCTACTTATGCTGTTTATCTTCACTTGAATTTCTCTTTGTTATCACAGGGTTTTCAAAGAACTATGCACATCTAATTTTTTAGTACCTTCTTTTTACTTTTATGATCTATAAAATTTTATTGAAAAATTATTACGTACCCTCTTTGTCCTCACCACCACTCAATATTCATGGCTTATTTTATAACATTCCAACCATTTATGTAAAAATGAGCGAATGCAGAAAAAAAAATTAAAACATAATGGTTGGCCATATGTGAGTAGTGAAAATGATGGCTGAGGTTGCGGTGAAAAGAAACACAATATGTTATTACCTTTCCAATGTTCGGTTTTGTAAGGCAATAGGCCTTATTTGTAAGCCTATTAAGGCTTTATTTGTTAGCCTAGTTCTTACTAGACTTATTTGTGTTTATGTAATAAATTTATTTTAAAAAACTAAATCCTATTGAGTAATCCTCGTCGAAATGTCTTCTCAATAAATAATAGATACTTCGCAGTGAATGGCAACCTGACATCGAATAAACGAAAAACTCGTACGGTCTAAAATTGTGTAGAAAAAATTAAAAAATTTTGATAAAAATTAAACTTTATAAAAACGAAACGAAAACTTTACTGAAGGTATTTAAAAAAACAAAAAAAAAAACAGCCCTGAAATCAAAATGAGGTAGCAATGTGTACTAGGTTTTCATCATGCTTCATATTACGTGGTTTATCTTTTACGCCCATTCGATTATTGTGTTTACAGTATATATAAATAGTTTTAAAAAAAAAAATAGAAGGCTAAGATTTATCAGAAAATCCAACTATCGATACTCCATTGTGTTTCTATTGACTGATTTTTTTTTTTTTTTTTTATTTATTTTATTTTTTTTTTTATGTTTGAGAGTTCATTAATATAATTTTTTTTTTATATACTTCATAGATGTTAGAAATAGATATATAATAACAACAAGCAAATTTGAAGACTAGTGGATTCAAGTGGGTATGTAACTTTTCATAGTTATCTTGCCAAATCTGCAATATGTAGGACAGATAGATCGTTATGGATAAGTTTATTTGTGACATAATGGATTTTACGAAGGATGTTGGTATGTTAGGATTGGATACGAGAATGGTTTACTGGAGCCTAAAAGCTCAACTCCTTATATCTTAATAGGTCTATTTACTTTCATGTAAAAAGGTCTTTTATAATTAATTAATGGCTTGCTAAGTAGAAAACGACTTACATTTTCTTGCCGTTTAAGTCTCGTAAATCCAATTATTAAATTTATCACCCAAAAAAGTCAAGTCTTCGTAGGAAATGCTAATTTTTATTGTTTAGTTTTACAAATATATTTAAAGAAACTTATAAAATCATTTAAATTTTATTAGATGTTTCTTGCAATTTTGTTTTCGTGTGCCTATCTAGACGCTAGTGCACATTGTCCCAGTAGTTTTGATCGATGGAGGAAAAAAAATAGAAGTATTTTGTTAATTCATTTTTATATTTTTTTGCGTTGATAGTCTGAATTTGAACTTATCTACGAAAATCTAATCTGTTCTAAAAAAAATTACAAGCTTTCGAAACTCATTTTAGCTTCTAAATGAATTATTCATTTTTTAATATAAGCATATTTTACATTTGTATGTAAAAATAGATAAATAAAACATTATATCATCATTAGTTTATTTCCTTTAGATTTCTTTGATACTTGTGAACTTGCAGCTACATTCGATTATACGTATGTATAACTTCAACATACAACTGCGCGCTCATATAATCTTGTTTTGCTATAAAAATCCTTGTTATTTTAAAACTTATTTTCTCTTTTTTATTTATTTTTATTTTTACAAGGTAATAATCTTGCTATTTTCTGTTTTAGGTGAGTGGTGTAGATATACCCAACAAATTTCTACTTTGAGGTAAACCTATATTAAGATAATATATGCTTTCATCGTAACATTTATAATGTATTATTATAACACTACAATTAAGTTCTGTTAGAATTAAATTTTTCGTATTATAACATAATAGTTTGTTAATCATTCATATATTATGATTTTTTTTTCCTTTTTTTTTAATATAAAATATGATATTTTTGTTAGTGTACAGATTGTATAATAACCATCCTTATTACTTATTGCCCTTAAGAGAGACAGATTTTAATATTTACTCAATAAAATAATAAAAAATATATTCATATATTTTGTTTTGCGGGGACTCGATGGCCGAGTGAATTGGGGCGTGGGTTTCAGCGCGTTCGTAACCAGAAGGTTGTGGGTTCGAATCCCACCTGGGCGAATTTATTTCCTGACGAACCCACGAAATGAATCTTGACCTTCCCACCCTGGCTAGAATAGGTTGGTAACCCGTCCTTCCTGCCCTAGTTGGAGTAGATGAGGACGTTTAGCCCCAAAAAGCAAACAAACAATTTTGTTTTGTATATCATTATGTCTCGTTGTAGCGTTGCATTTTATAATGGTTTATGTAGATAATTCTACCGTTAGCATGTCAATTATCTGAATTTTTTTGTATGCTTCTTTATTAATATTAGATTATATAATCAGACCTAGAACAGATAATAATGATATTTAATACAAATAAACTGCCCGTCGTTACAGACTACTTCAACATTTACCAGACAAACGTTTCAAAGCTTCCCAATTAATTACAAGAGAATCATGCATGACTGTGATTAGACCTATTTGGACGAACGGAGTTGTGCTTTAGGGCTCCACTAAACCATCCAATTCATCCCGTATCCAATCCTTACTATTCAAAATCCTTTGAAAAATCCTCAATGCTCCTTACTTTTTCAACAATAAACTTATCCATAAAGATCTTAATGTTACATATGTTGCTGATTTAGCCCAAACCAGGTACCTATCCTTTTATAGTAAGCTCCATAACCACTCTAATCCACTTGTCTCTCAACTTGCTTCCCACTCCATTCCCGATAATCTTCCAAGGCGCCTGAAAAAAAGATGGCCTAGTGACCTAGTGTAGAATTGTTATCGAAGTGCTACTGATGAGTAGTTCTTTTCAAGTTTTGACCTGTTATTGTAATCATTATAAACACATTTACTTGATGTATATATTTTGTACAGTTGTAAATTTCAATAAATGGATATACAAAAATCTATATATATTATATAGATATTTTAATAAATATATTTTTTGTATATTAATATTCTATTTTGATGTCATACCAAAAATGTTGATTGTTTTTAGAAGCGAGAGTGATATTGTTTCTTAAACAGTGTCTCAAAATCCGCTCTTACTTTTATAACTCGAAGCTATAAAAGTCATCGGAAGTGACCAATCGGAAAGTGGCGAAGGAGCGGTATGCATCCTAAGTAGAAAGCTTGCTTTATTGGTCCGAAGTGAATAGAGTCCTGATAACTTTTTCGTGAAAGTAGCAATGAACTTTACGGGTATTTCGATCTTCCTATTGACTTCCTGTATCCGGTTGGTTTCGGCGGTGCGATCGGTGTGGTTAAAAATACGAGGTTGACTTTCGATTTCGTGTCGGTTTGTTTTTATTTTTCTATTTACATCACTTAATATCATTCTATGTAATTTTAGATCTATATATAAGTGATAAATACTCTAGTTTTATGTACAATAATATAATTGGTAGCACTTGTTAAGTTCTATATAATATAGGTCCTATATAAGAAGGTCTCGAGGCCATCTTCTGTTCAAGCCTTTATGCTAGAAATAATTTAAACTATGCATAGCGCATGCAATTTAAGTCTAATTATGCAAAGTAGTGAAATATTTAACAAATTGCTTATCATAATGTCTTATTTACCTAAATACCTGACTTGTATGCCGTAATGAAAACGTCATGTTTCAAAAGTAAATTTTTCCCTGAAATCGACATAGAATCATTAATTTGATCATACCATTCGAAAGCTGGTCAAATTTGTAAGTTTTTGTGATATTTTCTGTTTTTTTGGATCATTTTTTCTAAAGGCGGTGAGCGTTGAAGTAGTATTGGAAATTGAATAAATAAGTTGTAAATAAGTTGAAGGTCAATTTGTTCTTTAGGTCTCAAGTTTATAAAATTCAATGTTACATGTGCTTAGGTCTTACAGAAAATTTAATGGTGAATCTGAAAATATGGTCGTAATTTGAAGCATGTTTGGACAAAATGGAGATATTATTGCTTTTATGGCAAAAAACGTGGTTTCCTCTGGTTATATTTATAATCTAGTTTCACCCAATTTTTATTTTTACTTTAAGTGGGAATCACTCTGTATACATCAACTCATGGTCTTAAAATATTTAAGCAGAGAAAATATGCTTTTAAATATTAATTCATTCTCTGTAAGTTGTTTATATATAAGTATTTAATATAAAATGTTTAGTATCTTTAAAATATTAAAAATTAATTTAAATTTTAATTTCAACTCCTTTTAAGTTTTATTTAATGTAAAAAATTAGGTTTGGGACAAATTTATTGTTTAGATAATCTATTCTAAT
Source organism: Euschistus heros (assembly GCA_003667255.2). NCBI lineage: Eukaryota > Metazoa > Arthropoda > Insecta > Hemiptera > Pentatomidae > Euschistus > Euschistus heros. Next base: position 948,447 of record RCWM02000117.1, on the reverse strand, counting down.
TCATGATTAATCGACGTTGATTGTGTATAGTTCAACACCCGACCACTACAACAGTAGTGATCAGGTAGATAAAGTCGATATCCGCAACTGATAAAACTATTAATAGTAATCTTAACCTTCGTCGAAAGTATATATATATATATATATATATATATATATATATATATATATATATATATATATATATATATATATAGATATATATATATATATATATTTTTTTTTTTTTTTTTTTTTTGTTATATGATTTTCAGTTCTTTTTTTCTTATTTTTAGAGATCGTCAATCCAAACAAAATGTAAACATTTTAATAATTATATATATGTGTATATATATGTGTATATCATCTTTTGATATAGCCTTATAATAAAATTGACAAATTAAGTTAAAATTAAAATTGACATTCTGAAAGGCACTAATCCGAAGGTTAGTGTTCACAAATATCTTTCAGCATTTGCCATATTTCCTTTTTTGATTCATTTGGTTAATTATTTTCCGTATCTATTAAACTATTTGTCGAAACATCTCATTAATTGATCCGGTTGCAATCAAAGCATTTTGTAATAATATCTTCGCCGTACCATATCATGATGTATTGAGTAACCTTTGAGAGAAATATGTTGTGACGATCAAGGCTTGAGTAACAAAAAAACTTTCTATTTTCAGCTCAACATCAAATTTTGGAAGATGGATTGAATGCATACGATGTATAATAAGTTTATTTAATGTATACATATATATATATATATATATATATATATATATATATATATATATATATATATATATATATATAAAAAATGTGTATTTAAAAAAATTAATTGATGTGTTTTTCTATTGTGTTTATTTTATGTGATTAAAAAAATTAATAATAATAATAAAACCTGTAACATCAGAACCCATGAAGGGTTTTGGGTAAAGGTTGTGCTGATTTTTAGCCATCGGATATGCGAGGAGCTTTAGCCGGAATCGCATTTGACCTGATTTTTTCCTAAATGGAACCTCCAACTGGACAATCATCTTATTTGGAATCCGCATACAAGAGTAAACCGACAAGAAACTGCTCGTCATTATAGACTGCTTTAACATTTACAAGAAAAACTTTCAAAGCTTCCAATTAATTAGAAAACATGACAGTAATTAGACTTATTTGGACCTACGGAGTTGAGCTTTGAGGTTCAACTAAACCTTCCATTTCTTCTCGTATCCAATCCTTCAAAAACCCTCAATGCTCCTAGTCACAATAAACTTATCAATAAATATCTTAATAGACTTATCCATGCTTTGCTGATTTAGCTGACACAATATACCAGTAAACTCCATAACCACTCTAATCCACTAGTCCTAACTTGCTCCCTTTTCTATTCCCGATAACCCTCTGAGACGTCTGAAAAGAAGATGACCTCGTGATCTAGTATAGAACTTCTATTAATCCGCTACTAATGTGTGGTCGCTTTATAAGCTAGCGTCATGTAAATATTTTCTCACACATTTACTATATGCATATATTCAATACAGTTGTAAGTATCTATAAAGATTAAACCTTACAATTCTGCTCGTATCCAATCCTTACAATCCAAAATCATTCGTAAAATCCTTTAAGCTCCTTATTATGTCACAAATAAACTTATTCATCATTATTTAAAAGTTCTTATTTTTAGGAGTATTGGCCTAAACCTGCTACCCATCCTTTTATGATAAGCTTCATAATCACTTAAATTCACTCGTCTCCCAACTTGCTTCCCACTCCATTCCCGATAAACCTCCGATGCGGCTGAAAAGAAAAAGAGCCTAGGTACCTTCTATCTAGGTTCTAGATTAAAGTTAAAGACATGTTATTGTAATCTTATTTCTTTATATTTACTTGATCTATTTATTGTTTACAGTTGTAAGTATCAAAAAGTTAAAAAAAAAAAGTCTATATAATGTACTTTATTCCACAGATAGAATACTATGAAATCTCCCTGTCTTGGATTAGTTTGGCTGGCGTGGGAAAAGGAACATTCTTCGTGAGGAAATCAAACAAGATGCAGTGGTCTTAAGTAGAAAGCTTGTCGCAATCATTCAAGAGGGGTAACATCCGCTGTAGAAAGTTAATTTTCATTAAAAAAAAAAAGAAAAAAGTCCAGACGTGTATTGTTTTTCCTTTTGTAATTAAATGTATGCTAATTTGTTGAATGTTTTTTCTAATATTTTTCTAATTATTTCAATTCGACGTTTAAACCCTCAAAAATATACATAATGTCAAAAAAAAAAAAAAAAAAAAAAAAAAAAAAAAAAGTACTATCTATATATTATTAATCTACTTATAAAGTCGAACCAATGCATATCTAAATTCTATAAATCAAACACTGCAGTTAATAAAAAGTGCACCAAGATTAACTTGATTTTTACGTAAAGTACGCTTGTATAATTCTATGACTAATGAATCCCCCATGTTGCCCTCATATATTTATATAACATGTAAACAACTACATAACTCCTATATTTTGGCGACGAATCGAGACTATCATACCCTACAATGAACAAAACAGATAACAATAAAATTAAATAAGTTACAAAAGGCAATTTAAAAAATAAACCTCGAACACAATAAATATATAAAATACATACACTAGAATTTATAACTGTATAGAATTAAAAAATATGGAGGGGTATGAATCTACTTACAATGTTACAAGTGGATATTTCTATTGGTTATCTACTACCAAACTATAACAACTCTAGTATAAAACTGGACTGAAAATATTTACATTACATTTACTAGGCAGGTGTTAAAAGTTGCCAATTACAAAAGACTAATTTACCCATTTGGACATACGGAATTGAGTTTGGGGCTCGACTGAAGCTTGCAATATTTATCGTATCCTATCATTACAAAACAAAATTCTTTGTAAAATCCTCTATGCTCCTTATCATATCACAAATAAACTTATTCATAACGATCTAGATGAACGTCTGGCGCAAACAAGATAACTATCCTTTCATAGCAAACTTCTTAACCATTCAAATCCATTAGTTTTGGACCTCGGGCTCCACTAAAGCTCCTAATTCTCGTATCCAATTCTCACTATTCAAAATCCCCAATGCTCCTCTTTATGTCACAAATAAACTTATCCATAAAGATCTAAATGTTGCTGAATTAGCCCAATCCTTCCACGACAAGGTACATACCCACTGGAATGCACTGGTCTCCCACCTTCCAATTTGATTTCTGGTAACCCTCCGATGCATCAGAATAGAAGATAGCCTATAGACCTTCTAATGTACAATATTTATTTTTTAGGTTAGTTTCTTTGCATATTATTTACATGCTAATGATTTTACCGCACATTTACTTATTTTATATATTATATACAGTTGTAAATATCAATAAATTTATAAATTAAAAAAAAAATATTAAAAAAAACAACAAATATTTTAATAGTTTTATATTTCTAATAACATTGAGTTCATAAAATGCCATAAGGACCGTTGTTTTAATGATTATATAAAGTAAATTTTTTTTTTATTTTTATCTTTATTGAAAATAAATTACATAAAGCCAAATTAGGCTAATAAAAACATTGGTACATGTTTGGATACACATCCATCTCATGTGAAATAGTAATTAATATAGAGGAATCTATAACAAGTAAATAATGCAAATTTGATAAAACTGTAGGAAAAACTAAAAAAAACCTAAATTATAGTTAATTTTATGAATTATAATAAATCATAGTTAAATTATAATCTAAGCCAAATAATAAAGATAATAATAAACAACTTATAATTACAAAATATAAACAAATGATAATAAGTCTACTTTTGTGATATAATACAATATCAAACTTTTATTTATAACTTTATGGTGTAAAAATTTATAGAATTAAATTTATATTTTTGTAATTTGTAGAAATTAGTTTGTCTTTTTTAGTCTTTAAGTAATATATGTTTTGTCCGTTTGTGTCTGTATCTTTTTTTAGTTTTCTTGTTGTAATTACCTATTTCTTGGATATATGGGTTTTCAGAAACGGCAGTTGTTATGAAAAATGAGTTTGTTTGGGACTGAATGTGTTGTTTGATTGTGGGCAGCTTGAGATCAGAGAGCATAGTAAAAAAAAAAATAAATAAAATAAAATAAAAATAAATAAATAAATTTAAAAAATTAAAAAAATGAGTATAAAAATGTATTCTCTTTTTTTAATTAATATCTCCCAGAAGTACTCTGTGTTATTATGGAACCCAATGAACTTTGGCAGGGATATTTAAATTTAAAAATGAATAACGTATTTATTTTATTATTTATTTGGATATGGTCATTTTATGACAACGTTGTTATGTTCTTCTCATACCTTGAATTTTTATCCTTTTTGTCAACGTAACTTCGTCGTTATGAAATACTAGAAACTCTTCCGATTCTGTTGCCTTTCTTTGTTGTCGCCGGACGTGCCTTTCGTTGAGTGTATCAGTGTCATGTTCTGTATCGTTGTCTGGTACAGCGCTAACAACTCTGTTCATAGTGTTATTAAACGTGTTTGTCATGGAATGTTGAAGTATTACTAAGTAACATTATTTATATTTATATAAGTTGAAATTAGTTTACAGTGATTGAGCGAGGGATTATTGAATTATTGTGTTAAAGCTGTTTTTTTTTTAATCTATGCATTTAAACTAAATGCTGCATATTTCGGATTTATAATCTGAAACTCAACGGACCAAAAAAGTTTAAATTGATGGGAGATCACACTTGATCATGTACAATGTATTTATTTGTAATTTCAAATTTCGAACATTTTTTTTTTAAATCTTTTATTGAAATATTATTACAATCTGCCTCAAAGAGAGCAATAAGTAATATGGATGACATTATGGTTCCATTCACGCAATATATACTATGATATTAAATAAAATGAAATGGATCTGGCTTGTCCCTCCGAATTATGGACTGGCAAGGCAGATCCAAAGAAATCCCAGCGCTGCTCTCAAAGCTACGTCACTAGTGTAAAAAAAACAACAAAAAAACAGTGGAGGCGGAGTGAGAGCGCTAAAGTACTGTCACTCAGAGCATGAGTAAGAAACTGGCCTTTGCCAGGACTCCATTTCGCATTCTAAGAAAAAAAGTGTATTAATATCATTATGTAAGGTTATGTTGGAGACAGAGTAAATCCTCAATGGTCCTTATTATGACACAAATAAACTTATCCATAAAGCTCTTCCATAGATGTTCCATATGTTGCTGATTTGACCAGAACCAGATACCTATCATTTCATAGTAAACTCTACACCTACTCTATTCCACTAGTCTCATTACTTGCTTCACACTTGATTCCCGATTACCTTCCAAGGCTTCTGAAAATAAGATGGCCGAGAGACCTTCTAATGTAGAACTTTTATTTAAGTGCTATTATAATATATTTATGTGTATTGTGTAATGTTGAGCTTACGACCATTAAAGTAGAAGTGATCAGGGTATATAAGCTTGATAAGGTATCTTATGAATATCTACATAAGTCTATATTTTGCTTTAAACGATACAAAAATAATCGATCATCCGATTGTTATTTACGTTAATTTCTCTTTATATCTGTTTACTAAAACAGAATTTTATTTCTCATTATATTATTCAGACTGTTACTAGGTTATCTCAAAAGGTTGATTACGACCTGTCTCAAGCTTTCTGCTGATACAAGAGGATTACGAAGGAGGATGAAATATCCTCCCATTAGAGGTGAAATCTAGCCCTAGGGCAGTCACGGTACGCTCGTACATTAGGAAGAGTATCGCAAGAAAAATATTAATTTTCCCAATTGAAATTTTTTTCGGTTCTAAATATATATACAAGATATATCGGAGACCAAAAATATGGATACACCGATTTTTCGTAATTTTTTTTTTTTTTTTTTGTATGGAAAGACATTTTAAATATCCCTATAACGTTACAATGATATTCATATTCATTTTATCATTTTATTTAATTTATTTTACAACTTAAATTGAAACAAAAATATTTCCTAAATTTTAAGTGTTTAAAATTTAAAAGACATACCAGACTTAAAAGACTAGAAACTGCTCGTCGTTACCAATTCCAACATTTACTAGACAAGTATTTAAAGCTCCCAATAAATTACAAAAGTTTTTTTTAGATTACTGTACTTACACCCATTTGGACATACCGAGTTGAACTTAGAAGCTCCACTAAACCTTACAATCCTTACAATCCGAAATCCTTTGTAAAATCCACAATGCTCTTTAATATGTCACAAACTTATCCATAACTATCTTAATATTCCTTATGTTCCTGGTTTGTCCCAAAGATACCTTATCCTTACATAGTAAACTACACTCCACACTCCACACTCCATTCCCGACAATCCTTCAAGGCATCTGAAAATAAGATGGCTAAGAGACCTTCTAATATAGAACTATTAAAGAGCTTCTTGTGAGTAGTTCTTAACATGTTATTGTAATATTTTCCTCAAATTTACATGTTATTTATAATGCATACAGTTCGAAATATTAATAAATAGCTTAAAAAAAATAAATTAAAAGTAATTAGTTATTAATAAAACACTAGGGAATAGACACATATAATTATTCAGATATCAATACTATGGGAGCAATAATATATACGTCAATAATATCTTCATCAATGGATTTTAGGGAAAGTAACCCGCCCAAAATATTTTAATTGGTTTATTCTTTCTTCATGAATGAGAGTTTACTCTGCTTTGGAAAATAATCGCTCAATTGGTTAACCCATATATACTTGGAATTTATATGCTGCCTCCAATTCCAGTTAACAATACAGAGAGCCCCACTGTATTTTTTCTGCTGGAGTATTAAAACAAGTTGGCAGTTCTGCGCGAAATTATTTCTCAGCCTGCTCCTGTGTTGGTGCACCTTATGACACAGAATTCTGTTGCGAATAGTGCTACCTGACAAATCTGCTCTGTTGAATTGTAACTTATTTTTCATTTTCTCGATAATTTTTCGAAGCTTTTTGTGGTTAATTATTCTTCCCACAACGGTCTTGCCAACCGTCCCTTGCCCTTAATATAAAAAACTTTTCCCCATTTAAACCAATCTTATAAAGTTCTTTACTTTTTGACACAGATAAGTTTTTTGGCTCGGGATCCATATCCTCATTTTGACACGTTGGCTCTGTTGGTGTTGCTCGAATCAAAATTTCCTTATCAGAAAGTTAATGGAGAATTTTTTTTGTTCTATAACATTTCTCGCCAGGACCGAACGCATAGGAGCTATTTTAGTTTGATTATAAAAAGTCACACTTTGCCTACATTTTTTAAGTGTTGGGTCTTTTTTGAAACGCTTTAGCTCTCTTGGTGCTGCTCGGATCAAAAATTTTCCGATGGTTTCCTTATCAGAAATTTAATGTACAATATTTTTTGTTTTATAACGTTTGTCGCTAGAACCGACTGTTTAGGAGCTATATTGGTTTCAATGAAAAAAGTATCTTTTGAAACCCCCTAGTTTCTCTCTATTTTGTTTATTCCGAATAATTATTGATTGTTAATTTAATTATTAATTTAAGTAATTTGATCCTTTATATTCTAAAATGTGATTTGGGAAAAACAGTAGATTATTGATAGGCATATTTATATCTCAGTCAGGGAGAAATTGAGAGTTGTTTTGTTTTTTTAATGTATACGTGTCGTATTTTTATAATATAGAGAAAATGATACATCGTAACGTTGATATCGAAAAATATTTGAAAGAAAAAATCTCGCACTGCCAAAAAAAAAAATATCGATTTATCCTGTATCGATTCCCATCCCTTGTACACAATGAAGTGCTAAAGAAAATGATTTTTTTCTGAATGTCCAACATTCAATGGCTTGGAAAGTGATATTTGATAATTCCGTTTGTTTGGTATTTACTTTGGATGGGACCTGGCCTTAGACACGTAGGCACTACCTGGTGAAATTCCCCTCCCCAGTCCGAAACGTTTCCAGGACGTGTTACCTAACCGACGTATTCCGGTTTATAGAATCTTCTCATTTTCCAATCCCCCTCCTCTTCATTACAAAACTAGTTAGGTAGTCGGTAAATTCGATCGTAAATAATATTTTATGGCGTGAATGTTAATTTCATAAACTTTAGAGCCATTATGTTATATAATTTGATTTTAAATCGTCTGCACGTGTATTTTTATATATGTTACTCCTTATCGACCTAAATCGAATTCATGAGGATATTTTTTATATTTATATTTGCATATAATTACATGTGTCTGTTAAACATAAAATAATTTTGTGTTGTTTATTTGCTTTTTTTTTAGTTATTGATATTTTCAATGGCATGAACTATATATATTAAATGTGTAGTAATATTATTGCAATAACTTATAAAGCAACTACCACTGGTAGGACTTCAATAGAATTTCTACCTTTGAAGGCCCTTTGACTATTCTTTTCAGACGTCTCAAAGGATTAATGGGAATTGAGTGGGAACTTATAAAGTTGAAAGACTAGTGGATATGGAACATATTAAGTAAATATATACATATAAATATATATATATATATATATATATATATATATATATATATATATATATATTTCAGGGACAAATCAGTAACATAAGGGATATTAAAATCATTATAGATAAGTTTATTTGTAATATAATAAGGAATATCAAAGGTTTACGAATAATTTTGAATAGTTAGGTTTAATATAGCCCTAAATATCAAATCCGTATGTCCAAATAGATCTATATAATAATAATAATAGTAATAAATAAATGTTTACTCTACTTGGGGAAGGGGAAAATACAATAGTTTGTCAAAAACTGTAAAACGTCACATTAAACTTAATTTTCTTAATTCTATAACATTAAACTCGGTTTAGCAGTTTGGCCACCACAAGCGCCTAAATATTGGCTGAGATGCGGTTTTCGGTAGTCTTTTGGCTATAACTCCAAAACTATTTGTCCGATCAGATGTTTCTTATTTTTTATTTTTTATGATACTTTATAAATGAAATTTTGATCAAGTTCCATGAAATATCCTCGCAGCACGCTGGAGAACCCTATGATGTTGTAAAATCCACGTTTTTTAAAAGTATATTTCAAGCTATAACTCCGAAACTATTTGTCCGGTCCAAAATTTCTTTTTTTCCATTTCAAAGCTGGTTAAATTTACTATTAGACCTGATATATGAAATATTGATCAAGTTCCATGAACTATCCAAGCAAGCACGCTGTGATAGTTTGGCGTAATATGACGGTTTTGACATGTTCACTGTAAAAAGGTATTATAGAAAAATATTGACTTAAAACGAAATTAATTTCCTGAAATCAAAATAGGGTTTATTTAATTAATTTCATAAAATATTCTTTGACAGACTTATGGTGGATCTAATATGTTGTTTTAATTTTTTGTTTTGTTTATTGTTGCCCCCGCCATTATTATATACTGTGTATATTTTCCTTGTAAACCTATTTAAATATTTCATTGAACATTCTGATTTTATTGAATAATATGAAAATTGTGTAATCTAATTTTACTTAAATATGGAATTAAACGACTCATACTATGAAAAGACAAAAAATATAAAAATATATATTAAGAAAAAAGTATTTTAAACATTTCGTATATAGAGAAAATTTTATTTAATGGACTTTTAGAAGTTTATTGAAAAAAATTAAACGTCTGAAGTCTTGCTTCGACTCTAAAACTCGATCGTAGAGCTTGCATTGGAGTCTTCTATTCACCTGTTACACGCCTGTTATCGTGTTACTCGGAACGAATGCCATAGCCCTCTTGTATTGGACACGTGAATTTCATTAATTTTTATAGACTCCTTAATTCAGATCACTTTCGTAAATTAATTACTTATTATTTTTAATTATTTTATTGCTAAATTTTTAAAATTAAAGTACTACGAATAGTAAGTTAGTGACTAAAAGTCTTGTTCAAGAAATCAAGTTTACAGAAAAAAAGTAATTTACATTTCGTAATTTTTCAATTAGTTATAATACTTATTGCTTTCCTAATTAATAAAAATTTAAATAAATTAATTACTCGACATTTATTATCGATTTGTTGTTTCGAGTTTTAGTTATCTGAAATTATAATGATTTGAAAGAATTCCACATCTACAAATTCTTTTTTGGCTAGAGCAAACCAGATAGTTATTGACAGGCTAAGCTATTTTTAACAATTATTTAGATAGCAATGTCATGTCCATAATTAATAAGGAACAGCCTATTAGTAGCACTGTAATATACGTTCCTTCTAAGAAAGGACCTAGGTCATTTTCTTTCCAGATACCTCGGAAGTGGGAGGTCAGAGGTTGGTGGTGTTGGCATCGAGTCTTCGGTTCGCTTAGTCTTTTTATTTATTTATTATTTTTAATTTAGGGTATGAACATTTCTTTAAAGGTGTCTATAACTATGGTTTGCCCTATTATTTTTTTTAAAAAATCATTGTTCTGTTTATATATTATATTTAAACATCATATATTTGTTTGTATATTCTTAAAGGAATTTTTATTTATGCGAATGAGCCTCAGAGGACTACGCAAAGCATTCGCTTATTCTGAGCCTTTTTGATCTTCCATATCTCTTTCATTTTTTCTCTGCGTGCTTTCTTTTTTCTGACCATTTGGTTCCTGTTTCCATTTTCGATTTCAACCTGACGGACTTTCCATTTGTCTACCTCATGTCTGAATTGTGTTCTATTTATTATATCTCTCTCTGTTATTCCGGCTTCCCTAAGATCCTTCCTTACTTCAGTTATCCATCCCATATTCTTCATCTTTTATGTATAATCCATAATCCGTTTAGTTAGACGTGAGTTGTCCATCCTCTTAATGTGTCCAAAGAATCTCAACCTTCTCTTCTTCATGTCGTGAAGTATGTTTGATATACTTCAATCTCTTGTCTTCTTAGCCTGTATCCTTCATCTTTCTTTTTCGTCCCCAATATCTTCCTGATGATTCTTCTCTCAGTTTTCCTTATTTCCTCCATTTCTCCTTTCCTGTTGTTTTAATTTGGCATTTTTTGTTGTAGACTTTACCATTTATCCAAAGAGCTCTTTAAATCTTATGATACCTCCTCTCATTTGCTTCTCATTCTAATCTATTAGGTAGTATGATGTCCTCAGGATATTTAAATTTATATTAAAAGTATCTTTTTATTAATAATAATATTTGCTATTATCTGATTCTATTATCCAATATCTAGTAAGTCAGTTTAACATTGAATTGAGTTTCTTATAAGAAATTATTAAAAAAGAAAATATTTTGTCAACAATTGCTCATTTCTGCTTGACATGCATTCATTGACTCTAATATTCTCTGTTGTTAAAATAAATTTTTATAGTATGTGTAACAAGAATTATTTCTGTGATTGCGGGTAGCCTGATAGGGAATATAACCTTATAAATAATTACAAGTTGGTATTATTTGTTTAATCATTAGATCTATGATACATTAATTATAATGCATTCAGTAATTAGCACTATCAGATCAATCTGTTCCTTAAAACTAGTTTGACGGTTGCTTACTCAATAACCGAATTCTAATTTATATCATAAAAAATTATATTACGTACTTCAGGATTTCATAATATAATCATACGACTTTTTAATAATAACTTATAAAGTAATTAGATATAATCTACTTGAAACTAACTTGACCCTTAATGATGAAATTAATAAATATAATTAAATTAAACTTTTCTTATTATCCTTTTCACTTGATATATATATATATATATATATATATATATATATATATATATATATATATATATATATATATGAACATATGTATAGGTTTGTGATTATTTATTATTAATAATTTTATATGTGTATTTTTTATTGCAATATTTTTTTTTCAAGTCGTTCTATAGTTTATATGGTATTGAGTTACTGATTATCAATTAAATAGTTTTTAGTATTTATAATTTATTAAAAAATAAAATGAGGTTTAAAATGGTAACAGGGTAGCTCAATGGCTAAGGCACTGAACTCCTAGCTCTAGGGCCCTAGTTCAAGTCCGGCTGAAGGTAGAAAATTTAATTTCTCTTTTTCGGCCATGGATTGACTGGGCACACTCATACTCTATGAAGTGGGTACCCTTAATTAGGGTTAAATCCTGGCGGTTGAACGTGATTGCTGACCGCATCACACCTCCTTGTACATACATGGTTACGAAATATACTTCTTTACGAAGTACTGAACCCAAGACAAGGTTGTAGTGGTACTGTTTTTAATTTCTTAAGTCTTAAAATAATTTTATAATTTTCTTCTATAGTCCTCAGGTGTTTGTTTCATCATTAACATTGTTATTTAACATAATGTTAACAATTTTAGATACATGTTGTAGAATTTATAAAATCGTAGTACTTACCAACATGAAAAATAAATAAATGCATGAAAGCTTATTGAAGAAAATGTGCAGTTGTTTGGGGTTGCATATTCTTAATTAAATATTTTAAGGATATATTAAATACAAATATATAGAACGCAACCGGCAGATATAAAGCGTATTAATTTAAAATTTAGCAAATTTAGAATTGCTTGATAGTACTTTAAACACTGCTTTATTTTTATTTAATTAATACTTTAAATAATCCCCTCTTAAATTACGTTCAAATTTAATGCCGGTTACTCGTGCGTTCCGCTGCATGTGTTGAATATTGCTTCAGCTTAATGAGATACTGCAACTAATTTTCTAATTGGTCTCATAGTTTCTTCACTCCTATTATCTTTTATCTATGGCAATTTCCAAATTAAGTTTTCATAACCCATCCTACATGATTATAGGTCACCAGTTTAGATTTCAAATATCACATTCCTCTATCAATGCCATGTCTCCTCCGCATGGAATGCACAACATGACATTTTTCTAGGCTTTTGACCAAGTCGGCGTCCCGGACTGCTTTGAAAAATCTAAAATCCTCGCTTCATACTTCCTTATAATCCTTTCCTATCCAACGAATCTTCGTAGTAAATAATATCTTTACCCACCTATACTTCTTTACTCGATCTGCTGGTGTTCCTCAAGATAGTATCGTTAATCCTCTCTACTACACGATGTATACAGGTGATTTCCATTTATCACATTCCGATAACTTTATTCAGAACGATAAAACCCCAAACGATATACCTATCTTTTTATAATGAACTCCACACACCACGCTTGTCTTTTAACTTGTTTCCAATTCTTCTGAAAGGAAGATGGCCTCGAGACCTTATAGTAAAGATCTTTTGTTGAAATGCTATATGTGTGCGGTTACTAAACAAGTCCTGGTCATGCTATTGTACTAAATAAATTCTGAAATTTTCTATAATATATTGATTTGTACAAATGTGAATGCCATTAAATAGAAAAACGTAATGATATTGACTTACCCTAAAAACTAGCTCTTCTCTCGTTTCCCCCCTCATAAAAAATACATCAGCTCTTTAAAATACTCGAAATAATAACTTATATTAAATAAGGTATTTGAATAGTGTAAGGAGACCCAGTGCGTTTCGGCGAAGGTCTCAGATTATTGTGGGTTCGATTCACAATTTGTTTTCATGTTGGTCCCGAGATATTCTAGCTAGAACATATTGGTAGCCTGTAGGGTAACCATTCCTTCCTACACTACTTAAAGTGCGTAAGGACGTTAAGCCCCAATAAACCGATAAGATAAAATTCTTACTTTTTTTTTATTTTTTCATAATCTAATTGTTGGAAATAGTACATTTTTCGTTAATTTATAAATAAATATGAGAGAGCTAATTTAAAAAAACAAAAACAAATTCTCTAGGAGAAATTGAAAATATGGAAAAGAAGGAAAGAAAAATGTTGAGGAAAATATCAGAACCAACAAAGACTAAAAAAAGGTTTTAAACTAAAATGTAATAAACAAATATATCGAAATATTGAAAAATTAAGTGGTGAATTGAGGAAATTTATATTAACATTCTATGGACATTTAATGAGAATGGATGAGAGAAGACTAACAAATAAAATTTTCCTACACAGCCTCCAAATCAGAAAACGAATACATGGTTACGGATGGTAAAATAAGATATGATTGTAGTAAATATACAACAGGATTCAATTTGGGACAGAGACAAATTTCGGATAGTCAACAAGATCGAATTTCCTAAAGTAGTTATAACAAAAATTGATTGACAGTGGTCAGATGAAAGGAGGTAACATCAGGCAGAGGTGATGAAGAAGTATTGTAAAGAACGGAAGAGTAAGAAATGAATTGTTGAAGATGGTCCACTTATGGCCGAATTCGAAAAAAGAAGAAGGATCCCATTTTCTGTTAATAAGGATCTGCATAGTTTTATTTTTTTTTTATACTTCCTGATGTCAACTATAATTTTTTTAAGATATAAATGCCTTTTAATAAAAATTAAATATAAATTCCTTAATTAATACAAAGTAGAAGTAATTTGTATGTAAAAAGAAGCTGGTTAATAATTATTATGATTAAAGTACTATTTTACTGTTAAAGGCTATTTTGTAATTTTTCGTGAAAAATTATGGGTCTTATGAAACGTGTTATAGGTCTTCAGCAGGTAGACATTTTTAAGAATCTCTGAGAATAAGAACTCTTCAGAAAAGAGAGTCTTGTGTCTCGCATGGAAAGCAAGCAGCTAAGAGTGGGATCCGGTTGAGAGAAAAGTTTATAAAGAAGTGTAGTTATAAATAATTTATAAGGAAATTCATTAATCTTTAACTGACAAGGGGAGGACACACAAAAATTGACGTCAAATTCTAATTCAGCATCCTAAAAAACATTGAAAAACGCTTATTCAACTAAATTAAAAAATAACATTTTTAAATTAAATTAAAAACAAATAAAAAAATTCGATGAACATAAACCTATTAAAAAAATTGAAAAATCCGAAAAACATTTTGATTTTTAGCTTGAGTTTGAAACTAGATAGGATGATGAAACCAAAGACATTTCAAGTGTATTACCACCCTATATTTCGTGTAAAAAAAATAAAGTTAATACGTTAAACCGTCTAAACGTAATTCATGTTTTTTGTCAATTTAAACAAAAGTTGCCTACTATTTGGTCAGGCAAATTTTGAAGCTTACGAATTTTTATTTTTCCATTTGGATGAAATTCGTATTTAAGGGTTCTTTGGAATGCTGAATTCGAATCCGATGTCGGTTCTTTGGAAAAAAAATATATGAATGCACTTCACTAGAAAACTTTTAGCTTTTACACTGTATAGAAAATTTTTTTAGCCCTAGAATTCTATTTCAGGACCCTCTAAACTTAGGAAACGTATGTATATAAAGATATCAATAAATAAAAAAAAAAAAATAAAATATATATATATTAAATACTATTTAGGAGAAATAATTTATTACTTCGATAAAATATATTAAAGTTATTATAATTATTTATTATTTACTGTAATAATGATTGATTACGAATTAATATTTACATGATATATAGACAGAACTACATATTAGATTTGATGGTTAGGTATTTACGTTTGAAGAATATAACAAAAATTTTAAATACTTAACAATCAAATCTAATATGTGGATCTGGCTGTATATCATGTAAATATTAATTTCTAATAAATTATTATTACAATAAATAATAAATAATTATAATTACTTTAATAATATTAAAAGTAATAAATTATTTATCCTAAATAGTGTGTGTGTGTGTATATATATATACATACGTTTCCTAAGTTTTGAGGGTGCTGAAGTGGAATTCTAGAGCTAAAAAATTTTCGATCACATTTTACAGTGTAAAAGCTAAAAGTTTTCTAGTGAAGTGCATTCAATATATTTCTTTTAGGAGAACCGACATCGGATTCTAATTTAGTATTAAAAAGAACCCTTAAATACGAAATTTCATCCAAGCAGATGAACAATTACGATAGCGCAATAGAGGAAAATAGATAAATACCAGTACGGTTTAATGCAATAGAAATAGTTCGTAATGTTTCGGCCTTGAAGAATTTTGAGGTGGAGAATGAACTGACAAATTTTTTTTGCAACACACGATGCAGGAAGAGAAATGTACTGTTTAATACTACTAATACTCGCCTGAATATTTTAAGTTTTAAGTCCGAGAGAAAAAAAATATAAAAAACGTATAAGGCTCGAATATCTAATAAACCTCAGATTCTAGTTAATCCACTCTCGTTTACTCTCACAAGGGGAGAACACACTCAGTCTCTCACGGATCTTATTGGCAATTTTTTTTGAGGTTCCTAGTCAAAAAATATTAGACACGTATTTTGCCGTTCCGACCAATGGGCCCTAGAAGCCGAGAAAAAAAAATAAAATACCATTAAAATAATTTATTTTATATCTCGAGTTTAAAAAATGATATCGACATGATTCTTGCACCAAAATGTTTAGTTTTGATTGCGTATTTAAGGAAAAATACAGCCACCTCATAGATTTTGGTTTAGGTTAATTAAATTCTAAAAAAATGATTAGATCTTTAAGCAAACTACCTCTATAGATTTTTTTCACACAAAAATTGACGTCGAATTCTAATTCAGCATCCTAAAAAACATTGAAAAACGCTTATTCAACTAAATTAAAAATAACATTTTTAAATTAAATTAAAAACAAATAAAAAAAATTCGATGAACATAAACCTATTAAAAAAATTGAAAAATCCGAAAAACATTTTGATTTTTAGCTTAAGTTTGAAACTAGATAGGATGGTGAAACCAAAGACATTTCAAGCGTATTACCACCCTATATTTCGTGTAAAAAAAATAAAGTTAATACGTTAAACCGTCTAAACGTAATTCATGTTTTTGTCAATGTAAACAAAAGTTGCCTAGCATTTATTTGGTAAGGCAACTTTTGGAGCTTACGAATTTTTCTTTTTCTGCTTGGATGAAATTTCGTATTTAAGGGTTCTTTTTAATACTAAATTAGAATCCGATGTCGGTTCTCCTAAAAGAAATATATTGAATGCACTTCACTAGAAAACTTTTAGCTTTTACACTGTAAAATGTGATCGAAAATTTTTTAGCTCTAGAATTCCACTTCAGCACCCTCAAAACTTAGGAAACGTATGTATATATATATACACACACACACACACTATTTAGGATAAATAATTTATTACTTTTAATATTATTAAAGTAATTATAATTATTTATTATTTATTGTAATAATAATTTATTAGAAATTAATATTTACATGATATACAGCCAGATCCACATATTAGATTTGATTGTTAAGTATTTAAAATTTTTGTTATATTCTTCAAACGTAAATACCTAACCATCAAATCTAATATGTAGTTCTGTCTATATATCATGTAAATATTAATTCGTAATCAATCATTATTACAGTAAATAATAAATAATTATAATAACTTTAATATATTTTATCGAAGTAATAAATTATTTCTCCTAAATAGTATTTAATATATATATATATATATATATATATATTTTTTTTTTTTATTGATATCTTTATATACATACGTTTCCTAAGTTTAGAGGGTCCTGAAATAGAATTCTAGGGCTAAAAAAATTTTCTATACAGTGTAAAAGCTAAAAGTTTTCTAGTGAAGTGCATTCAATATATTTTTTTCCAAAGAACCGACATCGGATTCGAATTCAGCATTCCAAAGAACCCTTAAATACGAATTTCATCCAAATGGAAAAATAAAAATTCGTAAGCTTCAAAATTTGCCTGACCAAATAGTAGGCAACTTTTGTTTAAATTGACAAAAACATGAATTACGTTTAGACGGTTTAACGTATTAACTTTATTTTTTTTACACGAAATATAGGGTGGTAATACGCTTGAAATGTCTTTGGTTTCACCATCCTATCTAGTTTCAAACTTAAGCTAAAAATCAAAATGTTTTTCGGATTTTTCAATTTTTTTAATAGGTTTATGTTCATCGAATTTTTTTATTTGTTTTTAATTTAATTTAAAAATGTTATTTTTAATTTAGTTGAATAAGCGTTTTTCAATGTTTTTTAGGATGCTGAATTAGAATTTGACGTCAATTTTTGTGTGAAAAAATCTATAGAGGTAGTTTGCTTAAAGATCTAATCATTTTTTTAGAATTTAATTAACCTAAACCAAAATCTATGAGGTGGCTGTATTTTTCCTTAAATACGCAATCAAAACTAAACATTTTGGTGCAAGAATCATGTCGATATCATTTTTTAAACTCGAGATATAAAATAAATTATTTTAATGGTATTTTATTTTTTTTTCTCGGCTTCTAGGGCCCATTGGTCGGAACGGCAAAATACGTGTCTAATATTTTTTGACTAGGAACCTCAAAAAAAATTGCCAATAAGATCCGTGAGAGACTGAGTGTGTTCTCCCCTTGTGAGAGTAAACGAGAGTGGATTAACTAGAATCTGAGGTTTATTAGATATTCGAGCCTTATACGTTTTTTATATATTTTTTCTCTCGGACTTAAAACTTAAAATATTCAGGCGAGTATTAGTAGTATTAAACAGTACATTTCTCTTCCTGCATCGTGTGTTGCAAAAAAAATTTGTCAGTTCATTCTCCACCTCAAAATTCTTCAAGGCCGAAACATTACGAACTATTTCTATTGCATTAAACCGTACTGGTATTTATCTATTTTCCTCTATTGCGCTATCGGTTTATCCGTTTTCCATTCAGAAGATTACTAAATTAATCCAAATCCGTGTAATGATATGTTACCACAAGCTCACGCTTACGGTTAAAAATGCAACCGATATTTGCAATTTCTGCAATTAATTGTTGCATCATATCCATGCAGTGGCAGAATTTCCCTTTCTAATCAATAGTGCCTATCAAAATAAAGGTTAAGTAATTTATCTCTTATATTTTTATAATTGACTAATCCTTTAAATATCTACACATTCAAAAATTTTACCTCTTCTAATGTATTTTGTAGTACACTATTAAATTGCTATTTATAAAAAAATTTTTTTTTGTTGCTGAATTTTGTTTGCTGAAACCAACATAATTTCTTTTGAGATGCATTGTGTTCAGATGTGATCACTAAATAAAAAACCTTAGTTCAACATTGGAGGAAACTATTGTGATGTAAAAAGTTTGACTGTGCTCTTTATTATTATTATTATATGAAATTTACAACTTTATTAGAAAATACATCTAGTAAATATGCGGTATACATGAGATATAATGACATGAATAAAACATGTAGAGGAACTACCCATTGGTAGTACTCTAATGAAATATTTACAAAAGAGAAAGATCACGAGGCCATCTTCTTTTCAGGCGCCCCGGAGGATTGTCAGGAATGGAATGGGAAGCAAGTTGTGCAACAAGTGAATTTGACTGAGGTGTAAGTTTATTATGAAAGGAGAGGCATCTGGTTCGTGCCAAATCGGTGACATGTGGGATATTAAGGTCATTGTGTATCAGTTCATTTGTGACAAAGTAAGGAGCATTAAGGATTTTTCGAAGGATTTTGGATTTGAGTGATTGGATGGGAAAAGCATTCCATGGTTTGGTGGATCCCCCATAGGTTTACACCGTAAGTCCAAATAGGTCTGATAATCATCATATAGATAAGTTTTTTTGTTGTGATTGGGGAGATTTGAACGTTTGTTAAGGAAGTGTTGGAGCTGTCGAAATCGACGTGCAGCTTCTTGTCTTTTCAATCTTGTTTGAGAGTTCCAGGTAAGTCTCTTGTCCAGATAAAATGCATGGTATCGTATTTGTTCCACATTATTTAGCGGTACACTATTAAAGGATACAGGAGGACAGAATAAGGTAAAGGTTATTTGCTGGGATTTGACATAAAAATGTATCTGAATCAAATTTTAGAAATATTTCTAACAACTACGCGTATGTCTTGATCAGTTTCCGATTTAATAAAAATATTAGTCAAAAATAAAAAAATTCTTTTAGTCTATTAATATAGTAATTAGTCAAGAGAAAAGAAGTTTTGAATTTTTTGTTTCCTTAGCCACATTAGAATTATAACTTTGCTACTAAGAAAAGGTAGTGTGTTGATAAAACTAAATTTAAAAGTCCTTGAAAATTTTGCAATAATTGTTTTACTTCCAATTGAAAAAAATGTATATATATATATATATATATATATATATATATATATATATATATATATATATATATATATATATATATATCATCTTAATTTTTAAAACTTTTTTCATAAATAAACTGCACAAAATTTTCAGTCAATGAGGCGTAAAATTCATAAAAGCAGCTATGTCCATATTTTTAAAATAATTTTTCCACTAGATCATAGTTTCCTTGAAGGTTTTCTCCCAAAATTAGTTAAATTACTTTGAAAACGGCCATACGAAAATGAGGTCTGTTTTTTATTATAGTAGTAAACTATTTTTATTAGCAATTTATGAAAAAAATTTAAAAATGGACTTGGCTGGATTAAGATTTTCTTATAAACTTTTTTTATCTAAACATTTCTTGCTTATCATTTGCACAACAGATTCAAGTTTGTTTGAGAAAAAATTGTATAGGAAATAACACGTATTTAATTTAATCCAGTTTATATTTGAATGTGGTTATTTTTATAATAATGCATATTTTTTTATTTTAAAGTAAAAAGTGACAAATGTGCATTTTTGAAAAGTTTCTATACATTGTTTTAGAGGTGGCAAAGTTTAATTTAAAAAATTACATTTCAATTGAATTAGTTGTTGTTGTTTTTCATCTAAAATATAAAGTTAAATTTTCTATCGAAATCGTTAAAACCATACAAAAAAATAAAAATAAAATAGTATTCGTTCCCAATCTATAAAGAATTCGTCCTCAAGCTTTATGAATTGCGAAATCATGAAGAATTCCTTGTCATTATTGCCCAACCTAATGATCTTGTTACGTGATACATAAGGAAAAATGTGTTATGGGGATTTTGTCTTGTCATAGTGTTTCAAAATTTACATTTAAGGTAAGCAAGTACAAATGATGTCCAACCACGGCTTGGAATTTAAAAATGATTTAAAAAAAAAATATTTTACCAGTTTATAGTGGTTACGATAAATACTCGGTTTGTTAAATTTGTATTACTAAGATATACTCGTAAAATTGTATAAATAAATTAATTCAATGTCTAGCTTCCAAAACTCTATAGCAGAGCATATTATATCAACTTCTTGCATAATTAATATTGTATTAAACTTAAATCCCATAGACTTCATCTTAAGCTACATTTATTTTTTTTCCTTTTAGTTAAATATTATATTTTTTTTTTATATCAATTTATTGAAATTTACAACTCTACAAAATATATACATTAAGTAAATGTGTTGATAATGATTACAATAACATATCAAAACTGCTCTTCAGAAGAACTGCTCTTCAGAAGAACTTAAATAAAAATTCTATACTGGAAGGTCTCTAGGCCATCTTCTTTTCAGACGCCTCGGAGGATTATTGGGAATGGAGTGGGAAGCAAGTTGAGAAACTAGTGGGTTTGAGTGGTTATGGGGCTTGCTATGAAAGGATAGGTATCTGTTTTGGGCCAAATCAGCAACATACGGAACATTAAGATCTTTATGGAACATTAAGTTTATTGGTAACAAAGTAAGGAGCATTGAGGATTTTTCGAAGGATTTTGGATTGTAAGGATGGGATACGAGATGAATTGGATGGCTTAGTGGAGTACCAAAGCTCAACTCCGTACTTCCAAATAGGTCTTATCACAGTCTTGTAAATAAGACTTTTGTAGAAAATCGGTAGTTTTGAACATTTGTCTAGTGAATGTTGTTGAAGAAATCGAAAACGATGTGGTTTCCTATCGTTTTAGTCTTGTATGTGGAAGTTAAACGTTTGTCCAGTTGGAGCCATAGATAGTGGATCTTTTCAACAGGGATTAGTGGAATGTTAATTAATAGTTTAAATAAGGAGAAGTTTTTTATGTTAGGGCCAGTAACAGTTGGCAAGACCGGTCCTCGTTGCATGCTACTGGTCGAACCACGACTGAAATCGAATTCTCTGAGCTACCCCGCTCCCTAAACCTATACTAGCTTATGTTAAAACCCATCATGATGGTTTTTCGAAAGTCTTTTGTAATTAATTGGGAGCTTTGAACGTTAATCTAGTAAATGTTTCATTATAAAATTTAAATCTGTCATTTTTTTTTTTTTTTTTTTTTTTTAGAGATATTTGCGAATTGATCATACCCAAGTAAATGAAAATTTCCCAATTATTTTCAATTTTCGTTACCAGTAAGTCTGTTCTCAATAGCTGGTTTAAAAAGAGTTTTTAAAATAAATCGCATCTACATAAAACTATTATTTACATAAAACTATTATTATTGTTAAAAAATAAATAAATAATTTAACACCATCTTTAATACACTATTTAGAATGCTGCATGAACAGAGTGTTTATATATAATAAATAATATATAAAATAAACTTATATGGTATAAGTTTCTTGAAAATAAATTTAGTTTAGTTCAGTGTCATGTTGTTTGATTCTAAAAAAAAAATAAATACAATTTTTAAAAAAATATATTTTAATTTTTTGGAACGCTCATACTTTTGAAAGGATTGAAATATGAACGAAGCACCCCCCTAAAAATTGAAAATAATTGAGATAAGAACTTTTTTTTTTCCTCACATTCACTCATTTTTCCAGTAGTGATTGGACTATTGTTAATAAAAAAAAACTTGAAATGATACTTGTTATTGGCAGAATACTAACCCGGATCGGGGGGAGATTCAATTATTCTAACACTTTTTTCCTTGTATATAAGGGATAAAATAAATTATAGCGTTGTATCTATAATTAAGTATTTTATCTAAGGGCTGTTTTATTAAATTAAATGTTTAGTTTACGGAACTAGCTGAATAAATCAACAGAGAAAATGATTTAATTAGAACTCAAGCTTAGAGCACGAGATGTTGAATTGGGCCAAAGATTCGGTTACTTGACAAGCTGCCACCACGCTCCTCCCTTCACTATCACAAAGGCACTGTTCCCCCTTGATACCGATCTCCTACGAACCTAAGACAACTTCATAGTCTTCCTAGTTAACATAATACAGATGGCATCGGATTAGCCATTGTAAATTGCAAAAATATGCAGAATAGAATATAATAGAAAAACAAAGTTTACTCTGGGACTAAGTCCCTTAAGAATAACAGAAAATAGATATTTTAGAAAATGGCCTAGGTATTTTAAATAAAATAAGATAATATTAAGTAAATACAAGTTTATAATAAAATATCGTAAAGAAAAAAATCTATAAATACAGTCAGTATAGGAAAGATTATTATATATATGATTCGACGATAGATTTCTGAAGTTACGCATAGTGAAGTACGAAGACAAATAATATTTGTTGAGAGGAAACAGAAAAAAATTATATACAAATAAAAAAACAGTGAAAAAAAAAATTAAAATTATCTGATTGTGAATAAAAGTGATAACATTATCATAAGAAGATTGTTGAAGCAGCTAAAGCTTTGTGTACCGTAAAACGGTCTGACTTTGCACCAGTGAGTTAACTTTGCACCAAGTTCACTAAAAAGTGTTTTGCTGTTGTGTTAAATGAGCGATATTTTATATTTCTTACTTACTTAAGACAACACTGATTGGGTCTAAAGAATTCTCGCTGATCCTAGTTACCTCTCATGTTTTATAACAGTTAGTTGATTGTAGTGTTTCAACAGGTGTGATTCCTTTGTGGGATAAAGTCGTGCTTTCAACAACTAAATATTTCTCAAATCGATTTAGTTTTGCTTTAATTTTATTCTTTTATTATTGTAATTTAAATATATGATATTCATTTTGCCTGAAATATTTGTTAAAAGTCATGGTATTTGAAAATAAAATAGAATCCCCTTTTTGATATGAAATAGGAATGACTTTGCACCAAGTATATTTTGGCGCAAAGTGACCTTCCTGTTGGAAGAAGTCTTAAGCAGCATTCCCCCTCCTAAACAAATCAATAAACGAGGATATTTTGAAGTAAAGCAGTTAATAGGCTGGTTAAAATCCAAATTATTTGGTCTAACATTTTGCTTCTTGTTAATAAGGTTTTTGTCATCTATGTGTAAGTATATTGACGAATGCTGTTAGAATTTTGCTTAGTTATAGCTTTAAATTTTTTCAAGTCATTGTGTTCGTTTTTATATTTTAACAATTTTTGCAGATTGCATTTATAGTTGTTTACGTTTTTTGAGCATGTTTTAAGTCGTTATTTTGTTTCTACATAATATTTTGTTGGTATGTTCATGTATTTTCTACTATTCCTCAATTAACCTTTAAAAATTGTGCAATTTTGTTTCTTATTTCAACGAAAACATTGTAATTTACAATCGCTTCCTTCAACGAAATCCTTACTAACAGAGAAAAAATCACTAGGCTAAACTCCAAATACTATCAAGAAATGACTTGCATGTCATAACTGCTATCAAGGTTGCTTTGACTTTGAACCAGAATAATTTCTAATGCTTTTTTAATTCAAAATATATGGTGGTGCAAAGTCACGGGTATCCAGTTGACTTCGCACCAAAGTTTAAAAACAATCAAATTAATTATAAGTTTTGTAAATTTTTGCAATTCCAAGATTATGCGATGAATCAACAGCATTTTTAAGCTAATTATTCAAAGCAAATATTTTAATTCGTGCATTTTAAAAATGATTGATAGGTAGTTAAAGAATGATGCTCAACAAAAGTGGTGCAAAGTCACGCCGTTTTACGGTATTCATAATTATTTTATTACTAATATAATTATCAATGCCCATAAGAAAAGTATCTATAATTTTGACGTATAGTTATGTTTTATTTATCTAACTAAATATTATATAATTAAAATGACAGTAATTATATTATTTTTAGAACTTAAGGCTCTTGAAAATCGAAGGTATATCCAGCAAAGATGTTGTTTGAAATATTGAAATAGAGAATAAAATTGAATCCGACAATATTCTCCTTTAAAAACTGATGATATGGCTTTGTAATCATTTTCTTCAAATTTACTTGTTGTATATAATGTAGACAGTTGTAAATATCAATAAATAGTTTTAAAGAAAAATCATTTTAACTAAAAATAATCATTTTAAAACAATCGAAATTTCATTTAAATTACTAGATATATATTCTAGGTTCCGAATCTGTCCATTTCCGGATTAGTGAACTATTGTTAACGAACGAGGTTAAAGTTTATTTGGTTGGATTTATTTTGTTTTATCTTAATCCTTCGATTTCTTCATAATTCTTCGAGGTTTGTGTTATGAGATTGGAGGTGTTTCGGATGCAATGAAGTGTTTCATCAGCGTACGTGTTGAAGTAGGTGCAAGGATGAATCGGAATGTCAGCTGTATGCACATTATACTTTTTAAATCTATGTACCTAAAGATATGATATACATCCCGCAGTATGTATACTTATAGGGTAAACCAGACAGTTATTACTTGAGGTACGCATGAAGGTATATGAATATTATGAAGCATCAATAAAATTAGGATTGATGAATTAATTGCCACTTCTATTGGGATTATTTTATTAGAATACTAGTTACGAATGCTAAACATTTATCTTCAGTTCTAAAACATAAAAAAATTTCTACACATCAGCACTATGTTACATGGATTATATATACTAAAGTTTTCAAAAATGTAAGACAATAAATCAAACATTGGTACTCACCTGTGGGGAACCAATAGATACCTGAAATATTTCCATCGTCGACTGGGGAAGGAGGCAGGTAGGTTAAATTTTTGGGGTTTACTATGGGATTTCCCTGATGATTCATAAATTAAAATGGGACTATTAGAAATGTTTATCTGGTAATTTAAACAAGGATCTAGATATTTATGGATAATTAGTAATAATATCGTTTAAAACCGATCCAGACCTTTGTTGTGACCAAATAAACATTTCCAATAGCCCCATTTTAAATTTGTTTCCAATAGGAACGGAAATAAACCTACCTGCCCCCTTCCTCTTTCCACGATAAATATTGGGTTGTTTCACATGAAATGTCCGTTTTCAAGGTAAAGGGATTTTAGTAAAAATACAATATGAAAACAATATAATTTTATTCGAAGTATTTACCTTCTTTTTCTACACATTTTTCCCAACGTGACAACAACTTTTTTATCCCGGATTTGAAAAACTCTGAGCTTTGAAGTGAAACAAAATCTGAAAACGCACTTTTGATTTCAGCATCATTTGCAAAAAAATTTCCTCTGCAGAATTTGTCTAAATTCCTGAAAAGGTGATAATCTGTTGGAGACAAGTCGGGAGAATACGGTGGGTGCGGAAGAACTACGTACCCCAGCTCTTTCAATTTATGCATGGTAAGTTTTGAAACGTGGGGTCTAGCGTTGTCGTGTAGGAGTATAGGGCCCTTCCGATTTACCAATCCAGGTTGTTTTTTCAATCATTTTTCGTGCATTTGGCCAATTTCATTGCAGTAGGTTGTAAGGTAATGGTCTCACCTCTCTAATTACTGTTGGAGGTCTTCCTCGGGGCTGGTTTTCCAAGTTGGTATCCCCAGTCGAAAACTTAGCAAACCAACGGCGAATGGTTCGTTCATTTACACCCCCTTCCCCAAACGCCTTACAGATGTTTCTAGCAGCCTCAACTGCCGAACGACCTAGTTTAAACTCATAAAAAAATATTACACGAAAATCGCGTGTTTCCATGTTCATATTTGAAGGTATACTAAACAGTGTGTAATTGATTGGGAAGCTAATGTTTATAAAAGAAAAGTAGAGGATTAGTAACTGCTTGATTATGATATGTGAACTTTGGAAGTAAACAACAGAGACTCGCAAAATCCTCTATGTATTTCAAATATTATAAAATCAGACATTTCATGTGAAACAACCCAATATATTTCAGATACTCGTTAGATTTCCTCATGTGAGTACCAATGTTTGATTTCTTATCTTACATATTTGAAAAGTTTCTATGTTTTACAACTGAAGATGAATGTTTAGCAATTGAAACTAGTATTCTAATAAAATAATCCCAATAGAAGTGGCAATTAATTCATCAATCCTAATCAGTTATTGACGCCCCATATTAAAAATTAGAAAATAAAATAAAACAATATTATAAAATCCTTTTAAATCCCATAACTCAACTGTGTAAAAGTACTTTCGATTTTGTTTACATTTTAAATGATATCCATTGAGTGTCAGTAGCTGATTTTACATTATTTGTTGTCTCTATCTTGCAAAATACACTCCAGGAATAATGTTTGATGTGAACTTTCTTACTTAGCTTAAAGTATAATAAGTGAGGAAAAAGGACAGCAAGTTTTAACTTTATTGGACTATTCTTTTTATAATTTTAGTATGAATATTTCCAAATATTTCCTTAACTGTGTGAATAACTGTCTGGTTTACCCTATATTAATTCAATTAATTTTACCACAGTTCTTCTATCTTTTTTTTATTTAATAGAGGCAAGACGTTGTCAGTAATGTTGTGATCACGATTTGAAACAATGAAGCCTCTAGGCGTTTAAGACGCTCGCTTAGAGAAGCAACGATGTCATAATACTTTTGAATGGAACACCTTGCTCTGCTGGTGGTGGGATATAGGAAGTGAGAAAGTGGTAGCTAGTTCAGCCGGCAGCTACCTACTGCTCTTTCACAACTGGCTCACTCGAAACTTCGATTTTATGGGTCAAGGCAACTGGCTCCTATATTTTCCTTGTTACGAAAAACCTCTCATACATTAATATTCATTAGGTTCGGATAAATATATGGACAGGCAAATGATTTCACCCAATTGATTTTTATTTTTGCTAAAGTTTTCATACTTTTCTAGGTGTTTACGTCCCTTTATACAAATGAATATAAAACGTATAAGATTATTAAAAATATTAACTAAATAAAAGCAAGCAGTATTTATTTTTATTTATTTATTTGTAAGCAGGGCCATGCCCTTTATAAAAGAGTTCGGTTATTTATTATGTACCATGAAATACTATACAAATACCAATATGTACATTATAATACTACACAAATAATAATCCCAACAATATAACAGAAAACATATAACTAAGAATTAAATTCTAAGAATAAGAAGTAAATACACTTTTTACAATCTAAATAATAAACAATACCTAATAAAATAATTTACACTTTATTATTTCATTTTCAAAACTTTAAAGACTGACATTCCAACTCATCCTACCACTGTCCTCACCACTTACGCTGATGACACTTGTGTGTTATCAGTAAACAATGATCCCTTCATTGCCTCCCAAACACTCCAATCCCATATCCTGACCCTTCAAGAATGGTGTCAAAAATGAAGAATCAAAATAAATCCAAAACAATCTCACCATATAACCTTTACCCTTCGTCGTAAGCCCACGACTTCCTGTCCTACAGTATTCTTTAATGATATTCCACTAATCCCTGTTGAACAGATCCGCTATCTTGGACTCCACTTAGACAAACGACTAACTTGGAATCCACATACAAGACTTAAATGACAAGAAACTGCCCGTCGTTTCAGACTACTTCAACATTTACTTGACAAACGTTCGAAGCTCCTAATTAATTACAAAAGACTCATATACATGACTGTGATTAGACCTATTTGGACGTTCGGAGTTGAGCTTTGGGGCTCCACTAAACCATCCAATTCATATCGTATTCAATCCTTACAATCTAAAATCCTCAATGCTCCTTACTTTGTCACCAATAAACTTATCCATAAAGATCTTAATGTTCCATATGTTGCTGATTTATCCCACACCAGATATCTATCCTTTTATAGTAAGCTCCATAACCACTCAAACCCCTAATTTCTCAACTTGCTTTCCACTCCATTCCTGATAATCCTCCGAGGCGTCTGAAAAGAAGATGGCCCAGAGACCTTCTAGTGTAGAATTTTTATTGAAGTGCTACTGATGGGTAGTACTTTTTATGTTTTGTCACGTTATTGTAATAGTTACCAGCACATTTACTTGATGTATAAATTTTTTATAGTTAACATGTATAAAACAGTCATAAGGCCTGTGGTAGTGTATGGAAGTGAGTGCTGGACACTAACAAAAGGGAACGAGGCAATACTTCTAGTTTGGGAAAGGAAAGTTCTCAGAAGAATTTTTGGCCCAGAAAACGACCATGGAAATTGGAGAATAAGAAGGAACAACGAATTGGAAGAGCTATTCGGGGAACCGAATATAGTAGCGGTCATCAAGGAAGGAAGATTGCGGTGGCTGGGACATGTCCAACGGATGCCGGACGGGAGGTTGCCAAAGAGGATGATGAATGACAGACCGGATGGTACCAGATTAAGAGGAAGGCCTAGAATAAGGTGGCAGGATAATGTGGAGGCCGACCTGAAAAATCTAGGAATAAGAGGATGGCGAAGAAAAGCTATGGATAAACTCCAATGGTCATCTCTTCTGCGTGAGGCCAAGGCCCATCTAGGGCTGTAGAGCCAAGCAATAAATAAATAAATAAATAAATTTTTTACAGTTGTAAATTTCAATAAATTGTTATTAAAAAAAAATAAAATAAAATAAAAAAATAAAAAAAAAATAATAAAAAATAAAAACCTTTAAAGTTGATCAAAGTTCATATTTGACTATCCCTATTTTCAAATATATACTTATCATATCTTAGGCAAATAGTTAAATACATGATCCTGATATTTTACTGTTAACAGTACTATATTTCAGTGATAAAAGTTCTAATTTTACCCTATAATATTCATAATGAGATATGCCAGTTTTTTTGTTTATATTTCATTTTGTGGAGTAAGTATATGGAAACTGTCGTTTGAATTAATCCCGGGGTAATATGTCACGCAGTTCTTTATAAATTCGGCAAGTATAAAGAATATGTCCGAGGTCATTAGTTTTCATATAGCAAACCATACATATTTCTTGTGGATTAATTTGTGTGATTTTATCTGGAGTGGTTATTTCTATTATATATTTTCCTGTAGTTCTTAACTTTGTAACAATTCTAGTGAGAATAATATTTAGCTGTATATTAATGTAAACAAGGATAGAACCTGTTGGATTAATGCTATTGTAGTATTTGCTAAAATTCGACTGCTGGCTAGAGAATAGATCCAAATTAATTAGACAGATTTTGCATCTTTCTATTTTTTGGCTTTTAAGTTTAACTATATTTGAATCCTAAACTATTTCCCCTTCTCCGATTTTATACAATAATTTTTTTTTGAATTATCATTTCTACTTGAATAAGACAACTTGACTAAATTATAAACACAAAACTTTGGAAGTCTAACGTCATTCATTTCGACTATGTTTTTTAAGTAATTACAACTATTGCCAACTAGCAATAGTGGAGTCCCATGCCTTACAAGCCAATTTGGTGTTGATCTGGACAAACTGAATAACACTTTATAGAAATTAGTAAGCAGAATTTAAAAAAATAAATAAGATATGGCTCTTTAAATTAATATGATTATTACAGCCTTGCTTTAGATGAAGCATATCCCTCAAGAAAATTTTCAAAATTTCATTAGACCTATACCTCATCCAAAGGAAAATTTAATGTACGCGAGGGGTGGAGATAAATTTAAAAAAATTAAACTTTCTTAAATTGGATGGTTCAAAGCAATTGATTTTAAAAGATTATTTTTGTGACAGTAATTAGATAGACCCATTTGAACATGCGGAGTTAATCTTTAGCGATCCCCTATACCGATTCTCGTATCCAATGCTTACAATCTAAAATCCTTTGTAAAATCCTCAATGCTCAATATATCATAAACAAATTTATCCATAACGATCTAAATGTTCCATATGTTGCAAATTTGGCCCAAATCCAACGATCATACCTATCCTTCCATCACACATATATCATTCCACGCTGAGAGGCACTGAGGAGGAAGAAAAAGAAAAAGAAGAATTTAGGAATAGTTATTGAATTGCAACTAATCGGTAGTTCTTTAGAAGTTATTGACGTGTCATTGTAATAACCTTACCGTTCATTCAATTATTGTGCATACTGTGTACGTTTCAATAAAAGCATAAAAAAAAAAATAATAATACTAAAAAAATTGATGGTAATATTTTTAAACACTGCTGTATTTTTTATAATATATATTTTTAATAATCCTAATATGTCTCCTATGAACTAGCTAATGTATATTGGGACGTAAACGACTAAAAAAGAACCCAAGAACAGAAAATAAAATTGGGTAAATCTTTTCCTGTCAGTAATTTTTTAGAATATTTTTTTTTTATAAACGCATTGAAATGCAGCTCAAGGGGAAAAAAGAAACAACCCTGAATAATTCTCTGAAGTTTCTTCATTTAAGCAATGCTGTATGTATACGTCAATCTGATAAAGCATTGCTGAATTCGCAAATTCAAAAGGACATTACAACACAAGGCTTGCTTAGGTTACATATTTCAAACGAAAACAATTTAGTGGAGAATATAATTTTAAGGAACGATCAATAGAATTATATATCATAGAATTATATATATATATATATATATATTTAACAATTCACATTATTATCATCACATTGTTTATAAAATTCCTTCCTACTGTTATTTATTATGGTTACTAGGAGGACCGTCCTGACTGCCCGATGCCGATTCCAATCCTAATTTCTTTTTCGATTCTGCTTCGAAAAAAAATCAACACATATGTTTTTCTGTTTTTTTTTCTTAGCCCTGAGAGCTGAGGAAAAATAAATAAAAATAAAAACTTATTGTAAATCTATAGTTTGAAGAACGATATCAGTTTTTGACTATACACACCAAAACACCCTCGTGTATCATTCAAATAAAATTCTCAACGAAACCCCTGTTTTGAAAGGGGTCAAAATTTTGGGGACATGAATTTACGTTTAATTTTGGGTCTCTTTGGGTTTCGGAGTTTCTCTATTTCTTTACCCAATGATTTCAGATTTCCTTGATTTTTTTAATATTCGTATATTGCACTTGATTTAGTCTTTTTTTTTTTTTTTTTGTTTCGATGTTGATTTAGATATAAGGGTTATATGAGTGGACCAATTTATTTTTTTTTTTACTATGAACGAATATTAAAAAAGTTTAACAAACATTTATACTTATTTACACTTAAGCTGGGGATCCCCAAACCAGCTTCCTCCTATACTATGTTAGGTGTTTGTCGTAACTATAGGAGATCCTAGCGTATCTCTCTCGCCGCGTCACTGATTCCTAAACCATTGGAGGATGAGTGAGAGCGCTAAATTTGCAAACGTAATCTGAGCAATGTGCAATCCTTAAGTTCTTTTAAAATTGTCTTGGTATTAGTTCGACAATTCTGTTATGGTGGTCACTTTTCTTCCTAAAATATATATGTAATACTAAAACATTCTTTTTTTCTAGCTTTATTTTTTAAATTTTCGGAGAAATATTTTAATATGATGTTATCCTAACCACATTATATAGCCTTTAGACAGATAACAAACCAAAATCTGTATTGAGGAAAAATATTATTTTTCTTCAGCATGCCCTGTTTAGCAAAATCGAAATTAGTGGTTAATTTTCCTCATTGTCCCTTTAACACAATAAAAATATCGCTGGGTAAAACATGAGTAGGATAAAAAAAATATTTTCAATTTATAATGTCGGATATTAACTAATAATATTTCTTTATGTAAGCTAGGAGTCGAAAGGTCTATGGGTCGAAAAGTCA
Source organism: Euschistus heros (assembly GCA_003667255.2). Classification (NCBI taxonomy): domain Eukaryota; kingdom Metazoa; phylum Arthropoda; class Insecta; order Hemiptera; family Pentatomidae; genus Euschistus; species Euschistus heros. Next base: position 915,879 of record RCWM02000117.1, on the reverse strand, counting down.
TGTATTACAAATTTTCTGGTTTAGGCTTATTATAGGTCTGTAGCAATTTCGAACAACTAGCTTGTTTTCCACTTTATCAGCTCTTCTCTGCTTAAGGTTAAAATGATTCGACTTTCAACTTAACTGTGGTTTGGACTTTTTCTTTTTAATATTGCGTATTCAAGAAAATAAAAAGAATATATATATATTTATTGATTTTTATATTAAATGTGTTTAAAAATAATTATTATTACATGTCAATAATTTGTAAAAAAAATTACCCGTTTGTATCACTTCAATAAAATCTACATTATATGGTTTCCAAGTTATCTTCTTTTTAGATGCCTCAGAGGGTTACTTTAAATCGAGTGGGAACCTAATTGGGATACTAGTGGATTCAAGTAAGTATATAGCGTATCTTAGAAGGATAGATGTCTGGTTTGGGCCAAAGCAGCAGCATACGGGATATTTAGATCATTATGGATAACTTTAGTTGTTACATAATATGGAGCATTGAGGATTTTGGAGTATAAGGATTGATGACGAGAAGAATTGGGATGTTTAGTGGAGCCCAAAAGCTCACCTTCTGCATCCAATTCGGTCTAATTACTGTCATGTGAATAATCCTTCTTGCAGTAGATCTATTCGACAGGGATCAGTGGAATATTGTTAAAGGATACGTTAGTCCAGTCAGTGAGTGCTGAAATGAGGGGTGTTGTGTGCATGAAAAATGCGATGCTTTTTGACTTTATAGCTTGGTTAGGAGTAGTTAGAAGGTAAACATACTAAAAGTACACGCCCCTGGGGGGTGAGCAAACGGTGGGGGAGGGGAGGAGTTCAGTTGTTTTGGTTTTTTGATTATAGCTCAAAAACAGTTGAATCTAGAGAATTATGTTTAAAATAAAAATTAAAGCTAATTAAATGTACTATGAAATAGTTTCTATAAATATTTGATGAACTTTTTAACGGTTCTTGAGATTTTTGTTATTGAAAATCGATAATTTTTTAACAAAAAACTGCTTCCTGTGCCTTTCACGATCGTTTCTCAGACCAATTATCATAATCAAAGTTGTAGAGCATTAAATAATAACTTCCCTTCCATATATACGTTTTTGGCACTTGAAGTAAATGTTTGTAAAACAAAAAGTGAGGTAAAATTTGTTTTTTCCAGAAAATCCCCGATTTTCCATAACTTCTATCTCAAAAACCGTTTGATGTTCGACAAATATTTATAGAAACTATTTCATAGGAAATTTAATTAGCTCTAATTTTTATTTTAAACATTTTTTTCTAGAGTCCAACGTTTTCGAGATATAATCGAAAAACCAAAATAATTGAATTTCTCCCCTCTCCCACCGTTACCTCCCCCCCCCCCCCCCCCCAAGGGGCTTGTACCTTTAGTATGTTTATCTTATAACTACTCTTAACGAAGCTATGAAGTCAAATATTATCGAATATTTCATGCACTCTACAATGTGTTTATTGACTAGACTATGTAGGAACAGGAAGTCGTAGGTTTACGACGAATGTTAAAGGTTATTTGATGAGATTTGTTTGGTTTTATTTTTGATTCTGCTAATACGACACCATTTTTGAAGGATTGTAATATGAGATTGGAGTGTTGGTGATGCAGTAAAAGTATTGGCCGATAGCACTCTAATAAAACATATTGATAATATAACCGGTAAAACATGTAGCAAAGAATTATGTTTGAATTAATTATACTTTACTAAGTATTTTATTTTATATAAGTAATTATACTACTTTAAGTATTTAATTAAACTTGTTATAGTTATATATTTCCCTTGTTATCCAGCCCATCGTCCAAATGGGAATAAGTTTGCCCATATGAAAAGGTTACCTTAGATCATAAATTGGTTGGGGTTGCGTTGAAGTAGTTAAGTAGTCGATTTGGTGAAGTGGAAGGAAGTATACCCAATGAGGCAGTTTGCCACCCGTTTGGGTGCCAAGGTAATAAATGCTCTACCCTTCTGGCCCAGTTGTTCCCTCTTGATTTATTATATTCATTTTTAATGTTTACTTCCATTATTATTCTGTTCAAAAATTGTTTAAGCCTGGTTCTAAAACTAAAATTTTTATTAATATAAATTCTCACTTATTTTGGCTGTTTATCCTCAATGTAAAGTATTCTGAAAATGTATAGAGATATTGACCAGTTTGTGTTATTTACTTTGTCCTGCATTTTTTTATTATTTATAGGTATTACTTCATTAATTTATTTTCAAAACAATGTTTTTGTTTATTTTTTTTACTGCAGGAATATATAATTAAGGTATTTTGAAAGTTTGCAAAATTAGAGGTTTTTTTGATGTAGTAGATAATTGGGATGTGCAGTCCAGGAAACACTATTAATTTGTTTTTATTTACTGTGCCGACGTTTCGGCTTACAGCGTGCGCCTTCATCAGGGTTCAGAGAGCCCTGATGAATCCATACGCTGTAATTCGAAACGTCAGTATAGTAAATTAAAACTATTTAATTTTGTTTCCTTGACTGCGCACAGTTATATACTTCATCGCAAATTTCTTCACCCAAATAAATTACAAATTATATAAAAAGTTTTAGTTTAATTTTTTTTAGTATCCTCAAGGTAGTATTCTAGGTCCTAACCACGTATGCTGATGACCCACGTGTATTATCAGTAAATAATAATCCCTTAATTGCCTAACAAACTCTCCAATCTTATGTCATCATCGTTCAAGAATGGTGTCGAAATTGAAGAATCATAATAAATCCAAGCAAATTCCACCAAATAACCTTCACCATTCGTCTTAAACCTAAGACTTCCTGTCCTATAGCATCCTTTAATAATATCCCACTGATCCCTGTTGAACAGATCCGCTATCTAGGACTCCTACTGGACAAACGTTTAACTTGGAATCCACATACAAGACTAAATCCACTTCATCAACGTTTACTAGACAAACGTTAAACCTTCCGATTTACTAAAAAAGACTCATTTACATGTACCTATTTGGACATACGGACATCTTTGGGGCTCAACTAAAACTTCTAATTTTTCTCGTGTCCAATCCTTACAATCCAAAATCCTTTATGCTCTTTACGTTATTACAAATACACTTATCCATAAAGATCTTAATGTTCCATATGTTGCTGATTTAGCTCATACCGGATACCTATCCTTCCATGGTAAACTCCATAACCACTCTAATCCACAAGTCTCTCAACTTGCTTCTCACTCCATTCCCGATAATCCTTCGTGGAGATGTCCTAGAGACCTTCTAGTGTAGAACTGCTACTTGTATAGAAGTGCTACTGATGAGTAGTTCTTTTCAAGTTTTGACATGTTATTGTAATCACTATCAACACATTTACTTGATGTATATATTTTGTACAAATGTAAATTTCAATAAAAAATAAAAAAAATTTTTAGTTCAGCACCATTGTTTTTGGAAACAATTAGTACCCTCTAATATAGACCTGTTATTGAAGTACTACCAATGGGTAGTTGCTTAACAAGTCATTGACATGCCATTAAATTCACAGTTGCGGTAATTTACTTACTGTATTATTATATAGTTGTAAAAAAAAAAGTATAGAAAAAAAAATCTATTAGACTTGGAAATTTTTTAAAAGATGTATTGAGCGACGCATTGTCACCGTTGCGTGATACGTTCGGATCTAAAAATATTAAGTAACCGGCGAATGGTATCATTATGTAACGAGAAAACTCCTTGCATCCTATTCACCTTGTTTTTTTTAATGCAATATAGATGGAATTTAAAAGTTTATATTTATATTTTATTTTTTTTATAAATATCAGAAAAACAATTGTTAAAAAGCTAACATGGATTTCGCGCTAGCTAAGATAGCAAGATTAATAAAAAAAATAAGTATTCTTATAAGGATAATAAGGGTAGCCCCTTCCTCACTTCTCGTTTATCCCGACAAGACCCAAACATGTTGAAATAAACGTTGAAGAAATGAAAAAACATTTTAATAATAACCTTTATAAATTATCAAAAGATCTTGTTTCTGCATTTTAGCCTTACAGCAGCAGGCCAACCAGTGCGTTACAAATCGGATATACTTTTTGGTTCCGTTATATAATTTTAATTTTAAAATTATTTTTTCCATATGGCGCAAACAAGTTACGGTTTTTTTTATTTAACTGTTTTACTAATAAATGCAATTTTCTGAACATGAAAGATCATTACAATGAAAATAATTTAAACCACAGCATAAAAATAATACTTAAGATACGCATGACAGCATAGAAGAATCAATACAAATAGGAAATAATGTATTCGATGAAATTATGCCACTTATCGTTTTATTTATTTTTTTATTATAATCTGAATTTATAGTCCAGTCAATGAGAGCTGAAATGAGGGGTGTAGGGTGCATTAAATATGCGATTATTTTTTACCTCAGGGCTTCATTAGGAATAGTAAGAAGGTAAACATACTAAAAGTCCCTGCCGATGGGAGGGGGGGGGGTGAGCTAACGGTGGGGAAGGAGATAAGATCCAACGCTTCCAGATTCCAACTGTGGGTTTTGAATTATATTTCGGAGACAGTGGACTCTAAAAATGTTTGAAATAAAACTTAAATTAAATTTCCTATAAAATTGCTTATATACATATTTGTTAAACTTCCGACCGTTTTCAAGATATACGACATTGAAAATCGATAATTTTCGCAAAAAAATAATTTTTACCTCACTTTTCGTCAAAAATTTGCTTCTAGTGCCTTCCACGATCGTTTCTCTGAGAAAATGTCAGAATCAAAGTTGTAGAGCATTGAATTTACTTTAATTCCATATATACGTTTCTGACATTTAAACATACCGATAATAGCATATTATGTAGTAAACTAATTAGGAATTTTTTGAGAGGATGTTTTTTTGTTTGTATGTGTCCATAACCCTTTTTCTGGCAAGGGGGACTTCAGTTTCCCTCTTGAGTGGAAAATCTGAACTTTTTCTTCAATGTTAATTTTTTCAGAAAATCTCGTGGCTAGTGTTGCTTCAACTTCAACCTTCGACGAGGATTATAGGGTTGAGTGGTCCCTGGATAAGAATCAAGCCAGAGGTTTTGTCTGATAAGAAAGGTTCCGCGATTCTACGATTAAGTAAAAACAAAACATTAAATGGAAATTTCTTTCACAAACAATAAGCTACTTAAAAATAATGCTCCGGTAAAAAAATTGATTTTTTTTTATTTTCTGGGTTAAAAGTTCATTCTTTTTTTATGGGTTTACGTCCACGAAACGAAGCTATTAAATCAAATTCAACCAGAAGTATTATCGGATTTGTTCTCAATTTTTAAACATATCATCAATATATTTATACATTTATTCATAGTATCTCAGTCTCTTAGATAATAAGAAAAATATCATCTTATCCACATACAAGACTAAAACGACAAGAAACTGCTCGTCGTTACAGACTACTTCAACATTTACTAGACAAACGATCAAAGCTCCCAATTAAGTATAAAAGACTCATTTACATGACTGTGATTAGACCTATTTGGACTTACGGAGTTGAGCTTTGGGGCTCCACTAAACCATCCAATTTATCTCGTATCCAATCCTTGCAATCCAAAATCCTTCGAAAAATCCTTAATGCTCCTTAATATGTGACCAATAAACTTATCCTTAATGTTCCTTATGTTACTGATTTAGCCCAGACAAGATACCTATCCTTCTATAGTAAGCTCCATAACCACTCCAATCCACTAGTCTCCCAACTTGCTTTTCACTCCATTCCCGATAATCCTCCGAGGCGTCTGAAAAGAAGATGGCCTAGAGATATTTTAGTGTAGATTTTATTGAAGTGCTACTAGTGAGTAGTTCTTCACAATTTATTTACATGTCATTGTATTCACTATCAACACATTTACTTAATGTATATGTTTTTGTACAGTTGTAAATATCAATAAATGAAAAAAAAAAAAAAAATCATCTTACGCTAAAACCATAAAATACCATCATTGTTGTATTTATACGGGAATGTATAAGGAGGTGATGTAGTCAAAAATCCCCCTCAACCACCAGGTTTCCCCTCTTTAAAAGTACCAACTTTATAGAGGCAGGGTGTGCCCCATACTGGTGTCCATTCAAAAACATTTTGAATTTAAAGTGGAGTACTGTGTATTTGGAATGTGAAACTCTGAAATTGGTTTTGAATATTCTGAATTTGATTTGCAAAACCTATAGTTGAAGCAGGTTGAATTTAATGTAAATTTAAAAGTAAAATTAACTGCATTCAGACCTAGACATCTTATGTTCTTGCATAATTCTAGTCACATAACAGTCTTAATGTTCTATTCCTCTTCTTGACGTCCTATTGTTAGACAAGTTCCGGACTATTTAAAAAACCACAATTAAGAATGTACAAATTAAGCCTTAGAATTAAAATACTGACTACTGGTCGTTAAAAACTTGGCGCAATATCTCAAAGAATCCATGATGTCTATCATTGCGTAAACGGAACCGATATGGACTTTTAAGTTGCGGAAAGTTAAAGCACGGAATGTATTACCTCTTGCGCGAAGAATTTCATTGACCCGTTTAGTCTCTTATGGCCTTTCTCATCTACATTTCTTTCTAGCTCCGTATCCGTGGGAAATCGTTTAGTAATTGACCAAATCATTTCGTGTTTTAATCTACTGTATTTTGATCTTTGATTATGACAGAGCATGCTTATGCATGTAGCTTCAACCAGTAATGTGGGATTTACTGCCGTTGTGCAACTGACGTTTTGTGGCAGACTTGCGAACTTATTTTCATCGAAAAGTTGTATCTCGACATTGAGAATAGCTTTCAATTCTGTAAAACACTCAACATGAGATAACTGAAAATCACAACTGTTAGTCTAGTCTTCCGATCCTATCATACACCTTACGTGAATTAATAGACTAACAAGAAATAGTTTTTTATACTAAAAAATATATCATTCTGTTTATTACAATGATTTATATAATGACTATAGTTATGCTATTAGGCCAGTTTATATATGTATTTTATATTGTCCTCATGACACATTCCCTGGATAATAATTTTTCCTTCATATAATTTTCAACACTAACATTGACACATTTAACACGGGCTTATCCTATAGAAAGGATAATAAAAAGCTAGATAGTATTTTGTAAGAGATAGTTATAGAATTACGCGCCTTCCTCTAATACTTTACTGTAGTAGAATACTTATTCGATACAATTCGCTTATTCTATGAAGTTTTTCCACATTTTAAGAAAAATTAGATTAATTTAGGTTTTCTATTTTTTAGTATTCAATTGTTTATATTTGAGGTGTTAATAGTTTGAAAACAACTCATTCAATCGCAGTAATTTTACTTATCAAAAATACATCTGAAAACCCAAAAATCCAAGAAATGGGAAAATACAACATGAAAACTATAAATAGTACAGTCTTACTAAAAGTTACCGCCCCTGGGGGGTGAACTAACGGTGGGGAGAGGGAAGAAGGTCCCATTTTTGGGATATTCAATTATATCTAGAAAATTTGGTTTCAAATCAAAATAAAATTTATTTCATACATCTTTATCGAACTTCCAACGGTTTTCGAGATATACGCTATGGAAAATCGATATGTTTTGCAAAAAGAAATCATTTTTATCTCACTTTTTTTTCAAACATTTGCTAGTGCCTTCCACGATTGTTTCTCTGGAAAAATGTCAGAATCAAAGTTGTAGAGCATTAAATTTGATCTAATTTCATTTATACGTTTCTGGCACTTGATGCAAATGTTTGACAAAAATTGAGGTAACATTTCTTTTTTTTTTCTATCATTATCGATTTTTAATTACGTATATCTCGAATACTGTTGACGTTCCACAAATATGTATAGAACAATTTTATAGTAAATTTAATTAGCTTTAATTTTGATCTGTTTTCCTAGAGTCTATATTTATGTTGTTTGTATTATAATATAAATTGTATATTATTATTTGTATTTCTCAGGCTTGGATTAAAATTTAACTATTACTTATTGTGTCATGTGAAATGGATGTGTATACAGATATGTGCCTATGTTATTAATAGCCTGGTTTGGCTTTATGTATTTTATACTTTTTCTTTTTTTTTTTATGTATTTTATATGAAGAATAAATTTTTAAAAAAATGGTTTGATAATTTAAAGTGTGATTAATAACCGTTTTATTTTCTGTTTCAGGTTAGTTATGGAGTTAGGTCAACCTATTTCCATTTTGAGGTAAACTTATTTAAGTATCTAGACTATCTCCTTACATTATGAATATTTAATTAAAATATGTGGAAGGGTGACAGGAGTACGATTAATATACAATGAAACGCACTAAGGTTGAAAAAAAAATAAAATTAAAATAAATAAGAAAAATGGAGAAGAAGATTGTCAGGGATGCAGTCAAAACAACACCAGGTTAAAGAAGGAATTCTTTAATACGTGCCAACGTTTCGACCTGCGTTGCTTGTGGTTTCACATCAGTCATCGTCCTCCTCACAAGTGTGGTTCTTAATATATATATTAAAATGCTAAAACCTTTGCTCCTATAATGGCTTTTTAATTATATGTTTTTTCTTTATTGAGATAGAAGATTAAAAGTTTTACTCATGTTAAAGGAATATATCTCGGTTGCTATATTTATCTTACACATTTTTTATAAAAATAAATTTATTATTATGAATTGTTATAAGAAATTTAATTGCCTCCATTAGCTTTCAATTTTTCCCGCGGCTGTGAATTAAGTCAGTTCGTACTCCGCAGCTCGATTACGGAATTCCTGATTCTTGTTTAGTAGAAATATTTTTATTTGTTCTTTTTTTTTAAGTTTTTTTTTTTTTTCATTTTGTATGGTTGGGTGCTAAGTATGAGAACTATTGCATAATTTTTACTAATCGTTCAAAAATGGCAGATTGTAATATTCATGGAATAGTTGAAGCAACAGTTATTCTCACAGCTTTTTATACCTATCATTTATGGGTTCCTCGACACCAATCGTTTGTCTGTTCCATTTTCAGCTGCATTCCATTTTTTTAGGGCTAATCACCCGTAAAAATGATGAAAAAAAAAAAACAAGAAATTACGAAATGGAAAAAAAAAAAAAAAAAAAGAAAAAAAAAAGACTAGTTACCTACTTAAAAAAAAAAAAAATTATATATAATTTTTTTCGCTGTGAACCAAAGACCATTCCATTTTTCGCTCCATTCGGAAAAAAACATCTTACTTTGAATCTGTATTAAATATTGAAACGACAAGTAACAGCTTTTCGTTTACGGCCACTTCAACATTTATTAGGCAATCGTTCTGATCTGCCAATAAATGAAAAATGACCCGTTTATATCACTACAATCTAACTTATAAACCTATATATATAAACCATCCAATTCACCTCGTAAGCAATGCATGCAATGTAAAATCCTTAATGCTTCTTATTGTGTCACACATAAACTTGTCTCTAAAGGTATAAAGGCCCATATATTGCTGAATTGGCCCTAACCTATCCTTTCATTTTAAATATCATAACCACTGAATTCCACTATTATCTCAAATTCGATTTCGTATAAGTTTCATTTTTGAAGTACTACCAATGGGGATATTTGTTCTGTGCAGCTATAAATTTCAATACATAGCCAATGAAAAAATGCATCCGAAATTAATACACATAGCAACAGTTCAATTCTGATAAAAATATTGAAACCAATTCAAAACAAGTCATCATCAGACTTAGTCTTAATTGAATCAAAAATAACATGCATTAAGAAATAACTTTTATTATTTTTCGCCTTATAGTATGCTTAACCAATGCTTACTATACAAAATTCATCGAAAAATCTTCAATACTTATTGTGTTACAAATAAACGTATCCATAACGATCTAAATGTCCCATATGTTGCTGATTTGAACCAAAAAAGATACATATCCTTCCATGACAAGCTCCCAATTTCCTTCTCACTCGATTCTTGATAATCCTCCGAAGAGTCAGAAAAAAAGATGGCCTAGGGACTTTCTAATGTAGAACATTAATTGTAGTGATACCAATGGATAGTTTCTTTACTATTCATCGACATTTTATTAGTTCTTAATTTCGCTTATTATTATTGTTAGATGATATAAAAACAAAATAAGTTTAATACCTATCAATATGTATTTACAGTAGAACCTCGCTAATCCGACCCGTAAGGGACCAAGGGTTAGGGCGAAACGACAAAAGGTCGGATTACCCGGAGATTTCAATGAAGCACATGTTTTTATAACTTATAAATGAATTATTAAAAGTTTTATATTAACCTTTTTAAAAAAGTAAAGAAAATAAAAACGTACGTTTTATATACCAATATACTGATATGTTTGCAAAGAAATGTTTTAGCCAGTTATTTATGTACATTAGAAGCATTGTGCATGATAATATTGTATTGGGTTTGGTTTATAGTAAACCAAAACATTTTTAAAATCGTTCATAATGAAATATGCTCTATTTTTCGTTTTTAAGGACGCATAAAGAAAATTTTTTTAAAAAAATAAAATAAAAATAAAAATTTCTGTTACTTGTTGAGAGGAATCCGAAAATTTGAAAGCCTGTATCTCGTTTAAGCTACATAGCTTATTTTTTACTCAAATTTTATTAAATTTAGTCCAGTCTAATTTTGAACTTAACAAGCTTTTCTTCAGAACTAACCGTGCAGTAGATATTTTGGCGAAACGTAGAAAAGTTAAAAATATTTGACGCTATTCATAGTGTTGGCAATCCAAAACGAATTTTTTGTACTTAAGCGGAACACTAACAGCATATAAAAAAATGTAAACTACCCAACCTTTTCCATAACAAAATGTAGTTTTACTGGGCTATTAAGGATTTCACATAAATTTTGTTCGGACACCCCCACTCCACGGCAAGGACGGATTACCCGGAGAGTCGGTCTAGCAGAAGTATGATTAGTGAAGTCCTACTATAGTTAATCTTCCTTTTCCCAGAAATCTACACAATTATGCTTTAGATTAAAAAAAAAAAAAAAAAAAAAAAAAAAAAAAAAAAAAAAAAAAAAAAAAAAAAAAAAAAAAAAAAAAAATCTGTTTACATTTAATACTACGTTTATAAATTAAAAAAAAAAAAGAAGATTGGTATCTGATTAATATAACATGACGGTGACTTGTGAATGAACTAATCACTTCAATGACACTTTTTATGTTTGGAACCCTCTGGGCTGTCTCCCGTCTTAGAATTTAAATTAGAGAAAGGTTATATGCCAGTAAGAAGGCCACTTAGTGGCATACCGTGGTCTCGATTCGACTTCCGAATTTCTCACATGAATAAAAAAAAATATCAACAGTTGTGTTGTGCAACTATTGCAATGGTGTCCTTCCCTCATTACGTTGGCGCCTCCTAATTTGCAGGAATAATTTTGATACCCCCTCAATATTTCTGATTCCTCGTTAAATCTTGTTTCGACTCTCCGCTAACATAATATTGAACCGTTTCATGTGAAATGTCCGTTTTCACAGGGAAGGTTATTAAGCAAAAGAACTTTATTAAATCAAAATATTTGTATTCAAAACATCTACCCTCGGTTTCTATACATTTTTTCAAGGTGTTATCAACTTTTCAATCCTATAACTGAAGCTGTCAGGGTTTTGCAAAGAAATAGAGTCAGTAAATGTGTTTTTGACCTTTAAATCATTTCCAAAAATTTTACCTTTAGGGTAGTTGTCCAAATTTCTGTACATATGGAATTCTGTTGAAAATAGTTCTTGCGGATAAGGTGGGTGTGGAAGGACTTCCTTACACAGCTCGTTTACTTTCTTCACTGAGGTGTGGCATTGTTGTTTGAAAGTATAGGTCCCTTCCGGTTATTCTTTGCAGGTTATTTTTTATAAGTTTTTGATGTACTATGTCAATATCGCTGTAGTACGATTTGATTGTTTTACCTCAGGGTAAAAAGGAGAAATGAATTATTCCTCCCATTTACCACCAAACAGAAATCAATAACTTTTTTTAAGGATCAAAGTTTGTTTTGGTATCACATTCTTTGTCACTAAAAAAAACAACACTATAATCTCGTGTTCTATGATCATATTGGCATAGCTAACAATATGCAATAAACTGAGGATATTAAATATTATTTAAAAGTTGATGATTATTAACGGCTCATTATAATCTGTAAATATAAAAGTAGTAAACAATTATTCCACTAATCTCACATTGAATTTCTAAAATATATATTCCAGTAAAATAAGGCTCCAAAGATCCGTTTTCAAGAAAAAACTGCCGAACTTTTATATGTAATTTATATTAAATCCCGTGAGACATCCACGCTGAACATGTCATAATAGTCATATCTTGCCAAAATATGCACATTTAGCATGCTAGTGTGGTTATTTCACGGGATTTAATATAAACTACATATACGTATATATGATCTAATAGTAAATTTAACCAGCTTTGAGAAGAAAAAATGAAAGTTTTGATCGGACAAATAGATTTGGAGTTATACGGAAACGTGCCAAAAAAATGGATTTCATAAAAGTACGGGATATTTAGCGTTCTGGTATGTGTGTTTCTAGATACCTGATTAAATCTTCATATACAGAGTCTAATAGTAAATTTGACCAGCTTTTAGAGAAAAAGAATAAATTTTGATTCGGACGAATAGTTTGGGGTTATAATGCAAAATGTGTAAAAAAAACGTGGATTTCACAACAAAACGTATTAAACTTCATATTTAATAGAATAATAGTAAATTTAATTAGCTTTAAGATGAAAAAAAGTAATTTTGAATCGAACAAATAGTTGCTGAGTTATAGACAAAAAAGTACGACAAACATGGTTTTTCAGAGAAGTGGGAGTGACCGCCAGTTGGCCAATTTCTACAAGACCATAGCTTCGCAGGTAATAATTCTAGCTATAATTAATATTGAAAGGCTTTCTTCGAAAAAAGCTTTGTTTTCGTGGTATAGGTAAAATGCCAAAAATAACCCATATTTTGGGCATTTTTTTGTGATTTCGGGTATGAAGCCGACGTCTGCCGTGGTAGCAAACTTCAGATTCGGACTCAGCACCCCAAAAAACATAAGGATCCGTTGAAAATAAATTTTCGACAGTTTTTTCTTCGGCAAATCCTTATTTTACTGGACTAATAATTATAAGGAAGGTTTCATAGGTTTCACTATGAAATAATAGTAATATATTTTGGTACATTTACATGTATAGGATATATTACAAAAAATATATATTTCTGTTTTACATCCTTGAAAAATGATAGTGAGATCCAAACTACATTTTCTAGAACGTTACGAAAGCAATTAAAAGTGAAAGGTGTGAAATTTAGATTTCGTGGGATGATTATTGAATTCACTCAGTTTTAGGGAAAGCCGAATATTTTCAGAAAAGTCATTGTATTAGTTTCGTATAGATTTTTGGAAATTAATATTCTAGTAAGCTTATACTATTGTTCAAGTCTGTCTCACAGCTTTTGATGAACCTTCGCCACCCTTTGGCTGCAATTTCATATTTTTTTTATATTCAAATTAATATTTGAAAATAGAGATAAGATATTTGTTATTATTCTGAGTCCATAAAAATTTCACTTAGGAAGTTCGGCAGACTGTTTTCTAAAATAACATAGTCGTGAAGTAATAAGGGTGTCAGATCCTGGAACAGTCCCTGACGCAGTAGGCGTTGAAAAGTTAACCCTACTAGACTAACAATCAGGTCATGTGCAACTTCTCCAGATAATCAAAGTATAGTAATAGACTTACAAAAATACATATTCTTAAGACTGTTTTTTACATTAGTTGGTTCGATAAATATAGATTACTATACCAATTTAAATATCAATCAGAATCTGTCGGACTCGATGAAATAAAATTCGTATGTTTTCTTTGAACTGGAAAATTATTTCAAAATATTCAATGAATCTCCAATATTTATTACGTCTATTTAATTTATTGTTAACTTCTTCTACTGTCTTCCTCTTGTACCGTTGCAAGTGTCGAGGAGCCTCGGTAAACTAAAGCCGTTCCCTCCAATACTCTGGATGTTCCCTTGATAGGAAATTCTGGTCTTTTCCCAGCGAGTCTAGCTTCTAGGACCTTCTTTAGCTCTTTTTATCCTCTATTTGGCACTTATGGCCAAACCACTTAAGCTGTCGGAATTCGAATGCAGTCTTTAGTTTTGTCACCGCTTATTCGTTCAATTCTGACGCAATCCCCTCTTTTCTTCCTAATCGCTTTTCTCAAAACTTCATATCTGCAGCAGTAATGCTTTTTTTTACCAAACGTTACCCAACTTTCACTTCCGCATTTAAGGGCTAAGAGATCTATATATGTGTTTTCGTTTGTATACCTACTTTTCTGTTGCAAATCTGGTAACTAACTTGATTGGCATAAAATATTCTACGAGATATCTCTGGGTCAATTTTACTAGAGGAAATTATTATGATCCTTAACCCTCTTGTAATGGACAAAAAACTTTTATTTTATTAGTATAAAAACCTAATGTTTTATATTATATTGAAAAATAAAAAAACTTATGCGAAATTTATAAGCTAATAATATTATTACCTTAAGAATATAAGAATTACCTTATTAAAAATCTGTAAAAAAAAAAAAAAAAAAAAAAAAAATACAAAGCAGATAGTAAAAAGCACTTCTCTGTCCAATTGTCATAGATCAACTTATTAGGTTCATCTCCCAAATTTTTACAAATTATTTTACAAAGGTGCTCATTTTTTAATTTATTTATCATATAGTCTCCTACCTCACAAATATGCTTATTAAAAATATGCTACTTTTTCTGTTGTTTTTTTTTTTTTATTCCTTACTTTCGAAAAGGTGTGGATTAAAATTATAAACAAATCAAGGTGCTAGTGTAGCTGCTAGTATAGAATTTTGTAGCTTGGGAAATAGGATGTTGTTGGTAATGAAGTCCGGTTCTTTCAATATAGTTATTATGATTTTATATATATATATATATATATATATATATATATATATATATATATATATATATATATGTTATTTAAGCTATGGCTTAAACAGTTGTTCAGGAGCCGTTGAATCCAATTCTAGAAATCTAACAATGCTCACTTTGACCTAAAAAGATGATTTGATAAAAAAACTTATAGGAATCAACTTATTGGAAATTTTATATTTTTATTATTTGTTTATTATCCATATTTTATGTGGAGGCAAAATACTGAAAAATTATTTTTGGTATTTTTCATTTTTTTCGATGGAGAGTTAAAATTCACATTTAGTTCCTCCAAAGAACAAAAAAAGTAATTTTCTCAGATTCTTTAATTTGTTGTTACAAAAGTTGTTTGCTCATGTGCTACGTGGTATATTATGTGTACTCAAAAGGTATAATAAAATAAAAAAATTCATTTATTAATTTTTTTTTTTTTTTTTTTTTTGGACGATTTCTTTGAACTATCTCTGATCATTAGGATAAGCATTATTGTCGCTATCGTCAAAGAAAGAACAATTATCCGCTTTAGAAGGTCGCTGAAGTGTGCCAAGTTCAATGGCAGAAAGCGAGAAGTTTTCAGTGTAATAGCTTAGGTTCTTCGGGATCTGCCCGTTTCGTCACACTCCGGGCTGGGTAAGCGCGCCCGACTCCTGCGGTTTCGAACCATAATGAAGGTGTTTTGTGGTCATGTTGATTTCTTGTGTATTGGCAAACGATTAAGATACATATTCTATATACATAACACTCCTGTTTTACCGAGGAATTAAGAGGTAATGAATCAGTTCTGTCGTTAATCCAAAATAACTCAACACGTAATTTTGGTAAACAATTTTTATGTACTGTAAAAGTCGTAAAATGAAATTATGAGTTTATAACACTTTATAATACTACGAAAAAAAATATTCAAAACAAATTTAAATAAAAATTGAAATAAAAATGAACTCTACTTTTTTACTTAAGGTACGCATGATGGTATAGATGGATCAGTGGAATTAGGATTGATGGATTAATTGCCACTTCTATGGAATTATTTTTAAGACTTATTTCGAATATTAAACATTCATCATCAGTTTTAAAATTATACGAAAATTCAAAATATTAGCACTTTGCTGCACAGATCAAAATTATTTATTAATTTTTATTAATATCTATTTATTGGAATTCAAATGGAATACAACTCTACAAAATATATACATCAAGTAAATGTGTTTATACGATTACAATAACATGTCAAAACGTGAAAAAAAAACTACTCATGAGTAGCACTTCAATAAAAATTATACACTAGAAGTCTGTAGGCCATCTTCTTTTCAGACTATGAAAGTATTGGTATCAGGTTTGTACTAAATCAGCAACACTTGGAACATTGTAAAATCTTTATGGATAAGTTTATTGGTGACAACGTAAGGAGCATTAAGAATTTTTCGTAGGATTTTGGATTGTAAGGAATGGATATGACATGAATTGGATGGTTTAGTGGAGCCCCAAAGCTCAACTCCGTATGTCCAAATTGGTCTAATTACTGTTATGTATATGAGTCTTTTGTAATTGATTGGAAGGTTTGAACATTTGTCAAGTAAATGTTGCAGTAGTCGGTAACAACGAGCATTTTCTTGTCGTTTTAGTCTTGAATGAGGATTCTAAGTAAGACGTTTGAGCAAGTGGAGTCCATGGTAGTGGATCCGTTTAACAGGGATTAGTGGAATATCATCAAAAGAGGCTGTAGAACAGGAAGTGGTTGATTTACGACGAAGGGTAAAGGTTATTTGGTGAGATAAATCAAAGGATTGGAGTGTTTGGGAGGCAATGAAAGGATTGTTTACTGATAACAAATATCTATCATCAGCGTAAGTGGTGAGGACAGTAGTAGGATAAGTCGGGAGTTAGCTGTATACACCGTGTAGATGATGGGACCTAGGATACTATCTTGAGGAACACCGGCTGATTATATTTATAAAATTTTAAACTTATTGATCCCATACTATGGCCCAATATCCACCCCCAAGTCGGGAAAGAAGTTATGAAAATTAGGTTTAAATCTTGCATTTAAAATAAACCGTTATCCTGTTTTCCTTTCTTTCTTTTTTTTTTTCTTTTATTAAATAATTATTTTTGCTGACTCCCTCCCCCTTTCCAAGTTCAAAGGCCTGAATAGATTTATTGATGGTTTTGTATATGAGCAGTTTGTTTCAAACGGATTTAGTAGCCTATACAGTTGACTTCCTTCACCTAAAGACAAAATAGACCCTTTCCAATTAAGCAGTTTATACGAACTAAAATGTAATTACTGTCAAACTAAATACACAGTAGAAATAGACGATCAGTAAATCAAAGAGTAAAAGAACATATAATGCCATCCCATAATAGGACGTAGAATTCAATCTTCGCTATCCATTCAAATAAAAATAACCATAAATTCAACAAAGCATCAGGAGCAGAACTAATACACCACGTAGCTTTATATTTTATATTATTTATGTTTTATTTGTTTTCAATAGGATCGAAAAAACTGACTAGTCATAGGGAAAACCCAAAGGACTGTCCATTCACCTGACTAATCAATGTAGGAATAAAAATGTATCAAAATTACCCTTCTCTTTACATTCAGTTTACTCTAGGTTCTGATAGATTTGGAAGCCCTTCTATTTTACCTCATTAGATGAGTACCAGCATGCTTGATTTCTTGTCTCACATTTTTAAAATTTAATATAATTAATCTGTGTAGCGAAAAGCTGACATTTTAATTCTATTTAGGACCGATGAATGTTTAGCATTCGAAACTAGTCTTCCAATAAAAAATTCTAATATAAGTGACAAATAATTCTTTACTCCTAATTTTACTATTTTAGGTTTTATTATTCTGCAAACACGGAGGAGAATCCGTTCACGGATAGTATTTATTGTATCTGGAGTAGGATTGATGATATTAAACTCTGTCTTATAAACGGTAATCGTTTTTGAGAAAGTTAATGTCACAACTTCACCGATTCTTCACAATCTATGCCCGATTTCGAAGAGATGTTATTGGTAGCTGCACTCCTATGACTGACCTCAAATGAACCGGTTATTGAGTTGTTGGTAACCTATCGCAGCAGATTAGTAACCGTTGATTGCATGAGGCTGAACGAATGTATATGGGTCGTTTCAAAATTTACCCATTGGAAAATTATAGACTGAAAGCCCTTACGTATATTTTTCTCATCGACAATCATTTTGAAATTATGCTTATCATTAAATATTTATTTTAAAATTGTGGTAAGGATATCAAAGCACGATTCCGCTCCTGCTCCCACCAGTGTTGTCAGGAGGCTTAAAATAGTTTCCCCAGTTGAGAGGGTTTAATTTCCCCACTGTGGATAAAATTTTCCCAGCTCTCCATCACCTTTTTCTCCTGAAATTCCGCAGCCAAAATTCTTATATGACCCAAACGTATATTATGTAAAAATATTCATTTTTTTTTTTTTTAATAACTTTATTATTTTAAAATCTCTGTCATATAATGTATTCTTGTGCTAAATAAAAAACTCATAAAGGTTGCTCTATTCAAAATGTATTAGTAATGATTATATTATAATTATAAGTCATCCATTATAATACTTCAAAATAACATATTAATAAAAAAAATAAAGGAATTTACAAACGAAAACATTAAATTTGGACAAGAAAATTCATCAAAGAAAAGATTATCCTAGCAAATAAAATATTTATATTGCTATAAAACCAATGCACTGGGGATGATATTTATTTCTATCATCTTAACGGAGGTTAAATTTAATAAAAATTATAAATAGAATATAAATTTAATTACTATTTGTTTTTTTTTAATCTGAGTTTTAAAAATTCCCCAAAAGTGAGGGGAAATCCCCACACTTGGCAACACTTTTTACTCTATTGTTTCTTTAAAGGGGGTCCTTCGATATTGCTTCTAAAATTTTCAATTATGTCATAGAGAACAATCGCTATTTAAAATAATCTGGTGTTTATTTCCCGTGACATAATATTTTCACAAGCCAGTGGTTCTTTGATATTAAGCTGTACATTGTGAAATATTTTGGTCTTGAGGCTCTTAATACACCCCCCCCCCCGACTCTTAGATCAGGGAATGTCTTAAATTTCTTATGTAATTTATTCAATATATTCCAGTGTGTGTATATTGTTTATGGCTATTTAAAGTGATTCTACATGCTTGTTCCTGGTAAGCACAGTTATTTTTCTCGTATTCTCATTTGAATGTAATTTATTAAATTATAGTTGTTGTTAAATTAAAAAAAAAAAGTAAAAACTAGTTTCTTCCACGTCCTAGTATTTTTTTTCAAAGTAGCTTATGTGTGGTTAAGTCGAAAATTACGTATGCTCACATAAGGAACGTTTGCCTGGTAGTTGCGCAACTCATTTTTTTTCTTTTTTTTTTAATAAGTAAAATATGATGCTCGAACGGGACTAAAATTTCGAAACAACTCATATGCAGTATAAACTTCTGTGTATGTAGCTGATAAAAATTATCTTTCTGTACTATAAATTCTGGCCCGCCTTGGTCCAGCCGGTAAGGTAAGTAGAACATCCACGGGCAAGTTTTCGGAGAAAGGCTTCAAAATTCAAGAGACAAAATTGCATGTTTTCGGGCTAATGATTCAAAACGTTTGATAAGAAATTCAAAGGTTATATAGAGGGTTTACCCTTATTTCAGAGGGACCCGAAAAATAAGATGGAGTCTGTTAAATTTTGAGGAATAAAAGGGCAGATACTGAAGAGAATAGTAGTGATCTATGGAGAGTTTATTTTATGGAAAATAAGAATGACCAAATATGCGTTTAAGAGGATCGGACCTTGGCAACATCAGCTTATTACAAACAAATGTATGTAGACAGGCATCAGTGTAATATTAATTCAACTTGTAAATTGTGTGATGACTATTTATTGATATTTACAAATGTATACGTTATATACAACAAGCAAACTAAAGGGGAATTATTACAATGGAAAGAACTACTCACTAGTAGCACTTCAATAGTTCTACATTAGAAGGTCTTTCGGTCATCTTCATTTCAGACGCCTCTGAGGATTATCATTTCCGAGTTTATGAGGCAAGTTGGGAGACTAGTGGATTCGAGTGGGTTTGGAGTTCACTATGAAAGGATAGGTATCTGGTTTGGGTCAAATCAGCAATGTATGGAACATTAAGATCTTTATGGATAAGTTTGTTTTGTGATAAAATAAGGAGCATTGAGGATATTACGAAGGATTTTAGATTGTAAGGATTAGATACTAGAAAAAAATGGAAGGTTTAATAGAGCCTAAAGCTACGTACATCAAAATGGGTCTAATTAATGTCAAGTAAATAAGTCTTTTGTAATTTATTCGTAGCTTTGAACGCTTGTCTGGGAAATGTTGGTTTTGCCGGAAACGACGAGCAGTTTCTTGTCTTTTAAGTCTGGTATGTGGTCGTCCTTATAATAAAATGTTTAATGAACTTTCAAATTACAGTTGAGAATATCGCGCGATTACTCGACGCCGCGATAGACCGCACCCTGTGTGCCAAGGCCTTGAGGGATTTTAAATTATGCAGAGAGGAGAAGTCCGGACTTCAAATTATAGGTGGAATCATATAACTTCGAATAAACCTACTTTATTATCCATCAGAATTTTTATCTTTTTGTTAGTTACTTTAGAAGTTGAAATGTCACTGAATGGTGACCATTTAAGTGCTGACCTGCCCCTAATCACTTTCTTAACTCCTTCTTGAAACATCAACTGTCAATAAATGATTAATTGAACATCCCCATTAGAATACTTGTAAGCCGGTCAAGGTTTTTGAAATTTGTCGTAAATCCTAAGTTACATTCGAAAGTCGTTCTGGATTTCCCGATTAGTCATGTTAAAAAAAAAAACTTACGAATTTTAAATCAGAATATATTATTTATATTTTTATAAATATTATCAATACATACTTTACCCGTGCTTGATTTATATAATTCGTTTAAATTCATAGATATTTATATTTAATAATCCGAATCTTCATGTTATACAAATTTGTTCAACAGGAACTAAGGAATCAGTTTAAAACATATCAATTTAATAGATTACAGACCAATATTTAGTTAAAAGAAAATATTACGCGACCTGAACCAATTAACATTCATAGCGTAATTATACTCATTAAAATTAATACGCCATTAGACTGAGTAATTGCGTTTTTTTTTTTTTTTTTTTTTTTTTGTGGATTTTTTAAACAGGAAAATGTACGTCTTTGACTGCTTTCATTGAAATTTACCAAATATGCAATGTTGTTTACTTTCTCCTATGTTTTTCTTTCTTCTTACAAATAGCTCTTGGCTTCTCAAATATTTTACCTTCACTAATATAGGTCATGTCCCTATATTTATCTTCTTCTTCTTCTCTCACTATCTCCTGAGTGCTGTTAAGCGTGGAGTAGCATCCTCTGACCATCTTGTCCAACGGTCCCTGTCCTGTGTAAGCCTTCTCATCTCCGGCATGGTGCTTCCTCTTGCTGCGCCAATTCTCTCAATCAAGTCTGCATACATGAGCCTTGGTCTGCCTTGAGGACGCCTTCCTCCCGGTCTTGCTTCTAATAGCCATCTGGCCTTACGGTCATCTCCCATTCTGTTAACATGACCAAACCACTTCAATTGTCTTTCCTTGATCGTATCCAGAACGGATCTAACTCCTAGTTCACCTCGGACCCTTTCATTCCTTATTCGGTCTCGCCTGGTTTTTCCTAATATTTTCCGTAGGAATCTCATTTCCGCAGATACTATTCTGCTAGCATGGCGGTCCAAGATGGTCCAGCTTTCCGATCCATACAATAGTACTGGGAGAAAAACTGATTTGAAAAGCAGAATCCTATATTTATCTATCAAACTTAATTCTTGATAATCCTCCGGGGCGTCTGAAAAGAAGATGGCCGAGAGACCTAATGTAGAATTTTATTGAAATGCTACCAGTGAGTGGTTCTTTCCAAGTTATTGACATGTCATTGTAATAAACTTTTCCTCTAATTTACTTGTTATATATAACGTATACAGTTGTAAACATCAACAAATTGATTTTTTTTTTTTTTTTAATTTAAAAAGGCACTTACCGTTAAATCGTTTTTCCAGGACACTTATTAGGGATTTTGAAATTTGCTAGGAATATTTATTAAACAATAAATATACCTTTCGACAAATATGTGAAAACATATTAAAAAAGAATATATCAAGAGTTCAATAACAAGACACGGAATTCCAACTTTCCATTTAAATAGAAATAACCATGAATTCAACGAAGGCTAGGAAGTGAAACTTATGTACCAACTAGTAAATAGTGAAAAATTGAATATTCTGTATTTTTGTCCAACCGTACTGGTCAAGACTAGACCGCCTTCTGTGTGACAGATAATACCATTCGATATTTATCGCATGACAGCCACTACAGATCGCGCACTCTGTGCCCAAGTTTTGCTTATGTCATTAGTTAGAACGTGCATAGACTGCTCTATTTTTTACATGCGCTAATTGGGGGAGATGTTTCGAATTCTATTCCTCAGGACTCTAAGGGGAGGTGGATTTCATTTTCGTTTTAGAGGAAATCACGTTCATAGTTACCCAACCAATGTTGAACTTATGGCCTGTAGCGACGAGGATGAAGGAGATAATGATAGGCAGTTATCTAAGCTGAACCAAGTCGTCTCAACTTACCAGTTCTTATGTAAAAAAACAAATCATGATTTCGTTCCCTCTCTCATCATCATAGAAAATCTACTATGTAATACTAGATAGAAGTCACTCATTATAAAGATAATTTTTTTTTTCGAAATTAAAATTATTTTTATTATTTAATAATAATTCTTTAGTTTTGTTACGTGTACTATATATGAAAATAATTTTTACATTTTAATGAATTAATAACATTTTACACCATTATATTTGGTCTCTCGGTAATTTGAGCTTTTAATATTGTCCTTGGGTTTCAAATTATCTAAAGATTGTATATACTGTAACCCATTGTTTTGTTTCTCGGTTGGAAGATATTTTTTTTGTTTTATTTCCCCCCCCCCCCCCCATTTACTTTAACTAGCGCATATGAGATGTATACAGTTTTTTTTTTAATTAAATAAAAGCAAGCAGTATTTAAAAAAAAAAATACTTAGCATTTTGAAGTTACGTGATCATGTATTAATAATGATTATTTCCTCTTCATGGATTCATTACGCCTTGCATTTGATAGAGGATAGGCCCAATGTGATTTTGAATAAATTCTTGAGGGATATGCCATTTTTCGTTTGTGATCACTAACCACGAAAACTACTGAACCAATCTGCACCAGACTTTATAATTCAAGGAAGGTTTATCAATAATAAAATCCACTGAATTTCAATCCGTTTTTTACTAAAAAAAGTGATTGTATGTAGATAACAGTGAAGTTTGAAAATTGACAGATAGGTGGCGAACTCAATTCTACTTGAGAGGTTACAATTTTAAGGTGTTATATACTGCTTGAAATTGATAATATAATTTACTTATATTCCAATTAATTATTTTAAAAAGATATTTAAATATATGATGCGACATGTTGATCCCAATGAAATTTGAAAATCGACCGATATGTGGTTAGCAACATAGTGCAATAGAGTTGACTACTGAACTGATTTGTACCAAATATGAACTACATCATCTTCCTAGGTTTAGGAAGGTGTGGCAGTAATAAAATTCAAAATAATAAAAATTTTAATTTACAATATTGAGTGTTTGAAATGAGGTTTACCATACTGTCATACACTTTTATGGTTATAAATTAAAATCCAACCTCATGAAACCAATAAAATTATTCTTGCCGAAAAAAAAATTATTACTAAATCATGAATTCCGACCATTTTCTTTTTGATATTTTGTGTAAAAATATGATTCATGGGCCTTTAGTTGTTAGCGCAGCAGTTGTAAATAAGTTCACAGATTTATACACCTAATCAGTGTAATTTTAACCAGGTTAAAAATTACAGCTATGCATGAAAATATCCTTGAAGAAATAATGCTCATTTTGAAACTTCAATACAAGATTTTTATCAATAAACAAATAAAACTTTTACTATTACTTAAAATTAAGTTCTTTACTGAGAGCGAGCGAAGCCACGAAGGGGTAAACTTGTATAATATAAATATCTAACTTAATATAAATCATATTAATTTAAAATTTCGTAATTTTACTTATTTATATTTTTAACATATAAACTCCATTAAAAAAAATTTTCGTAAATTAAAAATTCTTGGTAATTTTTTTAAAAAACTGCTTTCTTTTATTAATTAATGATTTTAATAATCCTGATATGTTTATATGCGTCGGTTATAGAATATAGGGAAGCAAACACTTTAAGAAATGTGAAACCTTTAGCCGAGAAAATGAAAAAAAAAATGGTAGAAATTTTCGCCTGTCGATATATCTCATTTTTATCGAAGAATTCCTTTCATCTATAAGTTGATTTATCCTTAAAACACAAGGTTCAATGTGCTCTAACTTTAATCGGCTATTTAAAAGTTTCATTTATATTTTTTTTTAATATTTTACCCAAACACAAGCTAAATCCTAAAACTCTATGAATGGTTAGTGTTGCTCTTTTGACTTTGCATTGCTGATCGACACTAATTCGACACAAGATAATTCTTCCATTGTTGTTGATCGCTCCCATTGAACTCGACATTGGTGAAGGATAAATATCGTATCGTAGCTTTCTGATTGTCGATTAGAACCCTCTGTCGTTTATGAAACCATTAATATTATTTCATTCGTGGATAATACATTGAAAATTGGCCGCATTGTCCCATTCGTTTGTTTGTTTGGTAAGACCTTAAGGTTTAAAGTCCTTATTTACTCCTGATAGGGAAACAAATAATGCAGTATTTAGCTTTGTCCAAGCATAAGAAATAGCATCTATTTTCGTCCTAAAACTGTGACTGCATTTTTTTTTTTAAATATTTTGTATGTCAGAAACGTGCTTGACTCAAAAAAAATATTCGACGAGCACATTGTAAATGGCATACGTATATAACGATAATTTTTAAAAATTGTTAACGAAATCGCTTATTAATTACAAAAAAACAGGGAGATGTTGCAGCATTTTTAGAAATACTAAGAAAATACTCAGAAATGTTAAATAGTTTTATTTTTTTAAAAATTAATTCAATTACGATTAGCTATCTAATATTTGTAATTTAAGAAACTTATAAGATAATTCAGTTAATTTTTTTTTCACTGAAAGTTACATTATTAGGTATAACTTAAATGCTTAATTTACAATCATTGTTCAAAATGTCCATCCTCTTCTTTTACACATAGCACCTATCTTCTTCTGACTGTTCGGAGACGTTCATCACAATTTTACTGCATACTATTGCATCACTCATAAATATTTTTCACCAACTCATCTCGGGTTTTGATATATTAAAAAAAAATTCAGTCTAAGTTTTGAAAGTGAATGAAAAACTTTATATAGCTTAGTTAAATACTGGATTTGGCTATTTTTAAGTCTAAAAAAGCTTTCTTTTTTTTCAATGAAATTTAAGTTTCTTTCCAATGAGCATTTTAAAAATGCTTAACTTTAATTAAAGTAGTTCGAAAAATGTAGGAAATTATTTGTCAGAAATCGACCAATAATTTTTTATTTTAAATGATGCCCAGAATCAACTCCAGTAGTCACTGCAGACTTTTACTGAACACCATGTAGGTCTATAAACTCGAGATTCATTACGTAGGTCCGCCCAGACCAGATTCGAACTGGTACCGCTAGGGCTACTAATTTTTAAAGAGGTGTTAGCATAACAGCTCTGGTATCTTGGACTCCATCTGGACAAACCTCCTACTTGGAATCCACTTACTAGACTAAAACGACAAGAAACTGTCCGTCGTTTTCGACTACTTCAACATTTACTTGACCAACGTTCAAACCTTCCCATTAATTACAAAAGACTCATTTACATAACGGTAACTAGACCAATTTGTACTACGGAGTTGAGCTTTGGGGCTCCACTAAACCGTCCAATTCATCTCGTATCAAATCCTTATAATCCAAAATCCTTAGAAACATCCTAAATGCTCCTTACTTCGTCACAAACAAGCTTATCCACAAAGATCTTAATATACCCTACGTTTCTGTATCACAATTTACTTTTCATTCCATTCCAGATAACCCTCCGAGGCGCCTGAAAAGAAGATGGCCTCAGGACCTTCTAATATAGTACTTCTTTATATAGAATAATTAGATTATATAAGTGCTACTAATGGATAGTTGCTTTAAAAACAAGTGACGTCATTTTTATCGTTATCATCATATTTACTTGATGTATTATATTTGTATATTGCATACAGTTGTATATACAGTTGTAAATGTTAATAAATAACTTTTTCTTAAAAAGTGGTGTTAAACGTCCGACCTATAAAAATGATTTGCTGTTTTAACTCAATAGAAGAAGTAATAATCATGTATAATCAGGATTACCGAATTTTGTGAATATTAAATGAGTCGCTTTAATTTTATGATGGACATTCCAAACACAAATATTTATGATGTCATTTTTTATAACACGTCTTTGTGATCTAAACTAGACAAGGTTCAAGTCATTGATTAAAATTAGGAAAAAGAATAAAAGCTACATCAATAATTCCTTAAATATTTCGGAAAATATGAAAATTGCGATTGGTTAATGAGACGAATACTTGTTTATCAAGTGGACAGTAGCGCCTACTTTTATGCTCCCTTCTATTCTGATAGATTTATTGTATTTTTTTTTTTTTTTTTTTTTTTTTTTTTTTTAATTTAAATTAGAATTCAATTCGAATTTCTAAAGCTCCTATTGAATTTCCATCACACGGTCTTTCCAAACTAAATAATTCTGTACCATTCGGAAAAACTAGATGATTCGATTTTTGTCCAAAATGATCCAGAATCAGTTTCCTACACATCGCGTAAAAGTAGGAATGTCATAGTGGCAATATGTGCATTCCAATGGAAATATATTGCTAATGCATACATTTATACAATATTTATGCCAGTGATGTGTTAGTACCAAAATTTGTTGATTCTCGATCCCGATCCCTCGGTTTAAAAATAAATTTCTGTTTTCAAAAATAACTTTTAAAAAACATAACAAATCAATTAAAAATACATAAATGTTTTAAGAAACATGGAAGCTCTGCACGTGATTTTGTATTGCCTAGTTTATCCCAAATAGTTCAGAATTGAGCTGTCGATGTATGCTTAGAAAATCAAGTTCCCAACTATTTTTATTTAAATTTTATTGTAATGCTCCTTACTTTGTTACGAATAAACTTATCCATAAAGATCTTAATGTCCCATATGTTACTGTTTTAGCCCAAATCAGACACCTATCTTTACATAGTAAACTCCATAACCACACAAATCCACTAATCTCTCAACCTGCTTCCCATTCTATTCCTGATAACCCTCCGAGGCGTCTGTAAAGAAGATGACCTAGAGACCTTGTAGTGTAGAATTGTTATTTAACTGCTACTGATGAGTAGTTCTTTTGAAGTTTTGACATGTTATTGTAATCATTAACAGCATTTACTAGATGTATAGTTGTACAGTTGTAAATTTCAATAAACGAGAAAAATAAAATTATCGTTAATGCTGAATAAGACCTGATACTATTTTGTGATCAGTTCCTTGTATTAACGACCTACACGTTTTTTATTCATTTCTTATGTATATATGTATGATGATAATGGTGTTGAAAACTCTTTAGCAAATTTAAAAAATATATATATATTTTCACATATAAAATAATTTCATGGCGGGGGTCAACCGTTGGTTGACGACTATTCAACCTGAAAGGTTCGAATCCTAATCAAACGATCCTTAATATGAGCAACAGCTCAGTTGGAACGAAAAGGAAGTTCTTTTGGAGTCGTTCCATTTATGTAACAGAGCATGTCTAAGCTTGTTTGCGAAAGCACTCCAAAGAATTTACTAGTTTCGTCTTAATGACGATTTGTAATGATTACAAATGAATATAAGGTATTGCGACTTCTATAAACAATAATGAGTGTATAGTGTTCCAATAACAAAGACATTTATAGAATTAAATGAGAAATATATAGTTGACTGTTAATTAATATAACACGTTATAAAAAAAAAAAACTTATGTTCCAACGTTCCATTAATTGTTTGCAGGTTCAGTTGCCCCAAAGATGACCTGCAAGGTCGGTACGTCGCCACTCCATAAAATTTTTTTACTTCCTTTTTTTTTCTCCTATCTGCATCCCTGCTCCAATTTTCTTATTAAAAATTAAATCAATGAACATCCATATACTGACAGCCAAAAAACCCCACCATAAATAAATGTATTATCTTTTCTTTGATGAATGCCTAAAATTTCATTCTGATTTAGGTGCATACGTCCCCATATACTTTAACCAGGCTAAATCAAATCCATAAGTAATATTAAAGACATTAACTAAATAAAATCAAGCATTAATTAAACAAGATTACTGGGTGGGATTTTTGCGTGTCATTATTTGTATATATGTATATATATGCATATATATATATATATATATATATATATATATATATATATATATATATATATATATGGATAATATGGATAAATTTCTTGACTGTTACTATTAAATGTTTAGTAAGGTTCTTGAGGTTCAGTCATAAAATAAAAAATCAACTATTTTGGCGACGTTTCGAGACTATATTGTTCTCATAATCATGCCCTACAGTGAAAAAAAAACAGGTTACAATAAATTATATAAGTTATACAAGTTATTTCAAAACATAAAGTTAGCTACAGTACAGGTAGGTATATAACAACATGTGTAGGGTAATACAAATATATATAATTACAGAATATAGAGGAGTATGAAGCTACTTACAATGTTACTGGTGGATATGAATTGACTAACAATTCTAGTACACAACTAACCTAGGGGAGTGAGTTTAAACAGACAGTTACCAAGGGTTAGTAGGGAAAACCCTTTTCTTAAAAATTAAGTTAAAAGGACCGTGTGGGTATTCCCAAAGATGCAGGTACAAAAATATTTCAGTGAAATATACTAATAAATGGAAGAATGATTTGTATGATGTATAAAAATGTAAATGAATATTATTGGTCTGAATGTATTAAGTTGGAATAACAGGTGTTAAGATTTAAAACGTCTGATTTTTTGTTTATTGCGCGGTTTTTAAATTTTTCTATGGTTATCATTTCTTTAATATTTCTTTTAAAATTATTTTGTTCATGGTGAATAATTTTGGGGAAATCAAATTTAAAAGTATGTTTTGTTTGCCTGTAATGTGTGGTGAGAGCTGTTTGGTCAGGTTTGTTCGGGTTTTTATTTATAGACGTGCAACTGTATTTATGTTGATACACTCGTCGTTTAAGATATTGTTCCGATGTACCAAAATAATTATATATAATTATATATATATATAAAGAGAGAGAGAGAGAGAGAGAGAGAGAGAGAGAGAGAGAAAGAAAGAATTCATACTGTACTAGACTTTAATACGCCCACTAGTGAAACACTATTGACTTTAATACTCCGGTCACCCCTGGGGTTATACCTGTGAATCTAATTACCGTAAATTACAGGTAATTCAAAACTCAGGTATGAGAACATTAAATAAATGTGTACCAGAATTTCAATTATGTTATCCGGCTTAAACAGCCCATCAAATAATACTTACACTTAAATGTTTTCCATTTTCCCAGTAATCAAAAAATATGAGGTTACTTCAAGACTTGGGCCCCAAAAAATAAATAAAAAATTACTGTGAGTATTTATTATTTTAAGTGAGCAAGATTTTTTTCTAATGTTAAAAAACAGCGTGTTGGTATACTGTCATGCCAAGGAGAAGAGCAGTTACTAAAAAAAAATGAGATAATGAATTATTAGACTTATTTGACTTATAGTTGCAAATGCAATAAAATGTCTAATTACTACTTTTCTTCGAAGTTTCGTGTAGAAGATGTAAATACGAATCCAACGATAAGTTAAATAAATTATTGTCTCACAATTTTTGAGTTACTGTTTTTCTCCTTGATACGGCAGAATAAATTCAACAATGTAACATGTACAAGGGAACAACCACTAAAATTTACTTATTATTTAACATTTTGGCATCTTTGTAAACTATTGTTAGTAAAAATTTTCTATTGGTAAAAATAAGTATACATTCAAATTCACTATCGCTTCACAAAGTAAATTTTTAGAAAAAAAAAAAGAACTAATAGTGAAGTTAAGTGTGTTACATAAAGCAATAGAGAACGACTGACCATACTAAAAACTTGTTTGACACTTATGAACTTGAACTGCCCATATGGCTTTCTCGTTTCTCTTCCGGAACACTTGTTATGTTGTCCGGATAGTGCAATGCTATCATTTTTTTTTCTGAATAAAGACGTTTATTTCGTTAAAAGTGATACAGGTCATTTTAATGTATCATTTCATAGAAAAAAAATAGATATGGATGTCTCTATGTATTGCTATGTACTGCTTCTAGATGTATCTAGATATTATCATGCAAGAGGAAAAAAAACTCTAACGAGGAAAATAAAACTCTAACAAGGAAAAAAAAACTCTTACGAGCAAAAAAAACTCTTACGAGGTAAAAATTCCGTGTGTTCAAAAGTAGATTGAGCGTATAAGAAGGTTATTTTACAATATTTATATAAATTGATGAATGTTTTTTTAATTATTAGCATCATCTAGGGAAGAATATTTACTTGGCTTTAAAATATTTTTAAATATATGTTTTTATACATATAATAATTGTTTTCTTCTTTAGTTTTTTTTTTCTACTGTGCATAGATTCTGAGATACTGTGTATTGAAAAACTAGACTTTTTTAGTAGAAATATAAATAATTTGAAAATATTTTGAAAAAACAACCTGTTGCCCTCATTTCAAAGAAAAACGTAAATACCAGGTCGTTTCAAAAATCCTTTCGTTTTTTTTTGGGGGGGGTAATTGAAAAAAATCAATGAACCAATAACTATACAATAACTTTATACATCAAAATGGTCTTCATTAAAACTATTAACTTTATCCTACCGTGATGCAAGATCCAAAATCCCGTTTTTAAAAAAATATTGATCTTTGCTGGTAAGAAACCAACTTAATTCCAAATCTAGGCTTTAAATACATTTTTGCCGGAGACAATTGTTCAGAGGTCTGAAAAGGTAATAATCAATGGGTGAAAGGTCAGGAGAATATGGCGGTTGGGGCAATGTTTTCCACCCAAGTTCCATTAATTTATCCCTAGTCATCTTTGCAGTTTGTGGCCTCTTATTCGCTGATAACTTATGAGGGACCCATTTATCCAGTTTTATGTTTTTCCCATTTGATATAGGTATATCCAGGTTGTCGCTTGTGAAATATTTTACTTCTTACCTATTTCTGCACATGTTTGACGTGGATCCGAATCATTTAATTCTTGAATTTCCTGTTCGTTGGCAACTTGAGGTCTTCCATAAGGAGCCTCTCTCTAAGCGTTTCATCGTCTCGACTTTGAAAAACCAAAATTGAGCTTTACGCTCAGAGAGCACCTCTCACCAAACACGAAGCATATTTTTCGAGCGGCCACGGTTGCCTTCAAGCCAAGTTGAAATTCATACAATAAAATTGGCCGAATTTGAATTTCAATACTTACCATTATGATATATTTCTCTAAACTTTTAGCTGTGACTGTTTTAAAAGGTAATCCCAATTTAAAAATACCTTACGTGCTCTTATGACAATGATGTAATTTTCTTAACTATGAACATGAAAGACATTAAAAATAACTTCGAAATTAAACATCAATAGAAATAGAGGAGAAGGGTGGGGAAGGAGTAGAGAAAACTACCCAATATCACCTTTAAAGACACTTACATAAATTTATGTGCTGCAAATGACGGATCAGAATCAACGGATTTAAATTCACACATAATATTCTACGAATCCCTGTTGAAAAGACCCGCTACGTAGGACTCCATTTAGACAAATGTCTTTCGTGCCATCCATATAAAAGACTAAATCAGATAAACGTTCATTGTTTCCTTGTCAATCACAAAATTGAGTTGAACGTAGAGATTCAGCGAAGCCTTCCAATTCTTCTCGTTTCCGATCCTCACAATCCAGAATCCTTCAAAAATCCTCAACGCTCTTCACTTTGTCATAAAGATCTTAATGTTACATCTGTTGCTGATTTGACCCAAACCTACCCTTCCATAGCAAAATCCATAACTATTCAAATCTTCTAGTCTCTTAACTTGCTTCCTATTCTATTCCTTATTTATTACCCTCTGAGGTGTCTGAAAAGAAGATGACCTCGTGACCTAGTATAGAAAACTTCGATTAACGTGCTACCAATGTGTGGTCGCTTAACAAGTTATCGTCATGTTACTGCAAATATTTTCCGGTAAATATATTTTAGCTTTGGGGCTCCTTATTTTGTCACAAACAAACTTATCCAGAAAGATCTAAATGTGTCATATGTTGGCATATAACGCACCAAACCATATCCTTTTATAAAATAAAAAAAAACTGCTTAACCATTCAAATCCATTAGTGTCTTAACTTGCTTCTCTTTCTATTCCAATTCTCCGAGGCGTTTGAAAAGAAGATGGCGTGGGGACGTTGTAACATAGGATTTTTATTGAAGTGCTGTCAATGAGTAGTATCTCCGCATTTACTAGATGTGTTTTTATTTTATTGAAATACAGTTGTAAATTTCTATAAATAGTAAAAAAAATAATAATGAATATATCTTTTATGTTTAGATATTTTGTGATCATTTCTTTCTTTTATTTGGATTGATTCATTATAATTTTTTGTGCGTACTGTACTTCAGTGTGGTAGGTTGTTTGTCAAAATTATATCAATTTTTAACATAAAAATTCACTTTATAGTAGCCATTTTTCGACCTGATCTACATTTTTATGACGCGTATCTTTGTTCTCAACTATTAAGTATTAGTTTGATAATGTCTAATGATTACAGCAATAATGATGTGAATTGTCTTAAACGGTAAGAAAGTATATACTTAGCTCGAAACAGCCTTGTTCATGACCGGGCATCAAGTTCAAGTTCCATTTAAGCAACCTCGGGTATCATGAAATGGTACTTTCCTCGCTCCTTGATTCATTATTCATGGAGATAAAAAAAAGTGTCGATGGTGTAATGCTGTCGAACGTAATTATATATTTTAATATTTGTATCTAGTAAGATATTGAAAAACTACAGGGAACGTTTTAGTATGATGACTTCTTGAATTAATCATATTACGGACTGTTTAATCGGCTGTTAACATCTATTGATAACTAACCTCAGAAAAATGCCAATATATAAAACGAAAGCATTCGACATATTTTTGACATTTTAACAATGAGCTTGGACCATCTAGCTTAGCATGTCACATTACATCTAGTTTCATATTATGGCTTCGGATAATTCTGATTAGAGCCATAATAAACTTTGTTTAAAGATCAAGTAAAACTAAAATTGATTCATTGTTCAAATTTGAAATGATTCTTCAAAATTTACCTGAATATTGCGTAACAAATCTACAGAAATAATGTAAAAAATATTGCATACTTAATACATAATTATAATCCTGAAAATATGATTAATACTTAAAATATGTTAAATGCTTACTCTTCTATGTGTAGATATTGTGCTCAGTATGTGTATCTACAAAATTTTATTATTTTCAACCCAATTCAAAAAAGAGGAGGTTCTCAACTCGTCTGTATTTTTTTTATTTATTTATTTTTTTGTGTGTGTGTCTGTTACGCGATTACTCCGTCAATTCTGAATCAATTTTGATGCTTCTTTTTTGAATCGGTAGGGCATACTTCAGAGGTGGTCCCATAAAAAACATTTTGAAATCAACTCAGTACTTTTTAAGAATAATCAAAAAAACAGTGGATAAAAATCACTGTTATATAACCTTCCATATTAAACATACATATTTATAATTTCGATACTCTAGAATACCCATGGTAACTAAATCTCAATTATCAACAAAAATAATTAACATATACAGTCAACTCTCTATTTTTCGTACTTCGATAAGCTGAATTCTTAAATAAGTCGAACAAAATCTACGGTCGGAAGTACATTACACTTAAATTTCACCTCAATGAGACGATTTCAGACAAAAAACGTGAAAAATTGTGTAAATAAGTATAAACTTAAAATAGCGTTCAAAAGAGAAAACTTCTAGGACCACCTCTATGAAACGAACTATTAGAAGTAATCACTTCTATAACTCGAAATCAAATTAAAAGAATTTCATGAGTAATTTTTTTTTTCCTATTTCCCGTCATTGTTTCTATTTTCAGTTCATAGTTATACCAGTTACTGATTATTAGTTATTCACTCGAGCGGTTTTACAGTGGCTATGGAAAATTCTATCAATTAACAAAAAGTTGAAATTGATTTGCTAACTGGAGAAAGGAGAAAGAAGTTGGGCGTTTGTTGCTAGTGAATTCCGAATTCCGCGTAGTTTTCTTTCAACCGTCCTAAAGAATAAAGAAAAGATCGCTACTGGTGGAAAGCGGTAAGTCTACATTTAGGCACCCTTAGAAAAAAACGCAGTTCAGTTGAAAGTTATATGATAAATTTGTACCGGATATTTAATTTTCTGTTTCAATGATTTTATATGTACAAGATAAACATACCCATTAATGAAAAATATACGTAATGATTTCAACTCCAAGTTTGTGTTCAATTTTCCCATTTACATGAAGATAAGTGGAATAATAACCTCGATAAGTCTTTGTTCAGTAAGTCGAACTATTTTCCAGGGTAGCTTGAAGATCAAGAATTGACTGTATAAACAAAATTCACTCACCACTAAAAAGAGAAAAATAAAGATAATTTTCAGAAAAAAAAAAAAAAAAAAAAAAAAAAAAAAAAAAAAAAAAAAAAAAAAAAAAAAAAAAAAAAACCAACTTCAAAATTAAGCCTACATATATACGTAGAACTAAAAAGTAAAAGATAATATTTTAGTTGCTTCGAAACAAAGAGAATAAAATGACAATCAACAAAATTATCGATACTTATATACCTATTCACAATTTATGATCAGTTATTTTTGGAGTCGGTGCCAACCAAAACAATCAGAATTCGAAAAAAAAGAAATGTTAATTGTAAAGATTCTTCACTATTTCATCACCGCCACACCGCTGTCTCGTGCCATTCGAAAGTTTGTTGCAAAGGTAGGATTAAGCTACCCTCCTTGGCTGGCACTTACTCCAAAAATAACTGATCTTAAATTGTGAATAGATATATAAGTATCGATAATTTTGTTGATTGTCATTTAATTCTCTTTGTTTCGAAGCAACTAAAATATTATTTTTTACTTTTTAGTTCTGCATATATATGAAGGCTTAATCATGAAGTCGGTTTTTTTTTTTTTTTCTAAAAATTATTTTTTTGTACTATAGGTAACTTTTATTACTTTTGTGTCTTTGTTCAATTATGTAACAACTTTGTTTGTCGTTAGAATTATTCTATCAAAGAAAGTTTTTTATTAAATATGTGATGTAAGTACTTAATTAAATGTTTTAATAAATTTAAAGTTTTATTACTTTAAATTTTATTACATGTTCTGAAATTCAAACCAGCTTTTAGAGTTTTGAGCGCGATCGCCCTATTTAAAACCCTAGTGTGCATCGGCACCGCACACCTAATCTTCTTTCTTCAAAAAATATTTAATTAAACTCTTAAACAACTTTGAAGTTCCAGATACAATTATTTCAAATTGGGCACATTGCACCTACAATAATTAAATTTAAGATACGGTTGGAATCGCGTTGTTTATTATCAAAAATAAGATGAACGAGGGATTTAAAATCTGTCATTGGAGTGTGAATCGATATTATAACCATACTGTATATTTACTTTCAATTGTTTTGTTTTTTAAATATTGCGGATCTTATGTAACTTAAAAATAATTTTAACATAACTACATACTTTACAATCCGTTTAATTCGATAATCCCGCTAAAATTAAATACATTTCTTGTCACTCGGAAAAATCTCATTAAGATTGATGAATAATTATGGTCCAGATAAATATTTCCGATAATCCAATTTTAAATTTGTTTTCAGGAGGAACAGAAAAAAAACTAACCAGTCATTGGGAAAAACAATAGAACAACCCATGTATCTACCTGCCTCTTTTGTCTATTAACATTGTATGTTCTGATATATTTCAGAAATCCTTTTCGTTTTGTCTGCATATTTGAGCATCGGCATGTTTGTTTTCTTGCCATACATTTTTAAAAAGTTTAATATATGTAATCTGTTCATGTTAATGCAGCAAAATTCTGAAATTTTTTATGTTTTTAGAACTGAGGATGAATGTTTAATATTCCATATCAAATAAAAAATGTCAATACAAGTGGCAATTAAGTCATCAATCCTAATAGTGCATTGATTCTTCTATACCATCATTCGTAACTGAAGTGAAAAATCTTATCAGTTCTTAAAGATATAAGATATTTTTGTCCTCTAAGGAATTATATTTGTACCTGGAGTCAATTAAACGTTATATAATGCGTTAAGTCCCCTGTTGAGAATCCTTTCGAATTCAAAACAAACCTCGTTCCCAATTTTGTTTTCTCCGGATTGCTTGTTGAATAATACAGATGTTTAAGAATCAGAAACGTTCTTTGCTTACATTTGATTCGACGGTGGACTCGCGAAATGAATCGCGACTTTCCACTCTTAACCTGTCCTTTCTGATCTAATTGAATTACGTAAAAACGTACGGTAAAAACGAATTCGGACGTTAAGTCCGCAATGGCCAAACGTGTTGGAGTGTCAAGCTCTTAAGCATTCTCGTAACCTCTTCGGCTTCGGTCCGAATCCGGCCTGGGCGGGTTAAAATTAATTTCGTGATGGACTCCCAGAGTGAATCTTTTCCTTCTTACTAAAGTATGAAGAGATTGGTACCCTGTACAATAACTCGTCCTTTCTGCCGTTGTTGGAGTTGATAAGTGCTCAACGAATATAAAACATTCTTTGCAATATTGTTTTAATTTTTATTTAAAATACTATTTATTCGGTTCTCAGTGAGCTCACAAGTATAAGTGTATTTCCGTTAGTGAAAAACATATTCAAGAGCTGTTGGCAAAAAAAAAAGTCATGTGACTAATCTTAAATTTTAATAATAATAAATTTTTAATATTCCTCTTCCTACTCTTCTATACTACGCAACAATAACTATATAAATACATGTTTTATTTTATGTTTAATATTTTATTATACACTGCCGGTCAAAAGTTTCTCCCTCTCTCTCTTTACCTCTCTAGATATATGTTTGTTTAGTTTTTTATTTACATGTAGAAACACTCCCTTTACCTTTTGAGTTTTTCTCCGCAATACATAGATTCCGATATATTCCATGTTGAAAAAAAAGGGACTTAATAAAACTCTAATTTAATTTGAAATGGCTCATCAAAAAATTATTTAGCCATCATTTAACGGCTTTATTAGATTTTCTTTCTTTTGAACTATTTTTTTAACTGTTTATTGATATTTACAACTGTATACATCTATGTACAATAAGTAAATTTGAGGAAATTATTACAATGACTTGTCGATAACACGTGAATATCCACTCATTAGTCGCACATCAATAAAAAGGAAAAAAAAATCTATTTAACAAGGTGTCTGGGAAATCTTCTTTTCAGACGCTTCGGTGGATTATCGGGAATAGAATGTAAAGCAAGTTGAGAGACTAGTGGATTAGAATGATTATGGAGTTTACTATGAAATGATAGGTATCTGGTTTAGGCTAAATCAGTAGCGTATGGAACACTAAGGTCTTTATGGATTAGCTTATTTGTGACGAAAGTAAGTAGCATTAAGGATTTTCGAAGGATCAACTCCATATGTTCAAATAGGTCTGATAACTGTCATATAAATGAGTCTTTTGTTATTATTTGGTAGGTTTGAACGTCTGTCTATTAAATGTTGAAGAAGTCGAATACGACGAGCAGTTTCCTGTCGTTTTAGTCTTGTATGAGGATTCCAAGTTTAACATTTGTCTAGTTGGAGTCCTAGATAGCGGATCTGTTCAACAAGGATCAATGGGATGTTATTAAAGGATACTGTAGGGTAGGAAAGTAGTAGGTTTACGACGAAGGGTAAAGGTTATCTGATGAGATTTATTTTAATTCTTCAATTTTGACACCATTATTGAAGGTTTATGATATGAGGTTGGAGTGTTTGTGATGCTGTAAAAGGATCATGATTTACTGATAACACACATGTGTCACGTGTGACACCACATGTATGTTATGTACCAAATTATGTATTGGATACATAAAATAATATTTATTTTTCATTGATTATCAAAATTTTAAATTTACTGATATATTTTCAAGGTGGTCTCAAACTTTTTACCGGCAATGAATGTTTTGGTAATGATACAAAAATCAACCGAAAGCCGAAACCTCAGGGCACTGATTCGACCAGTTACAACTTTCAAATACATCGATGTGTCCTTTGCCATGACCTTACCAACTCTTATTATTCTCGAGGATCAGAATTTCCTGTAAAAGTGGCCTCAATGACCTTCTTTACGTTCATGCAACTGTTGCCCGTGGTTAGTTTACGTTTCGGTGGTTCAAGTTACTTTTTCACGCAGCCAATTTTTTGAAGGATATGAAATGGACTTATTGTTGTTAACAAACCTTCTTTTCATTGGGGACGAGGCCTTGTCAGCGAATTTCATAATTTCAAGAGACAATGTTGTATCCTATTAGCGGAAAAATATCGATGATGAAATACCGATAAATCTCGAGATAAGCTTTTTTTCACAAGAGAATGGAAGAAACTTCCATGCACAAATCCCGAGGAAGGAAAAATGATTCGTTTTCAGAACTCAGCCCTCTGGAATAAACAGGTCTTGAAAATGAAAATAGAATATATAATTCGTTTCTTATAGGGACAGCAATGAATGAAATGGTGAACTGCTCTCACTTGAAATGGACTTCCTTAGACCTAGTTGCAGCATCTCAAGGCATCAACAAATTCATAATAGTATTATTAGAGAAACCATAAGACAAGAGAATAATTTTTGTATGATATAGGGGAAGTTTCAGCGGTTCGGTCATCAAATGAGAATGAAATACGATATTTGACCAATAAATTTCTTCCTATATTGGCCTGAACATAGAAGGAAGAAGGGAAGACTGAAGAAGACATATTTTGAGAAGGACTGACAGCAAGAGGACCGCGAGAAGAACAGAAAGAACAGAAATAGGCAGGAAACCAAGGCAATGAAATAAAATGAGACAAATAAATAAAAAAATTAGAAGGGACTGGGTCACTAGCAATGAATGGTTACCAAAAATAATAAGAATAATTATCAATTCAGTTTTAAAATTGTGAAATTCCATTCATTACTATTTATGATTTCATACTTTTGAAGCTGATTTTGGTTGTATCAAAGGATATTGAAAATCTTTTGTTGTTATTTAAGAAAAGCTGAGCATATCGTACCTCGAGATTAAATATTTTGCGCGGGAAAATGATTAGGGCATTGTTAATGAATAGTTACCCATGTTTCCATTGTATTTCCTATAAATAAGGAATTTTTAGAATTATCTATCCTTGTTTTTTTTTAATTAACTATAATTAATGACCATGCTCCTTCGAAAATCTGGATAATACGTTATAAATACTTGGTCCCTTGCCACTATAAACTTTGGGAATTGAATGTATATCTTGTTTGGCCGTATAATAAACAATGGTTATCTAACCTATAAGAGGTTAAACAGTTTCATTTCATTGTTTTAAAATTAGGTAGTTAAATAATTTATAATAAACTTATAAATTGATAAAAATTATATTCTATATAACAATAAAAAATATTATTTAAAAGTTTTATTCTACTTCTCTCAATACTTCCTGTTTATGTGGTAATTTTAAGATTTAACTAAGTGCTCAGAAATACTTTTCTCAAGACTGCTACAATAATACTAAATAAAAACAATGCAATAAAGAGAAAATATAAAGAAATTTGAACTGATGAAGATGCAAATATTTAAAAATAATAATAAGAGTTGTTGTAAACCAACAAACTGCAATGACAATAATAAATCATACACGTTATGTTTTTGTTTATAATTAATTTATGTTATAGAACTTATTTACATTCAGTGTTGTATAACAATGTGGATATATAACAGCGTGTGTGTATGCATGCCTAATTAATATTTATATTTGTGTATTATTGTTTTTATACTTCTGTTTTTGTATATTTATTTAAACAATAAAAAAACAAAATCATAATTGAAAATTTGCGCCAATTTTGCAGACACCCAAAACGATCCAAAGCGTTACTGTATTCATCTTGGGTCTGTACTAAACCACTGTATTGGTTTCTTACTCTATTAATGTTGGCAAAGATTAAGTACTTATTTAATTTATAATCTCTTTATAAACGTCTAAAATTTAAATTGCGCTATAATTAAGTTCAATTCCTTAAATATTTAATGTGCAAATTATACAGTTAAGTAATTTCTTGTGTTTAATAACTAAATAATGTTATTGTTTCGACTTACAGACTTGGATATTCCTCAAGATACTTGTGCAGTTAATTCATGCAAATATAAACAGCTTACCCGTACTCCTGCTCGTCGGCCGGTGGATACTGGGCTTGTCGGCTTTCGGGTGGAGAAAGTGTTACCTCCCCTCCCAAGCCTTTCTAAGACTACCTATCCCCCCCTTCTTTGGTGAGGGACGCGTAACCACCATCCACTGTTGTTCGAATCATTATTCGTTACTACATCCTCTGTTTTTGGTGGAATTGCGAAAGGGCGTGTTACATGTGATGGAACCTAGTTTGTGAGTGACGAGCTAGGTAGCCGTTTGAAGCGTGACAGATGCGGTCCCGCTTGCGATGACCAAGCATCCGCCTTATTTTATGGATTAGATCCCGGTTTTATGCATATCCATCTTCTTAAATAAACTCCTTATTCACCCAAATCTTTCGACTGTCTATAGTGTGATATATAAATCTATAATTTCAGGCTCATTCTTTTTTCTTTTTAGTTCTCACGCCTTTCCCCTAGTTTCATAGGTGATGAATTTTAAGGTATCGCTATCGACGAGGCGCTCCAGCCCCTTCACGCGTCCCAAATACCTTTCATCGATTTTACTGACCTTGTTCTGATTTATTTCGATTTTTTAGTCAAAACTTTTCAAGAGGGAGGAAGTTTTTCTCCTTCATTTACACACAAACTCTAAATCCATTTTCAACTTGTTATCAACTTCTGGATATCTTTTCATATTTAAATGATAAATAAGAAATTACTGGGTTTTCTTTTCTTAATAGTGTACAGTAATTCCTTTCGCTTGCACATTCTATTCAGGACTTCCAGGTTTTTAATTTTTTGGTTCCGTGATATTTTTGTTAACCTCCTGTACACGTACATTTCGAAGGCCTCAATACGTTTCACAGTATCTAGGCTGAGAGTCCAACTCTCACAGTCATATAACAGAATAGAAAATGCATAGCATTTGATTTTTTTATTTATTTTTTTTACTAAATAAAAGTTGAATTAATATTATAGTAAAACAGAATTAATGTCATTTTATATCATTAGTAATGTTAAATTCTGATACGTTTGGGAAGTGGAAATAACACATTATAATTAACTAGTTACAATCTTGTAACATATTAGCTAATACATGTTTTGTTAACAAAACAGATTACCCCACAGAGTTTGGTTCAGCATGTTGTATTAAAAGTAGAATACATTTTTTTTTAACAGTAGGAAGAAAAAAAAAAACCTACACAAAATAAAAGAATTAAATAAGTAACTAATCGGATCTGGGTTTTAATAAACTATTTAATTGTTTCAAAATATAATTCGAATAACATATCGGTTATTTTAGTGTACCTGGGTTAGTCATTTATGATTCAAAGGTTTTGTAACGTAAGTCTAATGAACAGTTTTTTTTTCGATACAAAGGATTGGCGAATTACAGGAAACAAAACCCGTCAGAGAGACACCTTCGGTGCTAGTGAAAACGATAACATGACCCATTTGGCAAATAATCAAATCAGTTCTTGATCAGCGGCACGGTACCTGACAAACCTAATGTAAGTTGACTCATCGGCAATCATTTTTAAATTATATCGTGACAGAACTTTGCTTTGTGGTAATTGTCTTTTTCATTTTATTGTTACTATTTTTTATTGTCCTTTTTATTTTATTTTTTTAATAAGAAAGCTTTTATTTTGTAAATATTACAATCTGCCTAATAATAAGTAACGGATGGTTATAAATCCATTCACACAATATAGTCCAGCAAAATAAGGCTCCAAAAGAAAGTTTTCAAGAAAAAACTGTCGAATCTGTATTCTCAACGGATCTTCATGTTTTTTGGGGTACCGAATCCGAATATGAAGTTTGCTACCATTATTTCAATATTTTATTATATTTCAACGTTGCCCTCAAACTCAAGCTTTTTGAAGAAAGCAAAAAATTGCTTCCATATGAAAAAGTACACATTAATCTAATAAATAAAAATTATGTGAAAATAAAATACGATACATAAAATTTCCGACAATTCATTTTTTAAGAGTTTTTCTTGTCAAATCAACTATTTAGGGTATATTTAGATATGTGAATCTGAATGCAGAGGTTACTAAATACTTGTCCTTTTCTTTTCATTATAGTTTAAAATACATAAAAAATACCTCATACAAACATTAACAACTTTGGATTTCCTACAAGTAAATATATTACTTATAATATATCCAGATTTCACCATC
Source organism: Euschistus heros (assembly GCA_003667255.2). Classification (NCBI taxonomy): domain Eukaryota; kingdom Metazoa; phylum Arthropoda; class Insecta; order Hemiptera; family Pentatomidae; genus Euschistus; species Euschistus heros. Next base: position 873,149 of record RCWM02000117.1, on the reverse strand, counting down.
ACGGATAGATCCAGAGATCTTTCTTAAAACTTTTCTTTCAAATTTTAGCAGGCTCAGTTCATCGCTATTTGTGAGAGTATACAAAACATATTATAAAATTAAAACGAAACTTCAAAAGGGGCGCTGTGGTGGAATTTCCCACCGGAGATATACGGAATAAATGTAGTGATAAATCAAAAAAGGACCACCCTGTTCTATGATATATAAATAATATTTGGAATTTTAATTGAATTTTGAAGTAGGCTATTGTAGGGGCTTTTCTGATAGCTTGACTAAACAAGAAATAAAAACGATAATAAACAAATGTGGACTGTATAAAAAAAAAAAAAAAAAAAAAAAAAAAAAAAAAAAAAAGAATAAAACTTTAAGCTGGTTTGTGGCACAAAAAAGAATAGAAATAAAAATCCACTTACCAAATTTCTTGGCCGCTTCCCTGATTTCAAACGCCACTACAAGAGCTCTGACGCCGCTTAATATAAACCAAGGAAACAGGATTTTCTCTTCGTCGTTACGTGGAAATCTGGAAATCTCTACACCTCCCTGAACAATTATTGTGAAATTTTAGACGATTGACGTCGGACCAATATCGAAAGCTCAAACCACTTGACAAAAAAAGAGAGAGAAAACTGTGCACATGTACTAGGAGCATGAAGACAATAGCGAGAGGTGTGCTTACTAGGGAAGTGTAAACAAAACAGGGTTATTACAAAAGTCCGTGGTTACAAAAAAAAGGTTTAAAAAATACATAATAGTAAAAGTGATTGGAATACGATCTACCGGAAACATTCTTCTTCTTCTTCTGCGTTCTTCCCTTAGATGGCCAGGTCGGGGGTCAAGATGAGGAATTGAGTGGTCCTCCTAAGGTCCTACAGGTCACCATGGAGCTTGGTCCGCACATCGGTTGGAGAGGGCCATATCAGCTTTCTTTGCTCAGAATAGAGCCTGCAGGTCTGAAGGATGTGCTCAGTATTTTGTTCACCCTCTCTGCACTCGCAAAGGGGGCCGGATCCAATATGAAGCTTTTTGAACAGGTGAGCTCTGAGCCTGTTATGTCCCGTTCGTAATCGGAAGATGAGTACCTGCTCTTTTCGAGTGAGTTCGTAGATTGCATCTCCAGGATCGTGATGTGGATGTCTCCCAATCCATCGCTGGCTGACTGCGGCTTTGTTGAGCGTTTTTACTTCCTCGAGACTGAGGGTACATTCGAACTGCCCATTCGAAACTCCTTCCTTGGCCAGCTGGTCCGCCCTCTCGTTTCCAGTGAGTCCGCAGTGTCCTGGAATCCACTGCAGGATGACCTTTTTGTAGATAGCCATCAAGCATTCGAGTTCCTTGGAGAGATTTTTCAGGCCCGTGCCCCACTTCAATCTAAGAGATTGCAACACTGATGCTGCATCAGTAAGGAATACTATTTTTGAGTTCTTTGGTCTCTTAAGTATCCTAAGTATTCTCGATGCCTCACATATGGCTTCCTGCTCAGCTCGATAATTTGATGAAGTAAAGCCAGTCGGAATAGCCTTCTCGATTATGTTTCCTGCAGGAAATTGTATATGGATACCGGCGCCACCATTTGTTGTTGCATTTGTGGCCGATCTATCAGTATATATGCGGGTCCACTGGTCTTTTGGGTACTCATAATCTGGAATTACTTATAAGTAATTAAGTAAAAATAATTCTTAATTGATATGTAATATATAAGTTGGAACACAAATAGGAAACTGATGTTTTATAGTTGCCCATCTCTAAAAAATACCATTTACCAAATACCCTACATAAACCTGTTACAATATATATATATATATATATATATATATATATACACTCTCTCTATCTCTCTCTCTCTCTCTATATATATATATATATATATATATATATAGAGAGAGAGAGAGAGAGAGAGAGAGAGAGTGAGAGAGATCGAAAGGGATGGAGTCTTTAAGATGAGGATCTCGTAATTGAACTGTGGATGATAGGGAGGACAATAAGATTGGACTAGATGCATAACGGAAACAAAGCAATATATGCAACGGTAGTCGGAGGAGGACGTAGTATTGTGAAATTTGGGTATCACCGGAAATTCGATATAAATCTTAGAAAACAATTACTTGATCTTACATTTGATCTGAAAGTAAAATAGTTTTAGCACGGTTTTGACATGTTTTCTTCATCCTTCCCTTTGTCGACACGGCTAGTTACAAATCAATAATTGTACAAATTACAAATCAAATACAATTACGTTGTAACTGAAGCTAAACTAAATCTTTAGAGTAACTGCATAAATATGAGACAAAGATTTGTAGAAATAATGTAGATCAAATTATAGTAAATGTTCGCAATAATGTTTTATTTCGTTGATTTTTTATGATTTTATGCACTGTTGTTTAGTTTTGGTTCGATTTTTTTTCCAAAATTGTAAAAATTACTGATCTTAAGTAGGTTCTTACTCAATAGCAAGTTGAACCAAAGAAGTTTAAATACTTAAAAAATAGCAAGTATTTGCACTCCAGCGTGTGACATACCAATTCTCGTGTAGGTAAATCGAGGATTGAACTGGTTTTGCTAGGTCGTGTAGGCTCGAATATATAATTACTGGGATTGTATTATAGTTTTTAGGAATAACTGAATAATGATAAAACTAATATATAAATAGTTATTTAAGGTTCACTTCTATGTTTATTATTTTTTTTTTTAGCATCATGTATCAGATTAAATTTCATTATCAAGCTCTGTTCTCATCTATTACTATCATCACATCTATTGCATTTGTTATTTATCTATATTATATTACAAAAACCTTGTACAAATATTAAATAAAGACGAAGATATTGAAAAATAAAATACCTAATATTATACCTTGATAAATAGACAGCCTGATGATAATAGGGTTTGATCGCAAAACATGTAATAAAAAAAAAAATTATAAACTTGGGGTTAAATTTAAGAAAATAATATACGTATGTCTTAATTTTGTCTTATTGACCAACAATGACGTTGGGGGATTCATATAAATTTCAAACTCAAATCAGTGATTTATGCGTCGTTTTGATCGATAACATTTTGCCATTTTTCTTGTAAAATCGAAATTTCGCGCCACTTAAGAAGTTCTGGGCGAAAAACTCAACACTTTTGCAAAAGCCTGATTTGATGCCAGCTCTGCCCCTAAGAAATTTCTGCAGAGCCTAAAACACGATTCTCGGACAGGGCAACGTGCTAGTAATCCGATGATGTATCTTAACTTCCCAGCCAAGCTCACAATTTTTACCGAGTTGGTGGTCTATCTTTACCATAATGGAAGGCAAAGCCCTTTCTACTGATCTATTCTGGCCGTTTTTTTTGATTCACCTGCTTCAATCAGAAGAGGTTCGAAATTGCTTGGCCAGCCAGTTTCAGGCATTTAATGAGCAAAAATTCCTTTTCAATCCCGCCAAACACCCGGCAGCTCCTTGGTGTGTCGGACTTGTCTTTAGAAATAGATCAATTCCGTTTTCAGCAGTGATTTACTTTGGTCCATTATTTTTTATTATTAATTCTTGTGAAACCTAAGTATTGAGCATCTACTGGTAACCTGTCTTTTGTAAATAGTTCGAAACATTTTTTTTTATCGATATTTATTTCCTTACCGTCTAAATACGTGGGTCTACCTATTTTGAAGTTTCATCGACTTTTTCAACTATAAGCCAGCCAGGTTGAGGTTCATCATTAACATTAATCCACATCATTAATTTCCCGAAACAACACGAGCAAACAAATACACTGCCATTCGCTCAAAAACTCATCACCATAAATCCACACTTTTTTTGATAAGCCTGCGCTAAATTTTTCTCATTAAAAATATAAAGCAAATATGACGGAAACGACCTTATAGAGATCCCATTTTTAAATAACTTTTAACTGAGGGAATCAGTTAGGCTATCATTATATGTAAAATGTTCTATGGACTCAGTCCTTTCAAACCCGCTATTGAATTATGGCTTTATTGAATTAGGATTACTGGAGATGAGCGCCTTATTGGGATAAAAAAAAATTACTTGATCCCCAACCAAATATTTATTAATAAATAAAATATTGAAATATTAGTTACTAACGTTGTAATTTTTTAAATACTATCGTAAATTTCAATAACAAGATAAGATAAATATAGGTACGTTTATAAATCATAAACTTAAAGGATTCATTTATATTATACATCAATGAATATAAAATTTCTCGTTCTGATTTTTTTTTTTTTTTTTTATATATAGATGTATGACTTTTTCTTTTTAGTAACTATAAAAACTACATATTTATAGTGTGTTTTGCTTGATGGTTTGAATAATTGAAAAAACAAAATTGCAACAAATTTTAACATCCTGATTTTAAATAATAATTGCAATACATTTAACTTAAATCTCTCAAACAATTTTAAAACCAGTAAAATATTTAATGAACATATCAGACTTGTCTCCTTATGACAAAGGTGTTTTGCAGCTTAATTTTGTTGGGCAGTACCCTACAATACAAATATTTTTTTTTAACTGAAATATTTCATAGATATTCAGCATCATATGACAGTTATAATACTATTAATCAAACTGAACAACGCATCTAAGTTTTGATGTTTTAAATGTTTCTATTAATACAAAAGATAAATTAATTTTTCAAATTAAATGAAACCTTTTACAAATGGTGGGTTTCAATCCTTCTTGTTTTTTCTAAAATACTAAAACTATTTTTCAGAAATTGTATCTCAAAGATTATATGATGTAGCAGAACCAGTTGTTTCTTTAACATAAGTTATTCGTCTACTACAAATACTTTTTTAAACTTTGGCTTAGGGTTCATCATTTTCTTCTGATTTGTACTTTTCTCGTTTCTGAAGAAAATTTCTAAAATTTCATATCATGAGAAGTATCGTAGATGATGTTTTTTTTTGTCACGTCCTTACCAATACTAAATGTTTTGATGCGACAGAGGACTGTTCCAAGTCGAAAAACATTCCCAAGCAGTATATTCAGCGCTCCAATGCGGAGGATACAACGTCCACCACACAATGACGTTGCTGGATAGTAAGATTGTGATGTTCTGAATCCAAACCGATGATCTGGGATTATTTGATGGAAACCTAGTTTAGGATACAAGAGTTTTATTATGAGTTTTTCTAGGATTTTACCCATGATTGGTAACAGAGAAATGGGACGTAAAAAGGATGAATCTAAAATAAAAATTATAATCAATTAAGTTCATGTTTTCATTTCGATCAATTTATCTTTAAACTACAAAATCAGCCGACTTGTCGGACTATCTCTAGTTAAAACTCCTCATCACCATTGATTAGGTTATGGAATTTGCCATTTTCTATGTTTGACTCTAGATTAATACTGTTCAAAAGGTCTAATATGTTTTCATTTTGATTATTATCTGCGAGGGAATTTGTCATGATTAAAGCCCGGATTTTCGTGCAACAAAAATTCTGAAATGTGCAATAAAAACTTAAAATTGTCCAAAATCGTGCAATAAAACTTAAAATCATGCAAAATAAAATGCAAATGATAAAAAAGGTTGAACAAATAATTCGCTAGATAGAATTCTTCCCAAAAAGTTGTTTTTATCTTAAAATTTATTGATCCAGTCCTTAGTAAGGGAGTAGTTAAATAATCATTATCTAAAATACAATAAGAACAAATCGTATATCTTTATTGTACGTGGTATACATAAGCTCTGTGTACATATTACTTAGGAGTATAAATATGTACGTTAGGAATGATTGAACTTTATTTAATTTCCCGTTAAGAAGGCAGAAGAATAAATTTGCTTTGTTTAAAGTGAAAATGTTTACTAACAGTAAAGAAGACTTAATTTAATAACTATATTTTACTTATTAAAAATATCCGTAAGTTAGGAGGAAGAGGCAAGATTTCTTGGAAGTTGGGAACCCGAGTTCCCTAGCTAAAGTCAATCTAAAGTTGTTCTTAAAATTGTTACTTTTCCAAAAACACGAAAGTGTTGTGCATTTTTTGTATTCAAACTGCAGAATGTGCAATTTTATGCAGTAACCCCCAAAACATGCAATTTTGTGCAATATTAAACTAAGGTAAATCTGGCCTAAACGTTCTAATTCGTATAAATAATTTGTCTCTGGTTGATTACGAACTTGCAACAAAAAGATGCAATTGCACGAGAATCCGGGCTCTAGTCATGATATAGGGTTTTCAGGGAATGGCCATAGTTTTTATTCCCTTTTATTTATTTTTTATTAAGTTTGTATTTTATTATTATTTCTGTTTTTTTTTTGTTGTTGTTTTTTTAACTTCCTTGAGGGTTTGTATTACTGAGTAGTTCGGACTATCAAGCTTTCGATTAAGCCTGAGTCCATTGCATTTATATAACAACCCTAATTATTGCAACCATTTTTTTTTTTTTTTTTTTTTTTTTTTGCAATTTGACTCATGGTTAGCAATAATAAATGTCATGAAAGGATTTCTATGTAAATAATATATGACATTATGAATTGATGGTCTTACTCTGCAACGCCTCGCCGCTATAATTATCCTGCTCAGCTCCGCCCTATAAACCCACCTGCTGAACTAAATTCCAGTGAAAGTGAACATTAAATAACTTCAGTATCATTAGACGTCTACTTTTATGGCCTTGTTTGCTTAAACTTAAACCCAAAGATGATATTAAAGAATACCACTTTTTGAGGTGAAGTTTATAGTTTATTTATTTTTGTACTGCTGTCGAATAGTGTTGGAAAATCATAGTTTGACCAACAGATTGAATGGTGAAAATTACTAGGATCTGTTACAAAATATCTTGCCACAACTTCTTCATGATAATCCACCTGAAGTTCAGCATAATATAATTTTCCAACACCCTGGTGCTCCTCCACATTATTCGGAAGCAGCACAAAAATTAATAAAGGTCTGTGGCATTTTTCTTCATTTTTGATCTAGTTTCACCCATTTTATTTCTTTTTCTTTACACTAAGAGAGACAGCCTATATATCCAAGCTGTCACAAGCTACAGGGGTAAATAATTTTTTTTTTTTTTTTTTAAAGAGGATAAATAAATAAAGATATCTATACAAAGAATACTCCGTTAAACGTGTGCAATTTATTATCTAAATAGGTTAATTAATGAATCCATGAAATCGAGCATTATTTTCCGTACTACCAAATGTTTAAATAAATTTGCATGTGTGAGTGAGATTTCTCTCCAGGCTAGGTACCCACCTTGGCCGAATGATATTTGTTTCATGCCGATCTCGCAGAAAGAATCTTGACACTCCCAGTCAGGTTAGATAAGATTGCCATCCTCAATGTAACTCGTTGAAGCTCTAAGAAACTACTGATCCGCATGCTTCCCTAGTCCCCTCTCCAATGCCGGTAGATCATTTTTTAATGTAATATCTACAAATGCAGTAGATTATGTAAATTTTAAATTGCTAATTCTTCTAGATCATGAGAGATATTAATCCTGTATGAGTTCAGAAGAAATTTAAAAAAAATTATGTAGTTTGGTTAACTATAATTATATTGGGAAGAAATTTTTTCAGTTTATACGATTCTTGGTTAAAGCTTGCCTTTAAATAATCACCATTCTGTTAATGAATTTTCTACTGTAATAGATAATTATTGGTCGATTACTTTCCCTCATACCTTTCTTCTTTAACCCATTTCATTCTCACTGTCCTATTGTGAGGACATTCAATTTAAATTTTTTTTCCCAAACACTAACAAGAGGAGGGACACACTCAGTCTCTCACGGATGTTGTTGGCAATTTGTTTGGAGGTTCCTGGTCAAAAAATATTAGACACGTATTTTGCCGTTCCGACCGATGGGCCCTAGAAGCCGAGAAAAAAAAATAAAATAGCATTAAAATAATTTATTTTTTATCTCGAGTTTAAAAAATGATATCGACATGATTCTTGCACCAAGATTTTTAGTTTTGATTACGGCTTTAAGGAAAAATACAGTCGCTCCATAGATTTTGGTTTAGGTTAATTAAATTCTAAAAAAATAATTAGTTTTTCAAGCAACCTACCTCTTAAGATTTTTTTACACAAAAATTGACATCAGATTCTAATTCAGTACCCTCAAAAACATTTAAAAAAAGCTTATTCAACAAAATCAAAAAATATCTTTTTTTTTCACCCTCTTCCAGGAAAATGAAATTTTTAAACCGATTATTGGTTGCATACCTTTAAATCGCCATTACTTTGTCACTGGTTGGTATCGTTGGAAAGAGGAGAGTCTCAGCTTTCTTTTGATGTATATAAATGTAAAATTCGATAAACAAAAACCTATTAAAAAAATTGGAAAATCCGAAAATTTTGATTTTTAACTTGAGTTTGAAACCAGATAGGATGATGAAACCAAATACATTTCAAGTGTATTACCACTCTATATTTTGTGTAAAAAAATAAAGTTGATACGTTAAACCGTCTATGCGTAATTCCAGGAACCTCTAAAAAAATTGCCAACAAGATCCGTGAGAGACTGGGTGTGTCCTCCCCTTGTAAGATAATTTTATTTGATTAATTACTATTAATTAATTAATAGCTTTATTATTTAAACCCTTATTTATGTCTAGTAATTTTTATAACACTATGGCAGAAGCAAGAAGCCTTTTACATAAACATATAAAAAAATGATTAAAATAAGAAAAAAAAAATTGGGAATAAATGAGTTAAGGCAGTGTTAGCTTGGTAGCGCTTTGAGTAGTTGACTTAATATAGTCAATCCTGGGTGACTCGAATTCTTTGATAAATTTTTCCCCCATTCCTTTAAGAGAAGCTTCATTTACTAAAAAAAAAAAAAAAAAAAAAACTGACAAAGACAAAGAGACTGCTTCGAAATAATTTCATGACAAATTTCACCTCTAAAAATTATACTTTAACTCTACTAAGATTTTTCTTGAACTTAAATCGAAATCCTAGTCTGGCTGAAGGTAGGTCATGTAATTTATGTTATTTCAGCCGAAAATTGACTTCGAGGTCTGGAAAATCTTGCATTTAAGCTAGGAACTATTTACCTTTTTATGCAACAATGTTTTGCCTATATTTAATTTTTATTGGTTTTATTTATATATGTTTTAGATTGTGTATAAATGAAGAATAAAATATATACTGATAAACAAACAATTCTCTATGTTTTTTTTTAAATTTTATCGGTTAATTTATTTATTTTCTAAGCAAAAGATAATTTTTCTTTATGTGTTTACGTCCCCGTATTCTTTGACCAGGGCGTATGGAAAATATTAGAATTATTAAAACATTAATTAAATAAAGGCAAGCAGTATATTAATATATTTATATATTATATAAAATTATATATATGATTTATTACAGTTTTGCATATCCTTCAAGAATTTATTAATAATAACATTAGTCCTATACCACATAAAAAAAAAAAAAATTTGTGAATTTAAAATTGTCTCGTTATTAATTTAAAATACTGCTTGCTTTTATTTAATTATTTTTTAATTATCTTAATTAATATTATTTATCCTGTTTGAAGTATATGGGGACGTAAACCCCTAACAAAGAATGAAGCTATCAGCCAAGAAACTAAAATAATCGATTATGTGGAATTTTTGGGTCTGTAAGTATGTATATTTATATTCACAGTAGCATCCCCACTCGCAGCATCGCCCGTACACATAACTAAAGAACCTATTACATAATTTTAACTAATAATTGAATCTTGTATTAAAGTATGCGATCGATCATTATATTTTTAATGATATTTACGAAAAGCAGTAACTTTTAACCTGGTCAAATTTGCATTGATTAGGTGTTTGAAGATTACGTAAAGCATAATTGGGCATCCAATTTTCAATTTTAATCTATGAGCTCGTAAACCAGATGGCCAGAGACTGCTAACAAACTGTTGCATATAATGGATTCTATTATCATTTCTTACAATTGAATTCCCATAAACCATATTTTTACACACAATATCAAAAAGGATCGGCATTGTGATTTTGTAATAATTTTTATTCGGCAGAAATAATTTTATTGATTCCATCTAGTTGGATTTTGATTTCTAACCATAAAATTATATGACATTGCGACAAACCTCGTTTCTGGCACTCAGCATTGTACATTTAAATTTTCATTTTTGTTAAACCTAGAACTATGAAAAGAAGTTAAATTTCAGTACGTTTCACGAAATATGTTTTTTTTTTAAATAACAATTTAATTGAAAATAAGTAAATTTCATTATCAATGTCAAACTCTATACAGGGTGTTCGGAAGATCGTTGACTAGAGAGGTATCTCGGGTAAGCATTTATACCTTATAACTTCGTTGTTTACTGTGATATCAACGCCATTTTAAAAACATAATAACGCATAAAAACAAACATGTTTTTAATATAATTTGGATTTGGCTGTTGTCCTTTCTCATTTTTTTTTAAACCTAAACTTGAAGTTCTTAATTTTTTTTGCATTTAACAAGATTTAATGCTCCCGTTTTTTTTGTATTTGTTTTTTGCATCAAATCTTTTTTATTTTACATGGAAAATGTATTAGTAATTACAGCAACAAAAAAAATGGCGTTGATATATCAGTATACAACGAAGTCATGAGGCATAAATGTTTGATTTTGGAAATTTTTACAAAAAAAAAAAAAATTCATTATAAGGAACTGTAAGACTTTGTATGTAGGTAAGTGACCTTAAATAGGTTAAAAATGAACCTCCCTACCCGAGATACCTCTTTGGCCAACGATCTTCCGAACACCCTGTATAACACTGAACCTTTGTAACGTTTCATGTAGAATAGCGACCGGCTCATATCGGTCAATTTTTAAACTTCACGATTATCCGCTGTTATCCAATTGCTTTTTATGTTTTGAATCGATTTTTAATAGCGAATTAGTTGGAAATCAGAAGATTTTATTACTGCTAAATCATCCTTGAATATTAAAGATGATGTGGTCAAACTTTGGTAGAGATTGGTTCAGTAGATTTTGGCGGTTAGTGATCTCAAACGAAAAATGGCTTGTGCTTATATTGTATTTTATATTACCTAAGGAGATTTAAGTATATAAGGAATATTAATCAGCAATGCTATCTCCCATTTATAATTTTATTTAAACAATTATGTTATGTAATTCTTTATTTGAGCGACGTTTCATGGCCTATACCACACTTTCAAGCCCTAAAAACATGAAAACACATATGGATAACATATGAAAATTAGCTATGATTACTTTTACTCTACTTTCATCCCAATGTACAATATACATATACAAATAAATTAACATTATGTCACCTCCAATCACTCTGACATAGTCAATGAACATAATTATTTTCGACTGAAAAGTCTCATCACTTGTTTACAACATTCGAAAAACATCATATCTGCAATAACTTCAAAACATTCTATTGTACATATCACTACTTTAGTTTTGCAAAATTTATTATAATTTTTACCGTCATTCAAATTAGTTATAATTATCTTATTGATAAAAATCTTAAATTATTATCTTGAAGGATCACATTCTACTTTCGTTTCTGCTTATCCATTTTGATAACTGCTTTCATATAGGTCCAAAGGTTGAATTAAATATTTAGTTTTTTTATCAACAGTGCATAATGGCCTCCCACTTATGTTTTGTCCGTTTTAAAATTCACTGTTTTGTCTATATTTTTTGTTATAAAAATAGATTCTAATATTTTGCTTCGTTTACTGTTTTTTTGATAAAATAATATGTCGTTTTATTAAAATTGTATTGGTGATTATTATTTATGGCATGTTGTGCCAATGCTGTCTTGTTGATATTTTTAACGTTTTTTGTATCTGAATTGTGCTGTTTGATTCTATTTTCCAGTTTTTGTTTAGTTTTACCTATATATATACTATTACATGTTTCGCATTCAATTTTGTAAGTTAAGCCTTTTTTTTGCATGGGGTCTATTTCGTTAGGTTAGGTCAGGTTGATTGTTTTTGGACACTCAACTTCTATGGTCTTTAGTGTCCTGGTTCCTCAGTTTTTTTTTTTGTTTTATTTATATTTTTTCGAAAAAAATTATATTGTTTCAAAAATGTGATAATTTTGTCAGTATTGTAATTGTTTTCTCCAAGCATTATCGGTAGTCTTCTTTCCAGCCGTTCCTGCTCAAAAAAAGTTTCGTACAGCGGGCATTCCTCGAGTATATGTCTGATCGTTAGTTGACACTGACAATGGCAGTATAAACATTTCGGTGAGACTTCCTTCATTATAAGATAGCCATGAGTAAGGCGAGTATGGCCAATCCTCAATCTGGTGATCACCGCTTCTTCTCTTCTCTTTCTCCGATGTGATGAATACCATTGTTTGATGTCGTCACCCTTAATTATTTTTAACTTATTATGCCATAAGTTTTAAATTATTAAAAAACTTATGCCTGGGTTTTATGCCATAATTCTATCCAAGTATTCCTGGCCAAATACTTTAAAAAATTGCAAACGTCCGAAGGGGTATAGATTGTTTTGACTTCCAACGAGGAGATGGCTGCTTCGTCTGCGGCTTCATTCCCTTTTATTCCCACGTGGGATGGTATCCAGATAAGTACCAAGTTCTTGGTATCTATTTTGTTATTCTTTCTATTTATAGAGTTGATAATTTTGTTTTTATTTATTGGGGCAGTTTTTTATTGAATTCGAATTTTTTGGGTTTGTTGATTATTTTATTAGTTAGTCCAGGTATGTATGTAATTTTATATTTATATTTTATAGGTATGTGGCTTGTCCTGTTATATGATAGTATATATTTTATCCTTGTATTTCAAATTCTCCATTTAAACGTAAATGTAATCTCAAGTCCTTTAAAATGTATCACTATAATTAAAAAATTCAAAAGGCCAACCTTTATGTGTCTTGCTAATATTTATTAGCCCAACATAAGCATGTCTCAAAGTAATTTCTCATTCCCTTTTAAGTTGAAGTTGTCAAGAGTCGACTGTATTACATTAATACCTAATGCAGAATACGTTACTTGAAAGTTCATCTCACGCCTACAGATCCAATCATGTCTCAATATTTATGGGATCTCGTGGAATTCGTCAGTGACAGTTAATTCTTTATGATAATCTTTGCTTTTGAAATCATCCACAGATAATTTTTCTATTTTTTTTTCTATCTGTATTTATTTCTTATTGTACATATTGTGTGAATGGATCCATTAAGCCATCCATATTACTTATTGCCCACTTTGGGGCAGAATATAATACTTTCTCAATTAAAAATTTATTTATTTAATTTATCAGAACAATTAAATGAAACAAATTATAATATAAAGTAGGATATTTGAAGGAGTAATTGAAAAATTAAACAAACCATATTTTTATTTTTTCAGAAATAAACATATTTAAATAGCCAGTCTCGAAAATTGCCTAAATTTCCCTCTAAATATCCTACTTTGTATAATATTCATCCAGTCTTTCAACAAAGGTCTTCAAAACAAATTATAAGGTTTGAAATTAGTAATAGTTTAAATAACATTTTATTTTTTTTAAATTCACAGCTATTTCAGGTACTTGTAACTGGTGAAAGTACTTTGAAAGTTTTTACACTAATAGATTACTCTTTCTACGAATGATTAGTTAGACACAATTTTCTGTCTCCACCCTCCCATTAGAGACCAGTGAATGGTCATACATTCACTAAACAAGCATGGCTTCACATGCACCATTAATGGTGGTAATAAGCTTGAAGTTAATATTTCCTTTTTTTTAAATTCATTTTTAAAAGAAATGTCGTTGTAACTCGATATTTTAATTAATATATCGTCTCAATGCCGTGTCATATGCAGCCATCTCAATTACTTTTAATTTTTAATAATATTGTAAAACTAAATAAATATAATAAATTATTAATTGGCTGGATTAGTGTTAGTTGCAAAAGTATTAAGCCTCAATTTACCATTCACATTTTCATGTTCCTATGTGTCATTTATCGAATCCCATTTGCGAAACGGATTGCACAACCTGGCCTAAAAACAGAAATTTCTAAATGACTTGTAATAAATGTTGAAGCTCACCGCCATCAAAGTGGTCATCAATGACTAATGAATGGTTTTCTTCTTCACGTAATTAGTCAATGATATCTAACCTTTCCGATGCCCCCGTTAAGAGGACCTCTATCCTGTGTTTTCATCATTTCATATGAAATTTTTAAATAAACTTGGAATCATTGATTTAATGATTAATAAAATGAATTAATACTATATTTAAAAAAAGCTCAATTTTTTTTATTTTCGTTGTGAAAAATCGGAAAAGTTGTGCTTCTTAATTAGGCTTTGAAGTATTTATGTTTTCTTCTTTTTTTTAAATGTAATTATAAGATTTTGAAAAATGATCGAAATTCTTCGTGATCAACTATATAGAGGACTGTCTAGTGAGCTTGAAATAAGATGTAAAAGGCTAATGAATTCTTTTTTTAATATTTATTTTTGTGATTTCTAGACGTTGTCACATATCTCACAGGTATTCTGAAATTGGGTGGCTTTACCCCAGTTTTCGACGTCAGTACTTCCTAGATACACTCTTATTTCAATCCTTGATAACAAAAAAAAAACCACCTATATTCATGACCTCCTTACTCTGTGCTGCCCCATCCACCTTTTAAATACTAGAACCCAACAACCCATCAACCTGTACACTCCTGCCTGCACATTGAACTGCATCCTTCGAAAAATCCTTTATTATCCGCAATTCCTTTTTATGGGATTCATTGCCTATCTCAATTCGTAAAAGCTCCACTCTTACATCCTTTAAACATCATCTATTTCTTCACCTCCTGGATTTTCAATCTTCCCAGAAAATGTAAAAAATGAATATTTATGTTATATACATTATAATAGTATTCAAAAGATGTAACCTTTTACAAGATTTCTTATTTATTTTGTAACTCATAATTTAATTATCAATCAATTTTTATTATTGTTTATTATAATTAATTACCTTACCCAGAGGATTGTCCTATGTACTGTAATCATATGTTATTCTTATCGGACAAGTTGTCTCAGAATATAGTTCATTTCCTTATTCTTCTTCATCAACTGAAAAGTGCACAGGTTTGACTTATCAAGTTCTTCAAGGGAGCCAGGGAAATGTTCCTTTTTCGTTTATATTTTGTGTAACATACTACAATAAATAAAACAGTGATAATATATTTAATACCTTCACACAACTATACTTATTAATATACGTTATCACTTGTTTACCCATTTAACAAGCGCTGCCTTATACGTCGGATAAGGGGGAGTCTACTGTATTTACTAATTCAACTCTTTGTTTGTTTTATTCCTATTCAAATCTCTATTAGAAAGTGTGGTTTGTTTCTTAATGAAATCGTCTTAAATAATAGAAATGTTTTCGTGTTTAAAATTCCTTGACATTTTTATTCAACCGCAAAATACCTTTTCTATCTGGTCTTCGGAGTATATAATGACCTTTCAGGGGCTTTGCGGTTAGGAAGACGCCATGAAGTGGTACAAGTTCTAGGTCTTTCAGGAAAATATTATTCGAAACCTGAGGGATTTATTTTATTAAACATATATTTGATGTAGGATTGAATCCATTATATAATACAAATAATATACCATTCATATGATTAAAGAGCTGTCAGCATATTACGCTGCATAACATATTACTCTGTGGATAACAAACTCAAGATATCTAGTGTCGTCTTGATCTCTCTACTTCAGTCTCGATTGATCTTATGGCAGTTGACTTGTTCTGATGTCGCGCTCCGTTCAACAAGGCCCCTCTACTAGAATCTTTAAATTCCTCTCATCCTTCTATCAGGAGTTAGAAGTATCAGGTTCAAATGCACTTTTAATGTAGTGGGTGCCAGCTTCTCTCGCAACCATCAACGCTTCTAACTGGCACATTCGCTGGCTTTAACTGCCGAAACTTCGTCTTAGCGCCATATTGTTAAGATTGTTTATCCCTGTTTTGTTTTTTTTATTAAAAAGCAGATATTTCCAATAGCCAATTTTATATTTTAAATTTTCCATCACATTTTACTGTGGAAAAGCTAAAATTTATCAAGTGAAGTACGTTCAGTATATTTTTTTCACAAGTACCGACATCGGATTCGAATTCAGCATTCAAAGGAACCCTTCAATACGAAATTTCATCCAAATAAAAAAATGAAAAATCGTAAGCTTCAAAATTTGCCTGACAAATGTATGCAACTTTTTTTTTTAATTGACAAAAACTTTAATTACGGTTAGACGGTTTCAGCGTATCAATTTCATATTTTAACCCAAAATATAGGGTAGTAATACGGATGAAATGTCTTTGGTTTCATCGTTCTATTTGGTTTCAAACTCAAGTTAAAAATCGAAATGTATTCCGGATTTTCCTACTTTTCCAATAGGTGTTTCTTCCCCTTTTGTTCATCGAATTTTGCATTTATACACACCAAAAGAAAGCTGAGGCTCTCTTCTTTCCAGCGATACCAATTGGATTTACGCGGGGTGTAACAAAGTAATGTCGATTTAAAGGAAAGTAACCAATAATCTGTTTAAAAATTTTATTCCCCTTGAAGAAGGTAAAAAAAATATTTGTATTTTTTGTTTTTATTGAATAAATGTTTTTGAGGGTGTTGAATTGGAATCTGTCAATTTTTGTGTGGAAAATCTATAGAGGTAGTTTGCTTAAAAATCTAATTATTTTTTAGAATTTAATTAACCTAAACCAAAATATATGATTCGGCTGTATTTTTCCTTAAATCCGCAATTAAAAATCTTTTTGCAAGAATCATGTCGATATCATTTTTTAAACTCGAGATATAAAATAAATAAGTTTAAAGCTATTTTTTTTGTCTCGGCTTCTAGGGCCGTTGGTTCAAACGGCAAAATACATGCCTAATATTTTTTGACCAGGAACCTCCAAAAAAATTGCCAACAAGATCCGTGAGAGACTGTGTTCTCTCCTTGTCAGTTAAGCAATCATTCCAGCATAAACCATTTAGCATCTGTCCATTCTTTATTATTTTTAGTGGAAATCTCTTGGGTAAATGTTTTTACGAACAAATAAACTCTAAATTGCCAACAAGATCCGTGATAGACTGAGTGTGTCCTCCCCTTGAGAATGTAAACAGACAAAGAGGGAGTTGGGTAGCAAGGTAATTACCTAGATGCCAATATTTGTTACTCAGGTAAATGGGCTGTCCCTTAGGTTTTCCGTATAACAACTTCTATTTTTTTTATTTACAATGATAAGTTTTACAGTTAGTCCAGTAAAATAAGGGTTTGCCGAAGAAAAAACTGCGGAACTTTTATTCTCAACGGATCTTTATGTTTCTTGGGGTGCTGAATCCGAATCTGAAGTTTGCTACCACGGCAACCATCGGCTTCATATTCAAAATCTCAAAAAAACGTCAAAAAAACCCCGTTATTTTACAAAAGTAAGTGATTTTCTGCGTGATAGCTTGTGTATTTCAAGAATTTTGATAACAGTTTGATATATATAGTCTAATTGTAAATTTAACCACCTTTTAGATTGAAAAAAATATTTTGAATCGGACAAATACTTTCGGAGTTATAATGATAAATGTGGAGAAAACCATGGATTTAACAACAGTACGGGTTTCTAGGCGTCTGGTATATTATATTATATAGGATATTATAACTCCGAAAGTATTTGTCCGATTCAAAATATTTTTTTCAATCTAAAAGGTGGTTAAATTTACTATTAGACTATATATATATATATCAAACTGTTATCAAAATTCTTGAAATACACAAGCTATCACTCAGAAAATCACTTACTTTTGTAAAATAACGTTTTTTTTGGCGTTTTTTTGCGATTTTGAATATGAAGCCGATGGTTGCCGTGGTAGCAAACTTCAGATTCAGGCCTTTTGGAGCCTTATTTTACTGGATTAAGTTGAATCCTGAGGGTAATAATAATAATAATAATAATAGCCTTTTATTGTCCGTAACTCAACAAATAAACCATAATTCAAATCAATGCAATAAAAATAAAAATTGAACATATTTACAAATAAGTCCACAATTATTATCATATTTACAAACAAAATTCTTCTGTGAGTTTGAACATGGGCCTTCCCTCAGGGAGTATAGGTCTAGACTTTCCCAGGTGACCAGCCTACTGGGAAGCCGGGTTCGCAATTTGGATCCACTTCTCTTTCCATATATCTCTATCCCTTGCCATTCTCCACCATAGTGGTCCGGCCTTCTTCTTAAAGAAATCACCCCATCCTATCAACTGTCTTCCTCTTCGCCTTTTGTAGTAATAGGGTGTCCAAACAGTCACTTCCAATGACCACCTTTTATCAGTTCTCCTTAAGATGTGCCCCGCCCATTCCCATTTTTGTTTCTCGATATTGTGAATTATATCTTTCAGGCCAGTCTTCTCTCTGATGACACAACTCTTAACCTTCTCCTTCCTACTTATCTTTATCATATTTCTTTCTATTGCTCTTTGCCAGCTTATCAGTTTCCTTGTTTGGGCTTTCGTTAGGGACCAAGTCTGACTTGGCAATGCAGGGTGACTTAGCTTCCTGAGGGTGCTAATCATTAAATCAAGATTTTTAAAAGGTCGAACATGAGATGGGACATCTTTACATTGATTTTGACTTTGGGAATCTTTAAAAAATAATTCATATTCCGCTCAAGAAATGTATTCTTTGTTATAACCGTTGACTGATATCAATAAAACTAGTTGCTTCAAGTATGTTATTGGCTGAATGCTGGAAACCTTTAATTTATGATTTTGCTCTAATCTAATCGGAGTTGTAACTTTGATCGAACATTTCCTCGCTGTTTAACTTTCTTGAAAGTGAAGACTCAATTATCTATTTTTTCTCAGGAAGAAAGGGGGAATGATACGGGCCACGACGCTTTTACTTTTTAAGCTATCAGCAACTTATTAGGCTTACAGATTGAGGATTTTGATAGTTTATAGGGTATGTTTAAACGAATGCTGCTTTTTTGGATCAAATTATTGAATATGCCAAACGAAGAACTTCCAAAAGTATGTTATAATAGATTAAAGCATCTAATGTACCTTTTAACTGGGTCTCTGAATTTATAAGATTGCTCTCCACCATAGGGGTTGATAATGTATAGGACATTCAGAATTCCGAAATAGTCAGAGTTCGTAGTCATGAACTTACAAAGACAATGGAAAACCATTTATAAAGTTTAGATGCGGAAAACGTTGCCGTTAACACGTATTACCGTAATATTTGCAGTTTTGGAGTGACTCAGCAATATTTATACTTTAACACCGATATAAATAAATTAAGAATTATCGTTCAGTTGCGCTAAGCAAGTTAAAGGATTGTGACAATAATACATAAGTAAGCAATACAAATTTAATTGTTTATCTAAAAGAGATTAACAAATAAATTATTATAATATATACTAAAATCACAGCAATAAGCAGATGTGATATAAAATATAATATAATTGGCAAGTCAGTCATGAGGAAGTTACCTTAGTTATGACTTGCTGTTACGGTTACTGTTATAACTTTAGAGATTTCAAAGCCAGCTCGGTATATGTATATATATACATATGTTTAGTAAGGTTCTTGATATAATATATATTATATGTATATATTGTATATGTATATATATATATTACATGGTATATTTATATATGTATGTATATTTATATGGATAGATAGGTATTCATCTTATATTTTATTTCATCACTCTTTGGATCGGTATTAAACAACAAAAAATAATTCTGCTTTTTTATTTAATTGTATCTACATCATAGTGCATTGCTTCGTAAAAAATCACTAATAAACTACAAATTAATTGTCCATTTAACTAATAATATTTACAATTGTTGTTGAACTTTTCCTTTTTTTTATTTTAAGAACACATATTTACATGAAACTATCTATATTTCATTATTACAGAAATAATTATAATTTAATACTAGTTTGTTACTTACGCTGATTAGATTAGTTTATATGTAATGATGACACTAAAATATCCTTTGTAACAGATTATGGAATAAATACAAACATTTATAATTTTTTTTTTTAGAGTCATTATCTGAGACACTACAGTAGTTTTATTGTTGAATTGCTTAATATCTCCCTGCCGTTTTAAAATCTCAATAACTTACATATTTTTTTTATCTGTGTATTTTTTTTAGAAATTTCATATTAATAATGGAAAATGATTAATTTATTTGTACTCAAATATTATCGTTATTTTAGCTTATTCAGAATTTATAAAATTTTTTAGAAATTTCGGTTTGATTCTCTCAGGTAACAGCCTTTTTGCGAATTACAGATATGTATTGCCAAAATAAAATAAATTTGTTATAAACATTTGTCTTTTAAATTTGTTCTATTATATGAACTTTTGTCATTATTATTTTGCTGTTAGCTCAGCCTCCACTGGATATTAACAGTGACGCAGCTGAGAGAGCAGCGCTGGGATCCCTTTGGGTCTAGCCAAATTGTACATATGAATGAATTTTTTGTATTTTAATTTTCATCACTAAATTTTATTTGTATTTCTTATTATTTTAGATGATTATAAGTAATTATTAGTTTTAATTGTATGATGATTGTTTCATTTTTATCTTTTATTATTATTAATTGTGTGTGTATGAGATTTTGTATATATGGTAGGAATGAATACATCATTAGCACTGTTACTTATTGCCCTTAACTGAGGCAGATTTTACATCTATTTTAATATATTTAATATTTAAAAAATAATAAAAATAAAAATAAATAAAAAAAAATTTTTCTCTTCAAGATTTTATGTAATGAAAAGAAATTATAATTACCTTAACGGATTGTTTTGTTTTGTTGTTTTTTTAATTAAAAACGTTAGTTTTTTTGGCTGTTTATTTAATTTATTTTTGTTGTTTTTTATTCGAAATAATCTGTTTATCATATTTTTTAGTTTTATGTAAATAATAGTTCCGACTTTCTTAAGCATAATTTAATTTGGGTTACACCGCCAGACAGTTAAGGTGAGACATGGACACTAATTTTGCTCCCCGAGTGTTTCTAAGCATTTAAATTACTTTTTACTATACTGTTCATTAAATTATTTGTACTTTCGATTGCTTAAATCAGTAAATATGTAAACAGGGATTGTTTACGTTATCCCACCTGCTAAAATGTTCCACGAGGGTATACCCAGTAATAGAAAAACCGGATTTCTCATTCGAAGATTTTACATATCTTAATAACGTCATAATTATTTATTTCCTGGAAATTGCGAAATCTGGCGACTTATCGCCAGAACTCAGGGTAGTATTTATGGAATAATCCCCAATCTTGCTTGATCATGTCTGCTGCTTTCTCAGCCACCATGATAGTCGGGGCGTTTGTGTTACCTCGAGGTATGGTTGGCATTATAGACGCGTCAACTACTCGAAGACCAGCCACACCGTAAACACGCAGCCTGTTATCCACTACTGCAAGAGGATCAGAAGGAGGTCCCATCTTGCAGGTACCGACCGGGTGGTAAATAGTCATCGTGTAATGTCGAGCCTGAAACAGAAGCAAACAAAACGTCACTTGCAAATCCTGCAACAACGCATTGAACAACGAGATGAGCCGACTAGTCGGTAAAACCAACTATTCGGCTGTTATTGTATTAATGTATATTTTTACTTAATTCAAAATTGATAATTTATATATATACATATATATATATATATATATATATATATATATATATATATATATATATATATATATATATATAGCTAAATAAAAGGTTCACGGGGCTGAGTTTTTAAAAAGAGATTTTATTGAAGTACATACATTATATCAAGCAAAAGCACAAACTTAAAGCCTATTACAAAACTTCGTGGAACAAACTGACATCATAACGGGTAGAGGCAGAGTGTCCCCGAGGAAGGTGGGGGTGCCCCTTTTATACAATTATCTAGGAGAGGGGATAGTGTACATTTATTTATTATTCCTTAATACCATTGGGTTTCTATAACTTCTCCCCCCCCAAGTTCCGAGGTCTCCGATGGAACAAATATCTTAGTGTAAATAGGTAAGATTCTATACAATAAAAATAAAAGGTTTGGACCTTATACATTTCTCAATACCTTTTACACTAAGTCATAACATTGCAATAGAAAATTCTATAAACAAAAGGGATTGGACCTTATAATTTAAGTTTATACAAAAATAAAAGGATTATAACTTGTGTACTAAGTTTAGGATTTGTACTCTTGAAAAATAAAAAGATTAAACCTTGTACGTCTAAAGCTAGGATAGGATTTTATACAATTGTCATAAACAAAAGGATTAGACCTTGTCCATTTCTTAATATTAACAATAAGCTTAAACTATAAAATGTTTATACATTACAAAATTCCTTACATGCTAAAGTACAATTTTCTTTATAACTAAAAGATAACAGGATATTTCTTAATACTAAACAATTCATATCCATACATTATTTAAACAAAAGGAAAATAAAATAAGAGTCTTTGAATTACTTTCTTCTATTACAAATACTACTTTTAAATTCAAAATTACACAACTAAATTAAAATATTTTAAATCAAAATAATAATTCAAACACTCTTCTAATTACAATTAATAATAATTTCAAAATAAAATATACCTTTCTCAATGATCAATCAAAATAATATTCAAGACAAAATAATAGTATCCTTCATGATAGTGATTTCAAGATATTAATTACAAAATAAATCGGACAGAATATTACTGTGAAATAAAATAATAATTTGAATGATCTTTTACATTATTAACATTGAATATAATATTTTACAACAAAATACAAAAGTCCGACTTTATTAAAATAACTACAGCATTGTCAATTTAATACAGATAATTCCTTCAATATAACATAAATATTACTCCTAATACCATTGCATTTATTATATTTAAAATAAAAGATTTTTAAAACATTTTTATATTGTTTAAATAAAATTAAATAGTTTTAATCAGAACCACTGTCTGAATCGTAATTATCTGAGACATCCGAAATATTCACGCGAATGGATTCATTATCGTCGTCCGAAATAGATTGTTTCTTTTTTTTTCCGTTTTTTCCTATTGGGCCTTTTAATATTGTCGATATGAGTTTTAATTGGTCTTTTGTCTTTTACTACTACATTTACTTTTTTAAATTTGTCTCTACTTTTTATTTTCGCTTGGGTATTTTTCAAATATTCTGTATCCCCTAATTGTTTCTGAATATCTAAAGGGTCTTCTCTATTTTTATTTAATTTTTCCGTCCTTGTCTCTTTTTCGTCATTTATTTTAGATCTAATTAGTTTATGTAATAATTGTTGGTCCTTATGATATTTTAATACATATTGTTCTGTCAGGTCGATGTTTTCGTTTGATTCTAATCTGGAGGTTCCAAAAGTAATTTCGTTAGGAGTTAATTTTAATTTATTGTTTAAGGTATTATTATACGCTATTACCGCTAATCTTAATTTTTGTTGCATCGAACATTTATCTTTTTCTTTTCCTATTATTCTCAATAATTCGTTTAGGGTAGAGTGGACTCTGTTCAATAATCCCAAAGAGTTTGAGTGGTTGGCTGAAGTATAATGTAAGGTAATATTATTTTCTTCGCAAAACTGTTTTACTAAATTATTTTTCATTTCCGTCCCTTGGTCTAATGATATTTGTAGAGGTGTGGGAAAGTATGTCATATAGTTAGTCAGTGCGTTACAAATATTAATTGCATTCTTTGATTGTAGGGTTTGAGCAAATAAATGTTTCGAAAATGTGTCTACTGCTGTGAAAATTATTGCGTTGTTAAAATTAAAAATGTCAATCATTAATTCCTGAAACGGTCTTTCTGGTGTAGGTGTAATTTGAAATTTGGTCTTTATAGGTTTTCGGTCATATTTCGTAACTTTACAAGTTTCGCATTTATTAATATACTCGGCTATTTTATTTTGCATCCCTGGAAAATAATATTCTTTTTTAAGTTTTTCGAAGGTTTCGTTTATACCCCTATGCTTTGTTTTGCCTAAATGATAATTATCTATAATTTCTATTTGTTCATTCGGGTTTTCGACGTCATTTACAATTTGTTTATATTTTTTCAATTTAACCGATGGATATTCCGTTTCTATTATTTGCTGTATTGTTCTAAAATAATCGTCATATAAATTTTCGGTTATTTCGTTAGGTGATTTACAAATTATCCCGTATGTTTTATTAGGTTCGAGTATTTGTTCTAATAATGAAGCGATATCTGATTTAGCATAAATGTTTAATTCGTATCGGCGTTTCCCAAATGGTTTAGTGAAATTAATTTTTGTATTTCCCCTTTTTATAATTATTTGATTTTTTTCTATGTTTATACATTTTTCGGGTTCACAAATTCGTACTTGTTCGTTACTAGATTCCTGGGAATGGATTGTCTCTAAATCGTCTTCCGGTGGTACTTCTAAGTCCTCTATTATCGCGTCATACTCGGAATTGTTTTCGTCCGCTATTTCCTGATTTAATAATTCTTCGACGTCCATTTCCTCCACGTCGCTATTATGATTCAATTCGTCGCTTCCCCTGGAAAGTGCATCGGCCACGTAATTTGTTTTTCCCTGAATGTGTTTGACTTCGAATTCAAATTCTTGTAATTTCCAAACCCACTTCATTATGCGCGTGTTACCATTTTTCATTGAAAAAATCCACGTTAAAGGTTTATGGTCCGTGCATAAAAGAAATTTTGTACCGTATAGATAAGGCTTAAAGTGTTGGGTTGCCCAAACTACCGCTAGTAATTCTTTTTCTATTGAACTATAATTTAATTCCGCATTTTGTAATACTCGGGACGCGAATGCTACTGGGTGTTCTATTTCATTTTCGTCTTTTTGTGAGAGCACGGCTCCGATGGCTTTATTACTGGCGTCTGTAGTTAATATAAATGGTCGTTCCCAATCCGGATAATTTAAAATTGGTGTGTTACTCATCATTTCCGTCAAAGTTTGACATGCTTCTTTAATTTCCTTTGTGCCATAAATTTTTGTTTTTAATGAATTAGAAATCGGTCTGGTAATTTTTGCGTAATTTTTAATAAACTTTCTATAGTATCCCGTCATGCCCAAAAATTGTCTCGTCGTCTTTTCATTACGCGGAATGGGGAAATTTAAAATTGCTTCTATCTTTTTCTCGTCTGTTTTTAATCCGTTTGGGGTTACGATGTAGCCTAAAAAGTTCAATTCGGTTTTAAAAAATTCGGTTTTATCTAGTTGTATTGATAGGTTATGTTCTTTTAGGGCTTCAAATACTCTTTTTAAATCTTTTAAATGTTCTTTTTCGTTTTTTGAGTAGACTATTATGTCGTCGATGTAAATCATAGAATTGGGGATATTTTGTATCATCATCGTCATCGCTCTCTGAAAGGTTGGAGGTGCATTACACAAGCCAAAAGGCATACGTAGAAACTCAAAATGCCCATTTTCGGTGGAGAACGCGGTTTTAGCTATTGAATCTTTATCCATTTCGATTTGGTGAAATCCCGACGCGAGGTCTATGGTGGAAAATATTTTCGATCCCTTTAGTCTATTTAATAAATCTTCGATATTCGGTAGGGGAAATTTGTCTTTTACTGTAGCCTGATTTAGTTTCCTGTAATCGATCACCATTCTAATTTTTTTCTGTCCCGACGCGTCTGATTTTTTCGGTACGATCCAAAGCGGAGAATTATACGGCGATTTGCTAGGTCTTATGATATTACTTTTTAATAGTTTTTGAACTTCATCATTAATTTGTTTTTTAAATTGTTCCGGGTAACGGTAATTACGCGTATAAATTGGATTTTCATTTGTTGTTATTATTTTATGTTTTATTAATCCTGTAGATTTTAAATTCTCGTCGTCCCTTTTTAATACTTCGCCATGTTGGCTAATAATTTCAATTAATTCTTCCTTTATTTCCGGTCTAATATGTTCGTGGCGAATTAAGTTTTTTATTTCGTTTTTATCATTTATAAAAAATAAGTCATTTTCTAATTTGAATTTTTTCTTTTTAAATTTTAATTCATTTTTTTCTAAATTAATTTTTAATTTTAGTTTTTTCATTGTCTCGTAGCCCAATAAAATATTAAACCTTTCGCTAAATGGAAATATTAAAAATTTGACTTTTTGATTAATTCCTATCAGGGGCATTAGGTCAATTATCACGCTTTGTGATCCTTCCGCCGTTCCCGTAGGTGTTCGAATTGCAAAATCCTCTTTAGAAATTTCCGAGAAATGTGGAATGTGATCGGGGTGTATATAATTTTTTGTGGCACCCGTATCAATTAGCCATTTATTTCCCATACTATCAGTTAAGTTCGGTAAATCGTTATTTAAGTTTAATTCGTGAATTTCTATTTGTTTATCCTGTTTAGAATTTAAATTGTTTATATCCGGTCCGGAGGTCTGCTTGTGCTCGGGCCTAATTCTAAAAAATGATCCTGTCTTTTTTCTAATGATTCTATTCGCTCTTGTAATAATTTTATCTGTTTATCCTTTTCCTCTTCTATTGTATGAACCCTATTAGAAACAGTTCTCATCGAAACGGTGTTAGAATCTATTTGCGGTTGTTGGTAATTTTGCCTAATATTTCTAGAGGGTGGTTTATTAAAAAATCTATGTTGCGACTGGGGGTCCCATGGTTGATTATAAATCGGAGTAGTATATTCAATAGCTCGCTGTTGTGGCCGGAAGTTATGTTGGTTGTTATTGTTATAAGAATTAGAGGTTGGACCTTGTTCGTGCTGATACTGTTGCTGTCGGTAGTGTTGGGGATTATTATACGACGCATATTGCTCGCGGTGGTACTGATGGGGTCGGTAATTTTGATAATCATGGTGGTTGTTAAAATTTGGTCGGTACTCTTTGTTTTTAAAATTATTTTCGAAATTTTTCTTTTTATAATTATTTTGAGTTGGGTTATTTTTATACTGTTTTTTATCGCCATAAATTCTATGTACGATATGAGCCGCGCTGTTTCTTAGTATTTCTTCTAAATCTTCTAACGAATCAAATTTAATGTGATAAATAAAATCTGTCAATGCCGGATGTAAGCTATGTACTGCGTGATGGGATATCTGTTTGTCATACCTATACATTTCGTCCTGTTTGTTTAGGATCTCATTGTCTGAATAAATACGTGCGTATAAATCGCATCTTTTTTGGCCCAGTCGTTCTAAGAAATCGAGTGGGTTCTCGTTATGATAAGTCCGCGTATTTAAAATTTCTGAAATTAATTGTTCCCTAGTTCTCGTGTCCTGATATTTTCTTTTTAAGAATTTTATTATTTCTTTGACGGTATTAAATTCTTTGTCATATACGGCGACTTTAGCTTTACCTGTTAATTTATTTAAAATTGTTAAAACTAATTTTGCTTGATTTGTATTTTTATGAGTATTGTCCTCTTTACAATATAAATTATATAAAAATTCGCTATTTCTGATAAAATCAACTAGTTGTAACGGATTTCCGTCGTATTCCGGGATTAATGCTAAATCGTGATTTTTAATTTCAAGAGCCATATTAATATCTTCTTTTTTAACTAACGTTGAACCTGTTATTTTTAAGTTACTTAATTTTTCTTCCAAACCATTCATAAAGATAAATCAATATTTTAAATTATTATACTTATTACTAACTTATATTTAAATTACAAAATTACTTAAAAATAAAAATAAAAATAAAATAATTATACTTTTTCTTGATACAACGATGTCTTCGTTGTCTTCGATGTCTTCTCGATGACTTCCTCCTTTAGCTCCTTCCCGTCGATTCCTTAGCAAAGAGGTTGAAGGTCCTTCTGGTTAAGGTATTGGAATACCAAAGCGCTCCCAAAGACTTGAAGATCTGCTGATGTATTAGTACTCAGCTCCCAATCTTCTCATGCCAGTGGAAAGAGGTCTCGCTGTTCTGTACCTGAAATAAGATAGAACTGCCGCGAAGTTACGTTAACGCTTCCAAATGTCCCTCCGTTCGGGCGCCAGCTAAATAAAAGGTTCACGGGGCTGAGTTTTTAAAAAGAGATTTTATTGAAGTACATACATTATATCAAGCAAAAGCACAAACTTAAAGCCTATTACAAAACTTCGTGGAACAAACTGACATCATAACGGGTAGAGGCAGAGTGTCCCCGAGGAAGGTGGGGGTGCCCCTTTTATACAATTATCTAGGAGAGGGGATAGTGTACATTTATTTATTATTCCTTAATACCATTGGGTTTCTATAACTATATATACACATTTATACATAAATAACATAGAAATATGGGATGGTATCATTACGGGAACATTGTATATCTTAGTTACTGTTAATAAAAATAAGTAAATATAATTTTCTTTTTAACTTCAATGGGAGTCTTGGGCCAAAAAAAAAAAAAAAAAATCTTTTTCTATACTGTTTATATTAAGAATGTTCTCTATATTAACCTAAGGAGGTGAATCAGCTATGTAAAGGTATCTCAATGTATTTCTGCAGGTATCTCTATATACATTGGATGGCGGGCACAGGAGAATATGATGTAGGCTATTAGATATATATTGCTTACAGGCACTGCGGATTTCTTCAACTTGAATAGTGAAGATGTATTTTTTAAATATGTACTTATAGCGTGTGGGTTTAAAATTCTTTAACGGCTGGAATATCGTGTTTTGTGGATGCAAGTATTAAAAGTTAGATACTCTTCTGGAGAAAAATCCAGACAACTAAGAGTTCTGTAGTTGGGTTAGTATTTGAATTTAGAGCTCTATTGATATCATGAGACAGAAAATGATTTTCTTTTTTTTCTATAATATTCTTCTTGTGGTTTTGCAGTCCCGTTCTTTAGATATCATTTGGTTCATTGAGACTATTAGATGCTGTGGCTAGATTATGAACTTGTAAGACCCAGTTAAAATCAATGTCAACTTCTTGCATATTTTCTAATCAAATAGAAATCTTACGTAACCTACCATTTTTTTTTTTTTTTTTTTCTGTGTCATAATTAAAATATATCAATTCTAAATTGAAATATGAAGGCTAGATTACGAAAAGGAAACTTATTTTATTAATTTACATACGTTTTGATTTACAATTACTTGATACTTTGGTGTTTTATGTATAAGTTTATACGATATAAGTTTACACACGATATCTTTTTCGTCATGATTGAATTCCAAATTTCACAATTAACTATCTAAGAAAAGTAAAGTAAACTGCTGACTTTTGCTTTAGTTTTCTTTAAAAAAAGCGCTTGTTTACCTTTCGGCTTCTTTTTAAAAAAAACAGAAAGAAAGAAAAATAGATACATGTTTTGCCGGCTATAAACGAAGCGCCGATGTCACCCGAATCCCAACGGAAGCAATGATCGGCTGGTAAAAAGTCGTAGTCGGCCCATTTCTTTTAGAAGTTTAATGATGCAGAGATTTTGTAATGACTAAGTTTCGATAAAACGTAAATGATTGCTAAAATCCTTCAAATGGTATGGCGACAGTTAATGTCTCGCAAATACCTAATGAACGTCCAATGACGCTATGATTGGAGATGATTAATTAGCAAATTTATTGAGTAACTGTTGGCGAAACTTAAACTGAATCCAATAAACAGCTTATCACAACATTCTTTTTTTTTATTATTATTGTTATTAGTTTTAAGTGTAACTCTAATGATTGTGAAATCAAAAGGATAGAGGCCGCAGACGTTTGCAAAAAAATAAAATAAAATAAAGGATCAACCGCCATCATGTTCCCCCCATGTTAGAGTATCCTCCTTATAGAGGCTGGTTGTGCCCCAGGAGGATTTCCAGCGCCCAAAGTCAATTAGTGGCCAAAGTAACAGAAATTAAATGTCCTATCTTCAGCCGAATCAGGATATCGATTTAAGTTTAAGAAACATATCTATAAGGTTTAAATATAACTTTTAGAGGTAACATTTTTAAAAATGTCATCCGTTATTTCGAATACAGCTTCTTGCTCTCTTTTTCACAGCCCCTAAGGTTATTCCTAACATCAGACGATGCTGTAATTTGGAACTGGCCTATAGAATCCTTGTTTGTAAAACCGCAATGCTGATCACTACCATAGTAGCTAAATGCATGCGCTTTTTATGCAACACATAAGAGTTGCCATCATCAAGTAGGTGTATCGACATACTGAATTATAATCTCCTCCCTTCTAATCTAATAATGGATTAGTTACCCAATTTCCTGATATGTATAGCAAATTAAAACACCATGTTTTTCCGGTTTCAAAAGTGAATTTCTCCATGAAATCAACGAGCAATCGTAAATTTGATCATACCTTTCGAAAGCTCGTTAAATATGCAAGTTTTTGTAATATTTGCAGTTTTGTGGATTGTGTTTTTCTTAAAACGTTGAGCGTTGAAGTATTTTAAGAAATTGTAACTTTCCTGTATATGTTGAAGATCAAGCCAATCTCTAGGTCCTAAATTAGTAAAATTTAAGGTTACATGTGATCTTATAGGAAATTTAATGCTCAATTAAAAAAATGTGGACAAAATTTGAAAAATTTTTGAGCCATGTGGAGATATTACAGCTTTAATGGCAAAAAAACGTGGGTTACCCAAAAAAAAACCTTAGAATTATCATATGTCGGCAACGGATTGGAATAGCAATTAGAATAAATGCCGCTGGCATTTTTCTTTCACTTTTCGTCTACTATCACATTTTTTTTTTTTTTTTTTTTTAATTTATTTTATTTATTTTTTTATACTAAGAGGTGCTCACTCTATATAAACTAAAATAAATAGCTGAGTATGTTTTTTAACATAAAAATTAATACAAAGTTAGTTGTTGTTGGGATCAGTAAAAAAAAAAGAAAAGCACTGATTGATATAAACAAACATATTTAACACCATACACCATACTATATTTAACACCATAGTTTGTATTATACATTATCATCTTTAAATTTTACATTTCATCCAATCTACCAACATAGCTCTTTAAAAATTCATATCGTTTACGAAATTGGTTTGGGTCTACTTTCTCTAAGATCTTAGAAGTATTTTTTAACCTATTGTGAATTAATGTAGTATTTTTTAGGAAATTCATTTGAGTTGTTTTGAGAACTAGCAAATCAGCAGATATAAAAATGCAGCGTTGCAAGATTGCTTCTAGTTGAGTGATCTCGGCAATATGCTGACGTACATTCAGTTTTTTTCAATTTATATATTTTAATATTCATTAATTTCCTAGAATTCGTATTACTTACATTTCTTTTCTAAATTTATTGTAATGAACTTGAAAATTTTTGAAATTAATAATAGAAAAAAATCTGTATTTCTAGTTACATTGAATCCTATTTAAGTTCCTAAATTAATGCCTGTCATGAACTTCCTAGTTACAAAGTAACCAACAAGTTGATTAAGTTAGAAATTATGTAACAAGTGAATTAAGTTACTGGTTAACTGATAAAGTTAACAAGAAATAATTATCTTAATATTTGTTAAATCAAAAATTATTGTACTTTAAATGAACCAGTGGGCGTCGAACCCTATAGAATGGAAAAATATTTCATTCTATTTCAGTGTCAATTTATTCTTCGGGCTTAGCAAGCTTACTACTTTCACCCCAAGAATTTATTTCAATTTCTTTCAGTGTCTAGAAGGCTTTACGAAAATTCAGTGTCAATGTTTCAATAAGCTTTCTGGTTTTAAACCAAGTGTATTTATTTCGTTCATAAAAAAATATTTGATATTAGATCGTTTCATATAAAATTTCAGAAATTAATTGTTGAAATAGTGGAGTTGTGGTTTTTCTACGTTTACGTTTCCTCTTTTTTTGGTAGTATTTACTAACACTCCCAATTGATCGCACATTGTTTAGTATGCCATCAAATATGACCCTGGAATATTTTTTTTATGAGTTCAAACTTGGACACCCGGCAGCCCAAGCTGCAAGAAACATTACTACTGCGTTCGGGGAAAGATGTAACGATGCCACGTAACTCTTGCAAAAAAATAAATTTACATTAAAAAAATTATTGGTTTCTGTGTGGTAGACAATGGCAGAAATAATTCATTTTTCTTTTTTATTGTAAGAATTCAAAGCCTAAAAATGGCGAGATCAAGATGAGTAGCATATGATGTCATGAAAATGTCCCCCTTGGTTTTGTCTCCGTCATGCAAGGAATAGGGACAGTTATTCAACAATTGTTGAGCAGGCCAAGGGTAACTTTATACAATTGTCATTCGTCATAATCAAAACGAATATTCATTTAGATATACTAATCAAAAATGTATCATTAAAATATTTTTTTTTTTTTTTTTTTTTTTTTTTTTTATACAGCCTATGAAGTGTCTTGGTTTCAATACTTGGTAAGAAAGTATTGTTTCGAGATGAACGTTTGTAGAAGGAGCTGATGCAGTCAATAATCACGTTCAACCTACATGTTCCTCCAATCCACCTTATAGAGGCTGAGTGTGCCCCAGGAGTCAATTCACGGCTTCAACTAGGATATCGATTTAAGTACAAGAAAAATGTGCGTTGAGTTTAAATAAAACTTTTAGAGTAAATTTTTGTTTACAATTATTTTGAGTCTCATATTTTTTCGGCTTGATAGGGCTAATTCGAGGGAACGTAAGAGAAAACCTTGTCATCTAAGAATTTGAGTGACCTAGAATTAACTGTATTGTCACCTTTTTAAAGCATTGAGTAGAAATGGTTTTCGATTCTTGATATATAAATAATATCGATATTGTTCTTTCAAATGTCTGTCATATCGATACGTATGTTACGATATGTTATTTTCTTTATATCATCAAAATTCAACATTCAGCTATATGTATTAAAAATAATAATAATAATAAAAATTTATAAAAAAAAAAAAAAAAAAAAAAGCCTAGTTATAATAAATTTCTCCCTGAATAATCTGCTGCGTGTTCTTAAAAAAATTGATTTAATATCGGACGGATGTTTGAGTTATATTTTGATCAAACCGATAGAATGCTCTCATAATTTTAGTGGCATACCCGCCAATGGGTTTGCCTAATGGACTTTTGAACCTATCAGTCTTTTTATCACAACCAAATAAACAGTTGATAAAATTTCAAAATCTTTTTTAACTTTTTCGTTCTTCTGATCAATTTACGTTTTAGAATTGACAGGATCATTATCATTAATTACATAAATTAATAATTAAATTAAATTTACAATTAATGAATATCCAAAATGAAGTTGAGAGAAAATATGGGTTTCAACAGTGACTTTTTTCATTCATACCAATATAGCTCCTGAACGGTAGGTCATAGCGACAAATGTAAAAGAAAAATTATTCTCCATAAAATATCTGATCAGGGAACTGTCGGCAAATTTTCATCGGAGCAATACCTACAAAACTAGAGCGTTACATTTTTGAAAGTAAATAATACGTTAAAAAGAAAATAATATAGATCTCCAGTCAAAAGACATATCCACAGGTAGCACTTCAATAAAAGTTCTATTTGAGAAGGTCCCGAGGCCAACTTCTTTTCAGACGCCTCGGAGAGTTGTCAGGAATAGAAAAGGAAGCAAGTTAGGAGACTAATGGATTCGAATAGTTATGGAATTTACTATGAAAGGATAGGTATTTGGTTTGCATCAGCAACATATGGAACATTGAGGTCTTTATGGATGAGTTTTTTTGTGACAAAATAAGGAGCATTAAGGATTTTTCAAAGGATTTTGGACTGGAAGAATTGGATACGAGATGAGTTAGATGGTTTAGTGGAGCCCCAAAGCTCAATTCCGTATGTCCAAATAGGTCTAATCACATTCATGTAAATAAGTATTTTGTAGAAAATCGGTAGTTTTGAACATTTGTCTAGTAAATGTTGTTGAAGAAGTTAAAAACGATGAGCAGTTTCCTTTCGTTTTTGTCTTGTATGTGGATTCCAAGTTAAACGTGTGTCCAGTTGGAGCCCTAGATAGCGGATCTGTTCAACAGGAATCAGTGGTACGGAAATCGATATTTTAAATAAGGAAAAGCTTTCTGTGCTAGAGACAGGGAACAGTTTGCCCGAAATTGAATTTTCTGAGCTACCCCGCTCCCTAAAAACTATACTAGCTTATGTTAAAACCCATCATGATGGTTTTTGAAAGAATTTCAATGGTTTATTAAGTAAAACATGTATATTATATATATTAGCATAAATGTATTACAAACCTGACACCTCCAATAGTCATCGGATAGAAATGGATACTGTTCACATCCAGGGCAGATGATGTCGTGGAGCCTAGGATTGTAGCGACTCATTGCATCTGTCTGTGTGAGGGCATAACCCAATTTCGCCCCTTCAACCTTGATCATAAACATCATTTTTTATTAATAACATGCATAAGAATCACATAAAAAATTGTAATATTAGTAGAACTTATTCTCATTATCGCCACATTTCATAACCTTTCTTGTTATTATTTTCCGTAAAAATAAAATAAAAATATGAGTAATGGTTATATTTAGGTAACTAAATACACTGACTGGCAAAAAATTCCACTCGATTGATTTTTTGATTTTTCTCTGCTTAATGTTTATTTATTTATTTATATTTATTTTTATTTTTTTTTCTGGGTTTACTTCCTTTTATACTTAAGCTAGAGGATATGAAATGTAATAGGATTCTTTAAAATGTTAATTAAATAAAAGCTATATATATAGCAAATTAAGTTAATAAAAAATTTTTTGGATTATTAAAACTGATGAATAATGAATAAACCTAGATTTTTAAGTGGATTTATAGATATATAGATTTTTTTTTAAATTAATTTCTCTTCAAGTTGAACTATCCATCAACTTTTTATTTTATTTTTTTATTTTTTATTTTTCATTTTCTCGGCTATAGGTTACATTTTTTTTTTGGGGGGGGGAGGGGCTGTTTATGTCACCATATTCTTTAACCAGGGCATATGAAACCTAATAGAATTATTTAAAATATAATTAAATAAATTACCAGTCAAAATAAATTTCAAGTAATTTTAAATTTTCGAAGTTAATTAATATTAATAAAATTAATATTTTTATATCCGCCCCTTGTGTTTATTACGTCTTGCATTCGATAGGCTATACGTCTAATTAGAAATAAATTCTTCATAGATTTTGCCCATCTATTTTTTTTTTTTTTTTTTTTTTTTATGCTTTTATTAATAGAAATTGACAACTGTTTTACAAATTAATTTAAAATTCCGTAACTTTAATTTTTTTAAATTATGCTTGATTTTATTTTAATTATGTTTTTTATAATCATAATGCGTTTTACATGCTCTAGTTAAATCATGGAGACGTAATCACTTAAAAAAAAATAAAAGTTTTTAATGAGAAAATGAAAAAATAAAACCTGGTGGAAATTTTCGTCTGTCAGTATTCTACGATTGGTCAAGGTCATATTCTTACAAAACAAATAAATAATGTTTGAACATTTAACATTGAATGGATAATTACTCAATAATAATTTATAATGGAACATTTTTAATGCTACCAAATACGTTATTTAAACATAATATTTTATTTTTTAATAATTTAATAGCACTCTAGTCTATTAAAAAAAATTAAAAGCTTTAAAAGGATATCTAATTGATAAATAATTTGCAACTCCTACTATACTTACAAGGGGACGTTTTGAGTTATAACTCACAGATTTGAATGCTTATTTTTGTGTTGGTAGTAGGGACCTATAATAGTGCAAAACTAGAGATACAGCCCCCAATGGGCATTAAAAGCCTACAAAATAATAAAATATGAAAATCACGTTGTTTTTTTTTCTCAGCTCTCAGTCAAGATAGAGAAATTATTCTTTCACGTTTAATTGCAGTTATGTATGCTAGTTGATATAAAAATACTTTCGTTATGCTCAAGACACTACCCGGCTATAGGGTGCTCAAAAACTCCAAACAAATTACAAAATTCCAAGAAAATCCGCTGTAAATCTGTGGAAATTTTTTTTCATGAACAACTGACCTCAGATCTCGATTTAACGCACCATAAAACTCTTATGTGTGAAATTTTATCAAAATAAAAAAATATAGATTTTTTAGCCATTTTGAAGAGGTTAAAATTTTGAGATTTCATCAACAACTTCTAAAGGCCATAACAACCGATTACAATAGTAATAGCATCACTAGAATCAGCATACATTCTGATTTTTATCCATGCATATAACATTGGGATTACTCCAGATCTTAGTGGACAAAAACTGATGTGAATGAAAAAATCCGAGGTCAGCTATAACTTGAAATATCTCAATAATTTGGACTAAACTATGCAGTTTTACGGCTTCTAAATGACCTTAAAATTTGGTTTTAATCAGTGGCGAAATGTGTGAGATGGCGCAAATTATTTACATTTTTTTCAGAAATTGACAGCATCATGACTTCTAAAATCATACAAAATTTTTAAGGTAAAAAAAAAAAATTTATTTTTGATTTCGACAAAATTTAGTTTTTACATGTTTTTTGAGACGAGGAATCTGAAAATAATATCAGTTTTTAGTTTAAAAATTTTCCTCACCCATATTTTTATTTCAAATTGCATTGAAACCCTAAGATTGATGAATAATCTAAAATTAATATCAGGTTTTGGTTAAAAAAAAAAACTACCCTTACATTACATTAAAAAATGATCTTATTTGAAATTTATTGTGTAAAAATAAAAATAATAATAGAAATAGATCATTTTAAAACGTCCTATTTATATAATATAGGTGAGAAAATTTTGTAAACTAAAAAACTGTGAGTTTCATCTCAAAACGTCCCCTTGTAAGTTTATTAGAGGTTTATTTTTATATATATTTTTTTATTATTATTTATTTTATTTTTTATTTTTTTTCGGTGGATTGATGAATTCTTTGCCACTTCTTTGTTTATTCGAAGACTAGTTTCGAATGATAAATATTTATCATCATTTCTAAAAACATTCGAAAGTTCAAAAAATCAGAAATTTTACTTGAAGACAAAAATCAAATGCTGATACCCACCTAAGGAAGAGAAATGAGAAGGGTTTTATTTTGCTTAAGGTTTTAAGTTAACTGAAGTGAAATAAAAAGGAGTAATTAACTAATTGTAATTAATAAATAGAAAATCATATAGGTTTTCCTAATGACTGGTCGGGTTTTTTTTTTTTTTTTTTTTTTTTTTTTTTTTTTTTTTTTTTTTTTTTTTTTTTTTTTTTTTTTTTTTTTTTTTTTTTTTTTTTTTTTTTTTTTTTTTTTTTTTTTTTTTCTGGATATATTTATTTAGTAATTTAAAAAAAAAAATATGGTTTGGTAGTAAACGATTTTATTTTTTCCAGTGATTCATTCATGTTTAGTCTCAGACCATTTCCTACGTGATGTATTAGTGTTACTCCCGAATCTTTGTTGAATTTATGATTATTTTCGTTTAAATGTACAATCTCAATTGTCCGACACCCCATGTAATCCGGCCCTCTCTATGAAGCTTAATTGTAATTTTAAAAATTCACAGGAAAATACGATATTAAGGCTAGTGATGAATAGCTAGATAAATTTCAAAGTCGTATTAGAATAAGGTTCCTGGCTATTGTAAAAGAAAAAACTGTCATCAGATCATTCTACTGTCAAACCTTGCCAAGATAATTTTGCGTTTAAAATTCAAGAGTTGGGTCGAAAACAAGTCTACAACGCCCACGAGAAAAACTAGAAAAACTACTACCCTTTAGTGTACTTTCGAACAAAATTTTCTTGCATAGGAAGGAATATTTGGCTCCCGTCTGAAAATTATCAAAACATCGTCTGACTTTCATGTCGTGTGCCATAAATTAGATCTGCATAAATATATATTTTTAAATTTGTTGAAAATGTTGGAATTAGCATTTTTAATGTGTTTTTTTTTTTTTTTTTTTTTTTTTTTTTCTTTACTTTCCATAATCCGAAATTTTCATTTACCTGCCACTCCTCAGGTCCCATATATGACGGGTTATCGAGGCTGTACTGTATTGCGAAATCGGAATTCAGAGTTTTATTATTGTATGTCCTTATATGTTACTTTAATAATTAAAATATTTTTAAAATGCCATTAGAAGTGTAAAATAATTATCAAATGATAAGTATATAGACTATATCAGTGAAGCAGATTTTAATACTTTTTTCAATAAAAACAGTTAAAAATTTTATTTGAACAATTATTTAAATGTTAGACATTCATCTTCAGTTCTGAAAACAAACAAATATTCAAAACATCTGTTCTTAGCTATAAAGATTATATATATTACATTTAAAATATGTAAGACAAGAAATCAAACATTTTGGTTCCCACCTAAAGAGAAAAATGGAAGGACATTTAAAAGAATGCTTTCATTTCATCATTCTGTGTAGCAAAGTGCTGATTTTTTATTCGATTAACATTGGCAATCAGGAGTACAGATTATGTTCATTATAATAATGTAAAATGTAAAGAAAAAATTAAATGTACGTTGGGACTCATCAAGGCTTTAGAAGAGAAACATATTGACATAATTGCAAATTATTTAGCGATTTCATATTAACATGATCCTTCTATACATGCATCCGTTCTTCAACTGGATTTAAAATCGATTAGATAATCGTAATTTTATATTAAAAATACCTGGTAATGAAGTATTGTTACGCGATCAGCGATTATATTATACCTGGTATAACCGCTGGTCTCGCAGCGTACTCCTCAATCGCAAGTTTGGTTTTTTTTCTCATATAAGGGTACACACTCACTCATATACAAGTAATATTTCTTACCAAAACGTCCAGATCGTGTTCATCCTGGAAGTAATTAGCGTAGATGAGAGGTTTAGAGTTCGGGTTTGAGTCCTTGAGGAGTATGTATCCTTTACTTCTTGGCCTCAGGAGGAGGGGCAGGATGGTGAAGGAATCTTTGTACAATATCGGCTCAAAGACAGTGGCGTAGTAATCGTCAGTCAGCCCGTTATTGCGCCTGCCGAAGATACCACCATCAGAGTTGTCTCCAGAAGTGGCGAAGAACAGTTGGATGTCAGGCGTGTCTTCTGCGTACCTTACGACAACCATTAGTTACTCACTCATTAGATGTTGGTTTTTTCAACAAAACTTATGAGACGTACATGATAAAAAAAGTAGCTGTTTATTATACTTAAATAAAACAATTGAACCATCTGTTTGGAA
Source organism: Euschistus heros (assembly GCA_003667255.2). NCBI lineage: Eukaryota > Metazoa > Arthropoda > Insecta > Hemiptera > Pentatomidae > Euschistus > Euschistus heros. The sequence goes on along the minus strand of RCWM02000117.1, from coordinate 834,112 downwards.
ATAAAATTAAGGTAGTAGGCTATGGTTACTGCAAGAACAAGATGTACCTTTTAGTATGTTGTATTAAATTTATGAGATTACTTTATACGTAATAATTTACATACATATACGTAATAATTTACTCTATTTGGCTGTAGCTTATTCTTAACAAAACCGCTAGTAGACACCAAAATTCTTATCAGGTATTCTTGAACTTACAAGAATTGTAAACTTTGGAAGATGCGAGTAAATCATCTTAAGTCCCTAGACATTTCTTTTACTCTAAGACCCGAAACGTGCCCTCCCATTCATATCGACGATTTCTCAATTCCACCAACGGACAAAATACACTACCTAGGACTTTCATTCGATTGGAGGATGGCATGGGTCCCACATATTAAGAAGAAAGGGATTTCTTTAAATATGAGACTGAAACTAAGTACTCACTGTTCAAAAAACAACACAAAAAAAAAAAAAATTCAATGGTACATTTCAAAATTAAGCATTAATTTTATGTATCTTAACATATTTGTCGTCTTTAATTCATCATAGTTATTCTTTTTTATTTTGTTTTTTTTTTAAGTTGTTTTTATTTATTTATTCCGAATTGACTACAGAACAGCTACACTATCTGGATTCTGCAGTCGACCCAAGCCCCACCAAGCGCAGTCCATAGGGGCAAATTCACAGAATTACTTTTATAATTAGAAATGGAACTAACTTGAAAAGTTGTTGAATTAGGTAAACAGTCAGAAGTATTGCTGAATCGATGTATAGCTAGCGGCTCTGTGAGTGGAAGAATTATAGAGAGTTGTAGTTGGGACTATAAAGTTTTGGGTTCCCATGATGGATTGAAAGTTTGCAAGTAATGATCAAGGAATTTATTTACAACGTACCGATAGATAATGTAATATAGACTAGAATATTGAAAATTACGAGTTATGGGTCTAGGCTTGACTGCGGCGACAAGCGGTACAGTTGTACAAAAATACAAATTTGCGACAATCTATAAATATGTAATTTTACACTATTTTCTGCATGATAAATTAGTTTCACTCCCGAGTCTTTGTTAAACGGTTATTTTTATTTAAATAGATTATGAAGTTGGAATTCTGCGTCTTATTATTGTATGCCCTTTATGTTCTTTTTATCTTTGATTTATTTCGTTAGGTGAAGAGGAATAAAATAGCAATGGTTTATCTATTTCAACCTAATTTTTTTAGTTCCTTTCCGACTTAAGTGGATAATAGTCCGTAATGTCGGATCAACTTAATTCGTGTTAGGTTTGTCTTCGGGATGAATGATGTATTGATCCTTCTATACCATCATACGTAAAGAAGAAGCATCTTGAGAAGGCGAGACTGTGAATCGGTACGCTCCTATTTGACTTGAAACGCCGTTCTAAAAACATTTATGCAACGCATTCTTTAATACCTTTGTTGAATTTGTTTTCTTTTAATAAAGATATAGTACAGTATGAATAGTACACCCTCTCGCCTTCTAAAGGCGCGTCTACCCTACGAGGAATAAAGTGTATTTTGAGTAATAAAAATGTTTTCTCATGGTTAATTTTAAAAACATTTACCTGCTATAATTTCCGGATTTTTGCAATCCGATATTGTTAGTGAACGTTCAGTGAATAGGAAACCATCCTAATTACAGACGTTACCTTGTCTTAACGAAAGCCATGGCCTCCGTGGTCGGGAGGGCGTACAGAGGGCCGGTGTGGTTCTTGATGAAGGACCTGAGTGAGTTAATGGTGAGGAGCCTCGGGAGGACGAAGGCAGCTCCCATGGGACCACTGTCACCGGGAGAATCGATAAGGTAGGTCGCCCCGCCCATAGCCACATGGTCCTGCAAGTTCTTGCCAACTCCTGGAAGATGGTTGATGACGGGGATCTGTTTCTCCTCCAGGTGCTGCCGATCGCCTATCCCTGAGAGCATGAGAAGCTGAAACGTGTATCCATTTAATTTCAGTCCTGATGCTTTATTTTTTATAACTTGTTAGTAATTATGAGTTGAGCCACCAGAAGTGTTTCTGAAAATATTTGAACCTTCTTTACTAGACCGGTTTTGTTTTAAATTTAAATCATGTTTTAATAACGAATTCTTTCTAAAACTTCCTGCCAACAATGTTAGCTCATCGTACCAAAGGATTTTACAGGAAGAGGGAGAATGGCCTTTAAAAAACGAAACAATTTAATCAATTTTCAAAAGGACAGCTATTAGTTTGTCGGGGAGGTGTCCGTCAAAAATATTTCTTCTTAAAATGTTAGCTACTAACCAAAATCCAAAATAGTTAACGGTAAGGGAGTGTCCTGTAAAAAAGAGTATCATTCAGTGGCTATAGGAATTTTTTTGTGATTTTTGTTCGTTTTTTTTCCCAAATTGAAATCTAACAATGTTAAAAGAGTTTTTAAGTAAAGTTGTACACAAGCCAATGAATTTTCAAAAGGACAAGTACAAGGATTGGGCAGATCAGAAACGAGTATCCTTCACTGGCTAACGATTTTTGACGACCGAAAGATATTCGGCTTTTCCTTCCTAATAAACAACTTATCCTTTTGAAAATTTACATTGTTTCTTTTTTAATTGACTCTCCCTCTTTTTTCTAGTGTAATCCTTTTTACACGACACTATCTTCCTTCCCGCTACCTATTTTGGACTTTGCTCTGTTGGTAGTGGCTAACTTTGCTGTCGGATTTGACATGCTGCTGGAGATATATCCGAAACGAACATTTATTTGAAACATATATTTTTATAGGAGGCTATTACTATAAAACATTAGCTTAACTAGAATAAATTATATTCTCGTATACCTGTGGCGAATTGATTGAACCAGCAGAAAGAATGACTTCTTTTTTGGCGAATACTTTAATATCCCTCAAGCCCAGTCTGTTAAAACTGATCCCAACAGCTTTCAAAAAACCTTGCTGAGTCCTGCGGACGATGATCTTTTGGACGTCAGAGTAGAGGATCGCATGAAAATTTTTCCGGTGCCTGATCGGACGAAGGAATGCTTTAGCGGTGCTGCATCTAAGACCTGTAAAATTCAATATTTAATCAAACGAAGAATAGTGAATGACTAATGTTCTATTAAATACAGATTCACCGTTACTTTAAGTTGTTAAGGTACGTATTTTTGTTCCTGTAATTAATGTGTATTATAATTATTTCATACGGATATATAATAGATAAATATTTTTCCCCGTTTTCTTAGTCTCATCACTTATCAAATATTAGTTGGTCCAACTTTTTCTGATTCATTTTCCTTTATATGCATGTATATAGCACATCAGATTTGCTACTAGTTGTTTCGTATATATATATTTTTTTTTTTTCAAACTATTTAGTTGCTCGTGCATGATCATGTTAAATGTGAGGCATTGGATGTAGTGGCTTGTAGAACACATCGAAAAACTGAAGCGTTCCTGGTTGCTAGAAATGTGCTTTTGTTCTCTAGCCAATACTTGGGATTCCACTTATTTAACTTCAATACGCCCCAGCCACTGAATAGTTTATTTTACAAAAAAAAACTCGTAGGAAATTTAATACAGCTTGTTTTTCAATAAGGTTATTTTTTTTTAATGTAGTTTTTTTATATTTGAAAGGAAAAAAAAAAATTAGTATATTTTTCGAACGCTCCAGTTTTTGAAGGTGGCAAAGGCGAAGTCCCGACCCACCTCCCAAAAAAAAATATTTTCCTTGGAGTCACTACTTTTTTTCCCTATCGACTAGACAATATGCGTTATGACGTCTGACTAATAATAATCTCAGTACGAAAAGGATATGATGGTTTCATTTCTGGGTAAAAAGAAGAAGTGAATTATTAGTGCCATTGACCTCACTGGAACTAAGCTCAACTCCATATGTCCAAATAAGTTCAATTACTGTCATGTAAGTCTCTTGTAATTTATTGGGAGCTTTGAACGCTTTTCTATTAACTCCTGGAGTAGTTGGAAAAGAAGACAGTTTCTTGTATTTTAAGTTTGGTAAGGCTTAAAATAAAATAAAAATTACACAAAAATCGCGTGGATTAATACCGGCTGATTATAATCTCTTATTTTAACATTGTTGTAAATAACAGATGTTCACTAATCCCACTTTAGATTTCTGAAATAATAAAAACGGAAATTTCATATGAAACGACCTAATACTTAGTACGTGTTAATTACACCTTCACGTAGCGTGCAGTGTGATTTGGTGAAGCCCGTCTGATTGGGACCGTTGACATCGCGGACTGGGTAGCCTAGTTCTTGACCGGCCTCCAGGAGGGAGTCGGTGATGGGGGAGTAGTAGCGGAGTTCTTCCACGCTCAAGAAGCCGCCGCGTCCGTGGTAAGGGTCCCTCTCATGGCCCGGAACTTGCATGTTCTCCGACTTCTTGAAGTAGTGAAGCACCTCGCTGTAACTCCAGCCTGTAACAAAAAAATTATGTATTATGTGTGTAGAAATATCACTCAACTCCTGCTAAAGTATATTTATAATCTTTTTTTTGAATTTATGATGGTGGATGAACTTTGGACAAGGCTGTAATGTCGTCTTGTTCATTAAATACTAAATTAATTTTTATTATAATGTTTGGATATAACGGCTTTGGGATGTGAAAAGTAGTTCCCATTAGAAATAACGCAATCCTGATTTATTTTTCTCCATAATTAATTAGAAAAAAATTTTATCCATCGATTCTTTTACTCTCCCTAGGCTAAATGCGTTTTAATCCTACTGTTTTTTTAACTAAATCACTGATAGTGGAATGTTTTTATCACTGATAGTTATCATTTGAATGGGTCACCTCTACAACGGCGTAACACAAAACTTTTCAGATACGGAGATTTTGATAAAAGATGTAACCCTCAAGATTCATATTTGTTTCCCTTCCCTAAGGTCAGTAACCCTTGATTCTGGCCTTAGAAGAGCGAGCGGCTGACGATATTTCTCGGAAACAAGGTAGTAACCCTTAGTCATGACTCCCGGCGCTAAAACGAAACTGTCGTCCGGAGACGGAAAACGCCTAAATAAAGGTAAAAGACAAAAAGTTTTGTTTTGTGAACTCACACTAATCGTCTGAGCAAAGTAAGCAATGACTGAGCTCATTAAGAGCTATATTTCGTCCTTTCCCAAGCAGGAAAATCGTTACTCTCGCCATTAATTCTTGTTTTATGATTAAAGAGATACCAAGAATGAAAAGGTTAATTTTCTCCTAATTAGTTAGCTGGGAAATGGGCAACAACGACATAACTCCTGCGGGTTACTGAGTTGTTGCCAAAATTTATACAAACTTTTCTTTGATTCAGGCATTGAATATGGCTGAAAGCTTCTTATATAGGTGCAGACAACGCTACTATATTATTTTCAATTTATTAAATTAATCGCTCCAAATGTTCTGCATATCTTAGGCTTGCCCGTTACGCAACCTCGGATGCATGGACGGAGATCACCTAAGGGTTTGCACTGGTCTTACCAACGAACACATCATAAATCGCTACTGGGAGGCTCGTCGTCAGATGGCTGAACACCACAGACGAGCGTTGGATAAATAAATATTTTAGGCTCTGCTGAAAGATTTCGCATATGTGGGTTACGCTGTTGTTAAGGTGGCCCATTCATATTACCACTTAACGTTGAATCGTCTTTAAAAAAAATGTGTAGAATATTAGTCGCTCTTTTACTGTTATTTGTTTTATTTTATTATAAATAGAAACAAAATTATCTAGTGATTTCTGATACTTATTTAGGCGTATTTATCAAAGATATTAAGCGAGAATATTGTATTAAGTGGTTTCTTTTGGAAAAACATCTCATGCATTCATTACAAAATACTGTCAAAATTATTTTACCCTTCCTCACGAAACATGAAGGCAAATTTTATGTAGTTGAATTTATAAAATAGATCGTGCATTTAAAGCTATTATGCAAATGAATTTAAAAACCTTATTTGTATCTACAATCTAAGTTTAAATATCAGTCGAGTCATTTAAGTGGTGATGAAGGGTAAAATGCTTTTAACAGTGTTTTGTATTGAATAATAAAGAATAATAATTATGATAGAATTTGCAGAATGAGATGATGTTTTATCATCCTATCCTATTTCCTTGAAATGTTATCATTTTTATCTACCTTATATACTCTTGCTAACAAATGTATTGACAGAAATATATAATGCCCCTATCAACTTTCTCCACCTAAGTTTATTAGTTATTTATTTTATAACTCCAAAACCTGCCATGGTTTCCTGCCGCCGCCCACTCGTCGTAGTCCAGTGGGTTGCCGCGGATGTAGAGCATGGCGTTAAGAACGCTGGATCCGCCCAGGCATTTACCCCTTGGCCACTTGGATCGGTTGCCTTTCATGCCTAGGTTGGACCTGGTGGATGGCTCCGTTTCGTACTGCCAGTCGATGGTGGTTGTTTGCAGTGCCGAGTAGAGGACGGGAAGATCCGATAGGACAGGTTCCGGGCCCCCAGCTTCCACGAGCAGCACCTGGGGGACGATAGGAAATCATAAAAATTTAATAAATTACGACAAATATCTAAACCTAATGCTATGTTATTTTTATATACATCCAAAGAAACCAGAATAGAAATGAATATCTATCTATCTACCATACTAGGATCCCTTGTCGCGGCTTCACCTGGCCACCTAAAGGACTTACAAGGGGACGTTTTGGCTTGTAACACACAGATTTGAATGCCGATTTTTTCGTAGGTAGTAGGGACTTATAATAGTGCGAAACTAGGGTTATAGCCGCCAATGAGGATTGGAAGCCGAGAAAAAAAATAAAATATGAAAATCACGTTTTATTTTTTTTCTCAGCTTTCAGTCAAGATAGAGAGATGATCCTTTCACATTTAATTATAGTTTTGTATGTTATTTGAAATAAAAATCGTTATGCTCAAGACATGACCTGGCTTAAGGCTGCTCAAAAACTCCGAAAAAATGGCAAAACTCCCAGGAAATCCGCTGTAAATAAGTGGAAATGTTTTTTCATGAACAACTGACCTCAAATCTCGATTTAACGCACCATAAAACCCTTATATGTGAAATTTTATCAAAATCAGAAAATTTTGAAGTTGAGATTTCATCAACAACTTCTAACGGTCATAACTACTGCTGTGTTCAACCGATTACATTAGTAATAGCATCACAGGAATAAGCGTACATTCAGCTTTTTATCCATGCATATAAAACTGGGTTTACTCCTGATTTTAGTGGACAAAAAGTGATGAGAATAAAAAATTCCAAGGTCAACTATAACTTGAGATATCTCAACGAGGAGAAATCCTGCGACATCAAAATTTTAACGTCCTCAAAAGGGATAAAAAATAAATATTTTTTGATTTTGATAAAATTACACCTACGAGAGTTTTTCCATGCGTTGAATCGAGAGTTGAGGTCAGTTTTTCATGAAAAAAAAAATTTCCACAATTCCATGCGGATTTCATTGATATTTTGTCGTTTTTTCGAGTTTTTTGAGCAGCCTTAAGCCGGGTCGTGTCTTGAGCATTACGAAAGTATTTTTATTTCAAATATCATACAAAACTACAATTAAGCGTGAAAGAATCATTTCTCTATCTTCAGTAAAAGCTGAAAAAAATAAAACGTGATTTTCATTTTTTTTTTTTTTTTTTCTCGGCTCCCAATGCTTATTGGTGGATAGTTTCGTACTATTATAGGTCCCTACTACCTACACAAAAATCGAAATTCAAATATGTGAGTTACAAGTCAAGACGTCCCCTTTTTAGATAATTTTAACTAATAACACTTCTGAAAAGAAAAAAAAAAAAAAAAAAAATCGCTCCCTTGAGAAATTGTTCCTGATTTTTATATTTTCATGTGTGCTGAATTCGAATCTGAAAGCAAAGAAATTATATCTAGCATCATTTTTGAGAAAATAGACGTTATTTTTTAAAATCCTGAAATAGCTCAGTTTTTAAAATTTCATTTTTTTTTCTTTTACACTCCCATGAATATTTTTTGTAAATTTTATATTTACAAGTGTGCTGAATTTGAATCAATAGTGAAAAAAAAAATCCACCAAGCCCAATTTTTTACAGATTTGAGATTGTTTTAAAAAACAATTGAAATAGCACTTTTTTCATATATTTTTCTAACACTTTTTTTTTGTTTAAAAACAGTAATATATTTTGTTAAAGCTTTCAATGATAAAAAAAAAAAATAATGCTCGAAATGTCGAAAAAGCTCTCATTTTTCGACCTAAAACACAAATTTGACAAAAAATGGTGCCTGGTAAAGATTTTCTGACTTCGGATTCGCGTTCAGCACACTTCAAAACATAAGAAAACAACATTTTTGTTAAAGGGAGTATTATGATGCAGAACAGTGTAATATCTAACATTTTGCATTATGTAGTTATGATGGTACTATTATTTTTTTTTATTATATAAACATTTCCTAGTGGTCAAGTAACCGCAAGCGCCAAAATTAATTAAAAATACAACCACAAAAACTTTCGTTTTAAAACATAACTAGGCAATCTTGCCTTGCTGAAAAGTTTAATTACTATACCCCATTTGAAAGTTGAAACCGCATTTGAAAAATAACTCTCATCAAAGTTAGGAACTGAACTAGTACTTTCCAATGTTTAAACATCCTTGTTAAATGTTAAACCCTAGAAAAAATTATGTGTAAAAAAAAATAGTCAAAACAATCGTAAATCTTATAGTTTCGTTTGCGTTCTAAGGCTATATAGTTTCTACTACTGGTACGAAGTCTACTACTAGGATCTGTAACTATGATGAATGCATGGAGATATCTAATGAATACTTATTCCAATCTTCCAATCTCCGATCAGTACAGCTGAACTGCAAATATTTTACTTCATCTTTCTCTACTCGATAAACTAATTGTCTTGTGAAATATGAATTTATTCAAATTAATAATTATAATAATTCAAATAAAATAGTTTAATTAAAAATAATAATGATAATGCAGTTGGTCAACCATAATTAAATTAAGAAGATGATTGGGGTTCGCGGGGTATTTAAAAACGCAATTAAAGATTTAGTTGATGTACGCATGAAAGTATGGGAATATCAATCCAATTAGGATCAATGAATGAATTGCCACTTCTTTTGGAATTTGAATAGTTTCAAATGTTAAACATTCATCAATAGTTCTAAACCACTCAAAATTTTTAAAACATTAGCACTTTGTTTTAATTTTTTTTTTTTTAATAGTAAGACAAGAAATCAAATATACTGGGACTCACCTAAGAAAGCAAACGGACTTCTGAAAGATATCAAAAGTGTAAGGGGAGGTGAAAAAAGTGAGGTTGGTTTATCCTTTGGGTTTACACCATGACTGATTGGTTTATTTATATTTCATTAATCCCATTTTAAATTTGTTTTAAATAGGAACGAGAAAAACCAACCAGTCATAGGGAAAATTCTAAAGTTTAGCCTACCTGTCCTTCTCACTTCCCCTTCTACTCTTAATATCTTTCAGAAGTCCGTTTGCCTCCTTGGTTAAGATCAATATATTTGATTTTTTGTCTTGCATATTTAAAAAAACTTTAATATAATGAAAGATTATTATTTTTTAGAACTGATGATGAATGTTTGATTTTCGAAACTTGTTTACAAATAAAAAAATTCTAATTTAAGTAGCAATTAATTCAACATTCCCTATAAAAGATTATTATTGTGACTAAGTTTCGCCCTTCATCAGGACTACAAGAAAAAATTAACATAAAATGATCATGAAAATATGACCAAAAAAGGATAAATATAACTTATATTGCGTGGATTGAAAATAAAAACGAAAGGTATAACGCTTTAAGGTCCGTATAAAGTACAAAAAAATAATTAAATTAAATTAAAAGATTATTACAAATGAGTGAATATTTTTATAAACAAATAAATAAAATTTGACAGATTATTCATCCTCTACACAGTGTATACAGCTGACATCCGGACTTCCAAGCACCGTCCTCACCAAGTTCGTTGATGACACATGTTTGTTATAAGTAAATAATGATCCCCCTCATTGTATCCCAAACACTATAATCTCGTGTCATAAACCTGTAAGAATGGTGTCAAAATTGGAGGGTTAAAATATATCCAATAACTTTTCCTCTTCGTCGTTAACCTACGACTTCCTCTTCTGCAGTATCCTTTGATTATGTTTCGTTAATCCCTGTTGTACAGATTCGCTACCTAGGACACCATTTGTACAATAAGAGGGCCTGAGGATCCCAAAAATGAATCTTATAAAATAATTTATGAGTGATTTCTTTGATGTTTTCACTGAATGCAGGTTATGGATATTGCGAAAATGTTAAATGATACGGATGATGAATTCGTTTATCAAACGTCTGAATAAATTATATGCCCTAATCACGGATGAATAATTCTATGGAGGACTTTATAATTCGTCCTCCGGCAATATGCAATTCACCCTTTATTAATAATTAGGTTTAAGAATAACTCTTCAACCAATTCCTTGGAAAAGTTCTGGTTGGGGAAATCAACTTATATCAACATTAACCATAACTTGTGTACCATAAAACATATTTTTCACTTTGTTTAAATTTTAAAATTTTGAATTTACAGAATTTTGATTCTTCATCCCTTGCTTTTTTTTTTTACTACTACATTCCTACTACATTGTTCAACACAACACTTTTTTTTTTAGTAGCGATCAACCATCTTATTATGCTGGAGATATCAAATTTGGATCTGCTTTGGGCAAGAAACTACGATTTTTTTACCGGGCTCAACAGGTTTGTTCACAAAAACTATCGCACGCATGTTTGATATCAACAAGGGTTGGTACAAAGACCCGGCGTTTTTATTAGATCTTTTGTCGAGTCTTCAGTGAAAAAAAATTTGACTCACCAGGACGCAAATCCTTGTAAACTTGTAATACAACCAAAAGCCGTTATAAAGTGTTGGAAAATGTATTATGCTTTAAAAATCTCTAAATTATTGATTAAAATAAATTTTAAGGAAGATAATGGTTTGGGTGTGCCAATATACCATAGTAAAATTACATTAATTTAGAGGAAAACAAGAAGATTTGACAGAAAGTGAATTCTAAACTGCAATCATGTGAGATACGTACATGGTAAGCTATGTCTCCAACAAAACCTTGATATACAGGGTGAGTATCTCTTAGTGTAAAAAAAAAAAAATGATTGAAACTAGATCAAAAATGTAGTAAAATACCGCAGACCTTACCTTTCTATTCAATCCGTTGCAGATATACGATAAATCAAAGACTTTTTTGAATAAACCACGTTTTTTTCCATAAAAGTTTTAATATCTCTATTTTGTTTAAATATTTTTCAAATTTTGACCATATTTTCGTATTTAGCATTAAATTTTCTGTAATAGCTGAGTATCTGTAACCTTGAATTTTACAAACTTTGTATCTGAAGAACAGCTTGATCTTCACCTTATTTGGGGAAGTCACAATGTCTTATGTAGCTCCAAAGATCACTGTTTTTCGAAAAAACTATCCACAAAACGTCAAGTCTCACAAAAACTTTTAAATTTAATCAGCTTCTGAATATGTTAAACGTAATGATTTTGTTTCAATTTCATGGAGAAATTTACTTTTGAAACTGAAAAAACATGGTATTCTCATTTGGCATACAAATCAGTTACTTATTTAAGTGAAATGTAAATAAAACATTATGAAAATGTGCATTTTAAACATAATAAACTCTTCATTGGAATAAAAAGCAAAGAAAAAAATGATTGTTTAATAGAAAATAAAGGAAAACTGACAATAAAGCGTCACCAGATCAGAGGATCTTATTACATTTATTTATTAATTATTATTATTTAGGATTTATTTTATTAGATTTTCAATGTAATATTTAAAATCCAATGATAATAAACATAGACCCCAATTTTGCCGTTAGCATCTAAATGCAGATTGTGTTGAAGAAAACTTCTTTTTGAGGTGGATTTTATGGGCAGATTAGTCTGTTATTACAGGGGAAGACATATCTACCGTTCCATGTGGAGTATCGTTAGTTTATTCATCATTGTATTCCAGTCGAATAGTGTTAAAAAATCATAGTTAGCCGAACAGATTGAATAATGAGATTACTAAGATTTGTTGCAAAATATCCTAGCACATCTCCATCACGATATTCCACCTGAAGTTCGGCAAAATATGATTTTTCAACACCATGGTGCTCCTCCACATTATTCAGAAGCAATACAAATATAAACCAACGATATACATGGTTAGGTAGAAATGCCTTCTCCTGTAACAGAGTCATCTGCCCATAAAATTCACCTCAAAAAGTAGTCTTCTTCAACACTATCTGCATTCAGAAGCTAACAGCAAAATTGAAGTCTATGTTCATTATCATTGGATATTAAACATTACATTGAAAATCTACTAAAATAAATCCTAAATAATAATAATAAATAGATAAATGTAATAACATAAGATTCTCTGATATGGCGTCGCTTTATTGACAGTTTTCCTTTATTTTCTATTAAACAATATTTTTTTTCTTTGCTTTTTATTCTAATGAAGAGTTTATTATGTTTAAAATGCACTTTTTCATTAAGGGATTGTCATAATGTTTTATTTACACAAGTAACTGATTTGTATGCTAAATGAGAACACCATGTTTTTTCAGTTTCAATAGTGAATTTCTCCATGAAATTGAAACAAAATCATTACGTTTAACATATCATTCAGAAGCTGATTAAATTTAAAAGTTTTTGTGAGATTTGACGTTGTGTGGATAGTTTTTTTGAAAAACAGTGAGCGTTGAAGTAGTATAAGACATTGTGACTTCCCCAAATAAGGCGAAGATCAAACTGTTCTTTAGATACCAAGTTTGTAAAATTCAAGGTTACAGATACTTAGCTATTATAGAAAATTTAATGCTAAATACGAAAATATGGTCAAAATTTGAAAAATATTTAAACAAAATGGAGATATTACAGATTTTATGAAAAAAAAACGTGGTTCCCTCAAAAAAGTCTTTGATTTATCATATATCTGCAACAGATTGGAATATATAGGTGAGGTCTGCGGCATTTTGCTAAATTTTTTATCTAGTTTCACCCAATTTTTTTTTTTACATTAAGAGATACCCACCCTGTATATTTTGCTCTTGAATAGCATCTTTTAAATGTTCAAAATTTCATTGAAATTATCTGGCTCAACCCCTATGCAATATCACACATCCCTATAATCCTCCTTGCAGGATAAAAATGCAGTGTTCTCGAGATCAGTGTGTTTCTATTTTCCTGAATAAAATGCCTACAAAAATTTATTTTTGTCATTATTAAAATAATATATAATTATAATATTATTGCTATACGTATAATATGTAATACATAAAATTATTGATAAACCTTCCTGGAACTATAAAGATGATTTGGTTAAAATTTGGTTTAGATTGGTTGAGTAGTTTTCGTGGTTGGTTGTCACAAACAAAAATTGAAGAAAAAAAAAAACTTAATTTCCCCCTGACTGGGAAAAACAATAGGTCATGGATATCTATATCTATTATCAACTTCTTTTCCGAATTAGGCTCATAAAAATTTCTTTTTGTCATTAATAAAATAAAAGAACATAAGAAAAACTTTGCTGGTTAAGAGTACAAATTTTTTTTTTACTTGAGAATTTCGTGATTGTGAAAGTCCATTTGAAATTAAATTTGTAGTATTGATTATATGTTTTGCAATTTTTTTTTAATTTTTTTTTTAAGATTCAAGTGCTGATTGTTTTCATCTTCCTATATCGCAAAATATTCATGAACCATTCTCATTCGAATAAAAATTGTCTTAAATCACAAAAAGAAAATATATTTTTTTAATTATTATTGTTCTCTGAATTGTGATATATATATATATTATTATTAAATAGCTTAATTTTTAGTTGTACGACAAAACACTAGAAAATTGATTGATTACCTACTGCTTGCTGTTATATTAGGATCAAGGTCAAAATAAAAAATATTTATTTGTTACCGAAAAATTTCCTGTTATTCTTAAAATATACATGTCACGTTTCTCTGAATAATGAAGAAGCGTAATATGTCTAGTTACATATGTTTAATTATATTTCTATTTTGTATAAATATTTTTAATTTAAAAATGTGTATCATCTTTATCAGGTAGTGATTTAAATTTGTTCCATCAATCAAAAAAAATATGTCGCCATAATAGGTTTTGTATAAAATACTCCGTTAATTTTTAAAAAATTGTATATTGAAAAATATTTTTTTTTATTCTTTGTATCGGGATGCATTTTAGAAATAATTGCAATTAGATGTGCATAATAAACATAAATACGTACTATAACTGTATTTACAATGTGTAATTGTCACGATTCTAATATTTTGTGGTGTGTATAATATTTTTTCTCAGTGATGCTTCCTAAGCGTATTTCAGTTCCAATGTTTCTGTTAGCATTGCTGTTTCTGAAATAAGCGTAATTTATAATATTTTAGATTCTGCATTATTATAATTTTATTTTTACCTCTTATGGATGTAACTTCGATAAAAGATATTTTGAGTTGTTTGTTCGAACTTAACTTGTCTTTATAATATATGTTTAGACCATCCCAAAAATCGTTATTATTAATGAAATATAACATTATTAAATTATTATTTAACCAGGCTATTTTATTTTACGACAGTAACAGTTGTAATCTTACTCGGAATTAAATCGTGTGAACTATTGACTTGGGTATTTGCTTGAATATAGATCAACCTTTTAATTGAAGGTTAATCCTGCTATATTAAAAATATTTTCAGAAAAAAAAAATAAGGAGGAAATGAAATATCAAAACTACTAATAACGAATCGGTTTTCAAATCTATTATTTAAAAAAAAATAGGTACTATAAATGAAATAGCAATTTATTTATTTTTTTAAACAGGATCAAGATTGCATAAATATGTTGAAGACGAATATTATATTTAATGCGAGAAATAAATGAAAACAGAAGCTGGCGTATATGGTAATTAAAATTGAGATTTGAGCATGCAAAACTTAATTAGGTTAATAGTTCAAGAAAATTCAAAATTTTTGAAAAAATAAAAAATAAATAGACTGATATGTTTGTTTGGGGGATTACGTGGTAGATCGGTAAAGCTGAAAATAATTTTATCAAATTAGTTGTCATATTAGTCAACTATTTTCGTTTTAATCGAGTCCCATAAAATTATTGAAATAAAAAGAAATCCGACTCTTTTTCACATTAAGGCTGCCAGTTACATGTCAGTTCTCAGCTCTCAGTCAAGATAGAGAAATAATTGTTTCACGTAAAATTGTAGTTTTGTATGCTATCTCTTTACCTTAGCCCGGAAATTAATGCAGGATTTCATGTTTGAACCAAAACCTGATATTTTTATTAAAGAGATCATTTATCAGGTTTTGGTTGTGGTAAAGAGGTAGCATACAAAACTACAATTTTACTTGAAAAAAATTATTCTTCTATCTTGACTGAGAGCTTAAAAAAAACAAAAAAAAATCAAAAACGTGATTTTCATCTTTAATTTTTTTTTCTTGGCTCCCAATGCTCATTGGCGGCTGTAACTCTAGTTTTGCACTCTTATAGGTCCCTACTACACACACAAAAATCAGCATTCAAATCTGTGAGTTACAAATCACAGCTAAGCACTGGCAGCCTTAATGTGAAAAACACCCGAATTGAGATTTGAGGTTGCGAACTTAATTGGATTAATAGTTTAAGAAAATTCAAAATTTTGAAAAAATAAAAAATAAATAGACTAAAGGTGTGTTTGGGGGATTACCTGGTAAGTCGGTAAAGCTTAAAATAATTTTACCAAATTATCATCTTACTGTATTATTTTCCTTTCGATTTAATCCAGTCCCATAAAAACTTGTATTCTAATAAAGTATTCTAATTGAAAAATATATATTGCTTTATTTATGAAAATAATAAAATCCTTATAATTGATATGTAATAATAAGCGAGTTATCACTTATTGTTAAAATAAATCGCTAGAACAAAAAACTTCCCAGATCGACTTCCAATATAAGTCGACCCTGAATATAATTCTACCAGAGCTAATTGCGGGGAGAAAAAACTCGACTTACTTACGTTCCAGTGAATATGTTACATCAGATACTGAGATTACTTACTGTGACTCGAGGAAGCTCGGAAAGCCTGTTGGCGAGAACCGCACCTGCAGAACCAGCACCGACGATTATGAAGTCGTAGCTGTAGTGGAGTTGACCAGGAGCCTTGGGGACGATCCGGTTGTTCTTGTCTTCGATGTCGGGTCTGCTGAGGAGGACCAAGACTCGGAGGAGGAGGACGAAAGTGTAACTGGGTCCGTAGGAGAGTGCAATCCTGGCGGCGGACAGTAGCCGCAGTCCCTTGCTCGCCATCTCAGACACTGCTCTGTCAGCTCCGCGCTCGGGGAGGGGACCTTGTTTATTGTTTCATTTCAATATCGTTCTTTATCGACTGTTTTCATATCGATTTTATTCCGTAGTAAGGAAGTAAACAAAGAGCATTTCTTTCGGCGTTGATAATCGATTCGTCAATTATTATTGCAACCGATAGTATTTTAGATTATTGGACTCGGAAGTTGTATCAACGTTTTCTTTTTTTTTTAAATATTTTATTGATATTCACAACTAAATAGAATAAATACGATAAGTAAATGTGCTGTAAAATGATTACAATGCCGTGTTAAGATAGTCATCTTAGCTGACTCAACTTCTTCGTGCGCCAAACTAGAGACCATACATACAAATAAGATAAAATCCTAAGTAGATATTAAAATTATCCAAACCACAACCCAATCAAAAAACAAGTTTTCCTTACAGTGGGCACCAAGCCATGTAGGCTTCTACGGTAATGAAAAGGCGAACAGAGTAACTCGAAACAGAGAGGTAGAAAAGGATAATGCTAAAGTTCCAACTCCAGACCTGGTCAGAGCTATAAAGAAGCAGGCGATAAAAGAATAGCAGGACAGGTATGACTGGGAGTCATAAACCTAAGGGCAGAGATTATAATCAATTTCAGCCCAAAGTGAGCCTAACCCCCTGGTTTCGAACCATCGGTAACAATATTGATAAAAATCATATTCTGAGAATAACGAGGCTTAGGACAAATCATGGTTGTACAAAGAAATATCTTAACCTGATGAAGATAGAAGCCAATGGAAAATGTGAGACATGTGACTTCCCGGAGGACCGCAGGCATATAATATCCAGATGCAAAAAGCACAACAAAATTAGGTCTGAATTAAAATTTAATTTTGATCCTCAAGAAGAAACAGCATACTTAAAAGATTTAGATAGGGATAAAATAGCTAAATTAACTGAAGTTTTAGATATATTAAAAGCTAAACTATAATTAAAGAAGAAATTATTCAATCATAACAAATAAATGAAGCTAAATTGAACTTTAGCCAAAGTATAAACTTGGGTTTATAGGATTTGGCAACAAATCTTAAAACTCCCCCCAAAAAAACATCATGTCAATAACTTGTTAAGAACTACCATTAGTCATTAGAAGGTCTCTTAGCCATCTTCTTTTAGATGCCTCGGAGGATTATCGGAACGGAGTGTGAGGCAAGTTGGGAGACTAATGGACGAAATACTTAATTTGGAACATAATTATCGTTATAATTATTATATTATTTTTATTATAAGTTTTTCACATAATAAGGAGAATTGAGGAATTTCTAAGGATTTTGAATTGTAACGATTGGATACGAGAAGAATCGGAAGGTTTAGTGGAGCCCCAAAGCTCATCTCCGTAAGGCCAAATGGGTCTAATTACTGTCATGTGAATAAGTCTTTTGTCATCAGTTGGGAACTTTGAACGCTCGTCAGTATATATATTCGGCAGGAGTCGGAAACGACTAGCAGTTTCTTGTCGTTCAAGTCTTGGTATCAATATATATAATTGTATGCATGCAATATTGCCTTTATTTAGTTTTAAAGTGATATAATTCTACCTTGGTTAATTTTGTCTAATGCTTAATACAGTATCGTTAAACAATTAGTATTATTGTAGATTTTTTTAAGTTTTCTAACCGTATGCGAATGCAAGGCGTTACGCGAAAACATGGTCACTGATATCGAGTTAAAACGTTTTGAAAAATTTATAAAACCAACGTCACATGCATAGACTAAAAGATGTTTCTCAGTAATAAGGACATTTTTGTCTTTAACTACCCGTTCAAAATCTCTTAGGAAAGGAAGTTTGACAATTTCAATTCGTTATACGGCGTCCTATGATATCAATGATAGTACAGTTAATAACAGTCTAATTTCTAGTACTTCCGAAGAGTTAGGAAAATTTTTTAATGTAACTATTTTTTCGACTGATTAAGGTTTGCCGGATGGCTATCCGACTCTTTGAAGAAGGCTTTGCGTATTATGAAGCTCGCCGAAAAAATCAGACTAATTTTAATCGGTCTGTGGGTGATTTTAGCTTTTAAAACTGAACCAAAACGTTTGGCGACGAATCATATCATTTTAAATAATATAACATTAGACTGTATAGATTTGAATTGTTGAATTAAATAATAACCTACGGAATTGACAATTTTACTAATCTATTTGAAGGTTGATGGCTGTTGAATGAACTAGTGCAATCACTTCTTGAGAAAATAAAAAGTTCACTATCGTTTAATCCTTTTAAGAATTAAAAGTTATGATCTTTGCTGTATTTAATCTTAATTGTCCTTTGTAATAAACGTGATACAACGCGCATTAATTTATTGAAAAAATGACAAAATAATTTCCCTGTTGTATACATGAATAACTTGATTTATGCTTTTAAAAGTAAGAAACGTGGGAGTAGAAAATGTGGTTACTCATCGGTAGACAAACGGTGGACCGTAGGAAACGAACAAAAATAAATTGATAATCTGAGCTTGTTAAACCTAGAGGCAAGGGTTGAGTAGTTGAGTGGCATAAGACGATTTAGGAAGCATAAAAGCTGAACACCCAATCAAATAGTTAAATAAAGTTGCAGAACTAAGTCATATAATGCAATAAATCTAATAATTAAGAAGATAAACTGTAATGAAATAATAATGATAACTGTCCAATCTGATCGAACAAAATTATACCCTTTTAAGTGAAAACGCATGACAGCGATTAGAAGGAATAACAAAATAAAAACCTCTCACTATGTCTGAACAGATCGGACTATTAGGAGAGTTTCCTATGTCCTCTTTACTTTAGGGAAATAGATAAATTGTTTGCTTCTTTATTTGGGCTTAGCGCCCTTATGTACTCCTAATAGGGAAGAAAGGACGGGTTATCCTAAAGGTGACCAACCTATTCTAACCATGGTGGGAAGGTCAAGATTCATTTCGTAGGTCCGCTACAAAATAAATTTTAACCCACCTAGATGGGATTTGAACCCACGACCTTCAGTGCCGCGCGCGCTGAGACCCTCGTCCCAACTCGCTCGGCCATCGAGTCTCCAGATAAATTGTATTTTGGATATTAATTACTAATGGCTATCAGAATGCATAAAATGAATCAATATTTTTTATTGTTCAGTCAGTATGATAACCACTTGATGTACGCATGATGGTACTAGAAAGATCAATACAATTAGGATTGATGAATTATCTGTCAATTCAACTGAATTATTTTTATTTGAAAACTAGTTTCGAATGTTAAACATTCATTATCAGTCATAAGGAGGCAAAATGAAAACGACTTATGAAAGATATCAGGACCTAGTGCAGGGTTTAACATTAAAAGGACTCGTGAATGTTTAACATTTCAAAACTAGTTTTCAAATTAAAACAACTCCAATAGAAGTGGCAAATAATTTATCAATCCTAACAGTATGATAACCATCCATCACAATCATTATTATATATTCATATTTTAGTATTATTTTTTAATAAATCCATACCTTAATGCTTTTCAAATCTTTTTTTTTAGGTGGATGTTGGGGATCAACCAGAAAAAAAACCATTGTTGGAGGATGGGCTTGGGCTTGGTGGCTTGTAACTGATGTACAATATCTTTCATTAGAGGTAAATACATTTTAAAGTCGTCCTTATTTAACTTTACCCATTTGTTAAATTTACAATCAATTTTTTTTTTAGAGACTGTACATAAAAAAAATAAATTAAAAAAACATTACTATAGGCCTTGTTCATTTTAACATTTATGCAAATGATTTTTCAAAACTAACTACAAAGCCAATGAATATTTCCTTACTGACTACAATTTTTTTTGTGTGTGTGTGTGTTTTTAGAATCCTTACAAATTAATTTTTAAAAAAAACTTACAATGTTATGTTAAAAGAAAACTATTTGTCAGAGAGGATAAAACCGTTATCATGTCAGTAATAACACCTGTGGCTCCTGCATATGATCCTCAAATAATATCCCATATTTTGCTTGTCCTATTGATTCTAAGATTGTAATGCTCAACAGTTTATATAAGCAAATTATTATTATATTAAAATTATTAAATTTGTAAGCAAGAAAGTTTAGATTGATGAATATCATTTACAATTAGTTGTAAATTGATTGTAATGAGAAGATTTCTTTGTTCTTTTAATCTGTACCTACATTTATGCCAAGACATTTAATCATTTTGACTCAAAATAAAAAAGTTTTCAAATAGGTTATGACAGGTCAACAGGCCTCCTTAAAAACATAATAAGTGGCACAGATGAGCTGTTGTAGTTGGAATTTGAATCTAACTCTGTAAACTTTTGACACTTCATAGAATACTAAGCAATTTTAACATGGCGATCACTTGAAAATACAGATCCTTGACATTTTTCTCCTTATAAATACTTGTACAGTATATACATTTTTTCAAAATACGTTTTTTAAAAGAAATAATACATTTGTTTTTTTAAAAAAAACAAAGGGTATGTTTTTCAAAATAACCTTCTTTTTGTTTAGGTGTGTGTTCCTAATGCAACTAACTGCAGTTATTAAATATGATTTTCTTATTTTAGGTTATGACTTTAAATCCGATGTGTGAAATGGTAGAAACTTCTCAAGGAGTCCCTTTAACAGTCACTGGAGTTGCACAATGTAAAATCATGAAGGCTGATGAATTACTCCAAACAGCTTCTGAACAATTCCTTGGTAAAAGTGTAAAAGAAATAAAATCAACAATTTTGCAAACATTGGAAGGTCATCTACGAGCTATATTAGGTAATGAACCAATAATAATAATATTAATCAAACTTTTTTGAGTTTCATCTCTGTGTAAAAAAGTAAATGAGACTAACACTCCTTTTTGGTTTGCTGATTTCCTTTATAAACCTGTAGAAGCTGAAACTCATGTCAAGTTGCCATACTGAAGTTTGCTACAAAATCCTTCCTCAATAGCTATGAAGGTACCTTAGCTAACCTCAGATAAAAACAATGTCCTGAACTTGTGCTGACTGACCTTTATATCTTTGTTACTCCTTAATGGCCATCATTGCATAATTAAATGAAACAAGGTCAAATGGCTATGGCTGCCTTCCTTCCTCATTTTTTGTCTAGTGTTTGGAACTTAACAACATTTAAGTAGAACTGAATTGCCTCTCTACTCCTCATAGATGTTTTAGTGACTAGGAACATCCTAGTTCACTTGTTTCAGTTTATTATTTTTTATTTATCAGGCAATGTTTTTAATCATTTGGTGACAATATAGTATTTTAGAAATCTACTAAGAACACAGTTCTGTGTTTTCATTTAAAAATGTTAATAAGCCTTTCAACTATTAAGTTGATTTCCTTGATTTCAGCCTTGAAACTTGTTGATCTGTTTCCTTAAGCTTTGATACCTGACTTTAAATTTTCACTTGTACTGTTGAAAGACATATTAACGAGTATACCCCATAACCCTGAGCTCTTATAATTATAATATCAATGTGCTATACTGGTAGGTTTGAAACTAAAGGTTGCGGTGCTCCTTGATGTGTAGCTTGGTAATAAACCTTTTTCTGAACATGTCTGTTTTTTAATTAATAGTTAGTTGTTTTATATTTCCCTAAAAATTGAATGTTTTTAATTCCGATCTAGAATGTTTCAAAAAGAAAAAGAAAATATTTTAGCTTGTATCGTTACATGCTTTGTGACTTTGTGGTGATGTAAAATAAACCATTATTATGTAAATTAATTACAGTACATGTGACTTCCCGGAGGACTGCAGGCATATAATATCCAGATGCAAAAAGCACAACAAAATTAGGTCTGAATTAAAATTTAATTTTGATCCTCAAGAAGAAACAGCATACTTAAAAGATTTAGATAGGGATAAAATAGCTAAATTAACTGAAGTTTTAGATATATTAAAAGCTGAACTATAATTAAAGAAGAAATTATTCAATCATAACAAATAAATGAAGCTAAATTGAACTTTAGCCAAAGTATAAACTTGGGTTTATAGGATTTGGCAACAAATCTTAAAACTCCCCCCAAAAAAACATCATGTCAATAACTTGTTAAGAACTACCCATTAGTCATTAGAAGGTCTCTTAGCCATCTTCTTTTAGATGCCTCGGAGGATTATCGGAACGGAGTGTGAGGCAAGTTGGGAGACTAATGGACGAAATACTTAATTTGGAACATAATTATCGTTATAATTATTATATTATTTTTTTATTATAAGTTTTTCACATAATAAGGAGAATTGAGGAATTTCTAAGGATTTTGAATTGTAACGATTGGATACGAGAAGAATCGGAAGGTTTAGTGGAGCCCCAAAGCTCATCTCCGTAAGGCCAAATGGGTCTAATTACTGTCATGTGAATAAGTCTTTTGTCATCAGTTGGGAACTTTGAACGCTCGTCAGTATATATATTCGGCAGGAGTCGGAAACGACTAGCAGTTTCTTGTCGTTCAAGTCTTGGTATCAATATGTATAATTGTATGCATGCGATATTGCCTTTATTTTAGCTTGTATCGTTACATGCTTTGTGACTTTGTGGTGATGTAAAATGAACCACTATTATGTAACTTAATTACAGTACAAGTTCATAATGAAAACTTATTGACAATATTTATTTGTTTTTATGTTATTGTATGCGTAAAAACTTTATAATCAACTTGTTTGCTAATCGCGTAGAAAATATGAAAACTCAGTTCAGCATGCTACCACAATGTATCTTATTCCCAAGATCTTACATTCTTATATTGTTTTATCGAATTCCACTGTTCTCAGGCATGTAAAATTACTGCATATATTATTAATTTCATTGTTGATTGTTTATAGATAGTTTACCATGGTTTATATCATGTAAATGATGTTTACAGTGTCCTTAATAGGAAACATAGTGTAGCAGTACTATAATTTATTATTTTTATAAATCAACATTCTAGCGACTGGAAATGTTAACATACAGTTACTATGTTTCTTTTGACCACACCCCTACCACCATCTCTATGACAATTGCATTAACTTGTTGATATTTTTTTTTGTACCAACATTGATTTTTCTTTTCAGGAACATTGACAGTGGAAGAAGTATATAAAGACAGAGACCAGTTTGCTGCCTTAGTAAGAGAAGTGGCAGCACCTGATGTGGGTCGTATGGGGATTGAAATTCTTTCATTTACAATAAAAGATGTTTATGATGATGTTCAGTATTTATCATCATTGGGAAAAGCTCAAACTGCAGCAGTCAAGAGGGATGCTGACATAGGTGTCGCCCAAGCTAATCGTGATGCTGGAATCAAAGTAACTAAAATTTTGTCACTTATTTCACTAAATGTTTGTTCTAATTCTTTACTTATAGGGTTGGTATTATTTTTTATAAGATCATATTTCATCTTCTCTTCTTCTTCTTTCACTAACTCTGTATTGCTATTTAGTTTGCAAGAATAGCCTTTGCCCATCTTGCAGATTGAGCTGTTCTCAAAAATATAAATTGTTGATTATTTAAATTTCCCAGGCTATGGTTGTAGAAATATTAAATTAGCTGTTTACTATTACAACTAGAATACACCACAAGTTCATTTTTTCATCTTATTTGGTAAAATTATCATCCAGTAAATTTTGAAGTAATGCTGAAAATGGCTCCACTGTTGGATTTGTTCTAAAGTTAATTTTTGGTATATCTGTCAATGATTCATGGTTTATGGACAACCCTTATTAACTCGTAAACTCTTTCCTATTCTTGAATTTTTAGAGCTAATGCGAAGCTTTCCTTCAATTTAAAACATCTTTCAAATAATTAACAAAGTTTGGCTTTAAGTGCAGAACGTACTTGTTCCTGAACAGTCATAAAATCTTGAAAATTATTTTCACTAATCATTTAGCAGTGGTAAATGATTAATATATTATTTCCATGAGCATTATACAATAATAACACTTTTTTTTTCTTTACCTGTAATTATTAAAGTACTAATCATAACTTGTCTTATTAGTTTATTATTTAATTTTTATGATTATTTAGTTTAACATTATTTATTTAAAACTTAATATTTTTTAGGAAGCAGAGTGTGAAAAAACAGCCATGGATATTAAATACAATACTGATACTAAGATAGAAGATAACTCAAGAATGTATAAACTTCAAAAAGCCAATTTTGATAAAGAAATAAACACAGTGGTATGTAATTTATAGGATAAGTGCCATTTAAATTACTATCATTCTTATTTCATTTGTATTTTTTCAGTTGGTTTTCTATTTTGTTTTGTTTTCAAATTACCATGTGTTTTTAATTAATTCTATGCAATGTGATATAATCCATTTGCATTATATAATCATACATATTTATATTCATATAATTATGGAAAGTATATATTCTTTAGAAAAATTACTTTTTATTTTTATTTTATGTTGATTTGATTGAGATTAAGTTATAAATTAATATTCCACTAATTAATTGGTTTGTTTTCGCTATTGTATTTTCTTTTTGTGGTTGTTTATAGAAAGCTGAAGCACAGCTCGCTTATGAATTACAAGCTGCAAAAATAAGGCAGAAAATAAGAAATGAAGAAATACAGATTGATGTTGTTGAAAGAAGAAAACAAATTGAAGTTGAGGAAGAAGAAGTTATAAGGAAGGAGTTGGAATTAAATGCTACTGTCAGACTTCCAGCAGAAGCTGAAAGTCACCGTCTCCAAACCATTGCAGAAGGCAAAAGGTAGTTATATTTTGATTGATACATATCTCATAGCTCCACTGCTAATATTAATGGAGGTGGTCTGAGGGAAAACAGATTTGGTCTTGCCTATTTTGTTCAAAGATTAGGGATTTCTAAAATAACTTATCTTAGTCCTTATATTTATTTATATTCTTGGTTCTCCATTGTTACAGACAAGGTATAACAATCACAGAGTCAAAGTTATTTAACTTGGAAAAACTGATCTCTTGGAAAAGAAGGAAAAAAATATAAGATTTTATCTTTAATATATACAATTATTATTTGAATGTGGAAAAAAAAATATCATTATGTTTAAATCTAGTTTTAATATTGCTATTCAGAAATATATTGGTTGTTCTTAAAAAATATTTGAAAAAGCGTGTGCATTTGTGCTGTTCTTGTTCTTATACCAGTATTTTTTATTTTTATCAGAACTCAAGCTGTTGAAGTGGCAAAAGCTGAAGGTGAAAAAATTAAAAAAATAGGTTTTGCTGAAGCACATGTGATTGAAAGTATTGGTAAAGCAGATGCCGAGAGAATGAAAATGAAAGCTTTAGTTTATAAAGAGTATGGAGATGCAGCTATCATGTCTCTGGTTCTTGATGCACTCCCTAAGGTAAAATATTGGATTAGATGAATGGTATAAATATGAAAATTTCAGAATAAAGGACTTTTTAAATTTATCAAATTTAAAATAAGAAGAAAAAAGTTCTTATATAGCATTAGAAAACCAGTTTAAATTGTTTGTCAACAAGTCTCTGTATTTGAAAATGTTTATTTTGTCAAATGATTAATTATTATAATAATTGTAAAAAAAATTATATTTCTTTTTTCTATTAAAGCTTTAGTTCTAAAGAAGATTATAATTGTTAAAAAATTTAATATTATTATAGATTGCGGCTGAAGTGAGTGCACCTCTCGCTAAAACTGATGAAATTGTGATGCTTGGAGGCAATGATCAATTGACTGGAGAAGTAAATAGATTAGTGAGTCAGATTCCCCCTGCAGTGAATGCATTAACTGGAGTTGATTTGTCAAAGGTAACTGGTGTTTTAAACATTTGTTGGTTTTTTATCTATATTCTCTATTTATATGGTAGGGTAGCTGGTGTTTTATAAATTTTCTTATCCTTTATCTATTATTTTCATATTTATATTAAATGGCTGCAAACATTTCAAAGTATAAACCAAGTATATGGAAATATCCCCTCCATTGATTGACATA
This sequence comes from Euschistus heros, assembly GCA_003667255.2. Taxonomy (NCBI): domain Eukaryota; kingdom Metazoa; phylum Arthropoda; class Insecta; order Hemiptera; family Pentatomidae; genus Euschistus; species Euschistus heros. The sequence continues at coordinate 807,850 of RCWM02000117.1, read as the reverse complement.
TAAACACTGGAAACAGCAAAGTTAACTTAGGTACCGAAAAGAGGTATTCAAATTCACAATACAACATGTAATGAAAGAAAAAGTCCTGGAAGGTCTTGCGTTTATTTAACTTAATTTTTTGAAATAATGTTTAATATAATTGAATATGAAAAATTAAACAATAGAATTTTGAATTTATACTGATGAGTTGTTCTTCACAAGTTATTCACATGTCGTTGTACATACAGTTGTAAATATCAAAAAAGTATATATATAAAACAAAATTGAACCAGTAGAAGAACAAGCACATTCAAGAAGTTAAAAAACATGATATTGACAATGTTCATAAAACAAAAACTTAGAAGAAATGATAGACAAGCTTAAAGTTGGTTACTTACTACTTAATTGTTACTTTTTCCTACACCCTGATATGTAATAGAGAGAGCTATAATGGAAGTAGAAACCAATAATTAAAAAATTCATTGCTACTCTCCAGAAGTATGAAAGAAGAATGTTTGAAATTGCAGCTTGAATGATCTTATATGAAGTTAACTAATCTTATTGCTGGTAGGTATAATAATTTATTGTAAGTGGCCAAATTATCATTATCCTTGATTTTTTTTTTTTTTTTTTTTTTTTTGTTTGCTTGATGCTCTAATGTGCTCCAATTAGCGCTAGGAAGGTCAGTTATTCTACAGGTTACAAACCTATGCTAGCCAGAGTGGGAAGGTCAGTATACATTCTGTGGTTCCGACAAAAATAAATGTCAACTAGCCCAGGCTAGATTCAAACTGGTGCCTCAATGGTTAGGAGAATGTATAAGTGCTGGACTATTTAGCATGCTTAGCCACTATAGCCTGCGCCTGATTTTGTTTGTTTAGATAATAGTAGTTATATTCTACTTCATTCGTAGGTATTAAAAAAAGTAACCCCACTGCCCTTTAGAATGAATGCCAACTAAGTAGAAAACAACTACAAGCACGTATTGATTACTTTTTATTTTGGCCTCATATTACATCCTGTTAGTATAACTAAACTTTATTTATGGTACATAACTAAGTCAAAATAAAAGTTATTTGTCATGAGTATTTAATGAATTAAGTTATTTTGATAATTTTTATTTTAAAAAATCATAGCACATACAACATAAAGTTGTAATATTATAAGGTTGATGAGGTATCTTATATCTTTATCAATCCTACGATAAAGGACCAAAAACCCGATTATTGTTAAACAGTTATATATATATATATATATATATATATATATATATTTATTTATTTATATATACAATCATAAATACTATATATACAGTTCATTCGGTTATATACATACATTCGGTTCATATATACAATTATAAATTATTGTATCAAGGTGGTCTGCGTTCCTCATTTCAAGTTTTTTTGAAATTAGGTTTTTTTTTAAACATTTTATACTAGGAGCGTTATATATCAAGGTTATAATGAAATTTGAAGTAGGTAGCTTGAAAGACAAAGAAAAAATAATGACTAAACAATGCTCTTGACATATCATTTTAAATGAAAAAATAAAGCTATTAAATTCAAAAGAATAGCTATAGACAAAACAGAAGGCTGAAAAGGAATTTGTTCAATAGTTTTAAAAAGGTATGAATCTAATTAGTTATTTTGTACCTTACCTTAGGTAGGTAGGATTTGACTCAAGTGTTTTCCAAGAAATGGAATCTGTATGTAAGTACAGGGACTGCATATGATAAAATATATAGGGGGGAAGTAATAATAATTAAAAAAAAAAGAAAAGAAAATTGTATGTATCAATATGTTATTTATATATGTATATTATTATATTATAATATGTGTATATTATTGTATTATTTGTATATTATTATATCAATATATTTTCTTTCTTTTAGGTCCTAAACAAAATGGCTACTGTGAAATAATCCAGACTATATATCAAGGAATTTCAGCTTTTAAAAAAATATGTTTGAATTTTTTTATTTTATCTGATATTATCACTTCTTTTTTTTTCATATATAAACTAATATTCACTGGAATGCTTCCAATGGGTAGCATTTCGATTCGTCATTTCAAGCCAAATATTTCCTTTTCTGTAAATTTTTAATTGAATGTATAATAATGTTTGATATAAAATGTAACTACTAAACTAGAAATACTCATCTTTTGAAATGCTTTCTAAGGAAAGGATTGTTTCATTGTTCAATGGGAATTATTTCGTTGTTCCCTTTTCATTGATTAACAGTATTTATTCCCCATGAACAGTAATATTTTATTGTAAAATAAGCATGTTCAACTATAAATTATGGAATAATTCGATATTTTTTTTTTTTACTTTGTAGAGCAATTAGTGAGTCTGTATTGTATACTAATTTTTGTTGCTATTCTAGACCTTTAAAATAAAACGTTTTTAGTAATGAAAATTGTAATTATGTATTATAAATCCAATACATTGAAGAAGTTTACAGTTTAAGTTATCATTTGTATAATCAATCACATTAATGAAATATTTTTAGAGGGGACCATTTTTTATCACAACACTTTTTATTAAGAATTCATTTCTAATAACGTTTTAATTTTTGTATGTTATAAAGTCACTGATTTTCAAATTTAAATGTATAAATAAATAATATAATTTGATATAGCATTATCTTTTTATTCCTTAAAATCATTATTTGCATGGAGCAATACATTACACACTAATATAAACACTGTTGAGCAAAGATTTCCTTCTATAATACCTGTTATTTGGCAATTCTATATACATTTTCTAATTGATGCATATATTAGTAATACAAAAGGTAGCTAACTTAAGTACTTGTCTGTTATGGAATCGCCTGTTAAGAATTTAATTTAATATTTTAAAAATAAAAGAATAAAAAAAAATACTTAATTTTTGTATAAAAATAATTTTAATTATTATAAATGTCTATCCGAAATTCTCCCATATCTAATAGACTTTGGCAAAATGTATCTTTTCCTTATGGTTACTCAGCATGAAAAGACTTGTACCTTTCATTTATCTTACAAAATTGTGATTAGTGCCTCTTCTTATTTCCCCATTCGCTATATCCTTATAATCTTTTGATCCTTGCATACGCCAATGTTATTGGATCAAGAAAATTAATTTGTGGTTCACTGTTTGATTTTTGTAACCCCATTTATGTAGAATCATGTATCCTTCCCAGCAATAGGAATTATACTCCTGGGATGGATCTTTCTTCCTATTACTTTAAACTGTGTGGGTTCCAATTTATCTTTCACCAATTCTAGAAAAAAAAATCATTTCTTTCTCTCCAGAAACCAATTGTTATGGAAGAACACATATTTTTCATACTATATATTTCTTCATTATATTTCCTTCTACAATGGTAAATAACTTTCTCCTGTTTCCAAGAGTTTATTGTCTCATCCACTAAATGTTGAATTTTTCTTCATTTTCCAAATACATACAATCAACAGTTGCTCTTTGACTCAGATTATATAAAATGTATGGGATTTTCTTACTTAATTTTAAATTTAGTAAACAAGCAGTCTTCTTATACCCACACTTTTCCTACAGTTTTGTTTAGAACAACTGTAATATATTTTTTCTCCAAAATATAGTCGTATTATTATTGTTATTATTATTATTATAAAAGCATAACTTTGTACCAGGTATCAAGCATTGCCTAATTTTTTATGACAGATCCCTCTCAACATCCTATTCAATTAAATAAAATAATCATTATTAAATATTTCTTTGGCATAACTCCTATTTATTTTCCATTGGTAACATGTTTCGGAGACATTCATTCAGTATGAACATTGCACAGTGGTATGGCTTGTAACAAGTGAGAATGACAATGTGAAAATAATCACTGATTAAGAGAAGCCTGAAGATAAAATATTGTCTCCGAAAGATGTTGTGACAAATGGAAAATAAATAGGAGTTATGCCAAAGAAATATTTAATATCATTAATCTCCTTCAGGGTAAAAGGTTATAAAATAATCATATTAAACTCCAAATAGGTGATACCATATCAGACAAGTATCTGAACTTTTGTTGATATTTTGTTTTCAGCTGTGCTTGATAGCTAACAATGTTCCCTTAAATCTCATCTAGTCTCTCATTATAAATTATTCTCATGAATAAACCACTTAATTATCATTTTTTGAGTGAATGTCACACTAAAACTCGCTGGAATAAGCTTCACCTACTAATATCTCATCCAAAACATTTCAGTCTCCTAATACTGTTATTACGAGAAAATATTAAATGTATCAATATTATGGCATACCTAATCTAAAAATTTAAATGAGGATTTTTTTAAATAAAAAGATTTCTAGTAACTAGGCATAGATTCTCCCTAATTATGATAAAGTTTTTAAAATCCACCTTTTTATATACAATATGGGAACTGGATGCAATAAGAGCAACATGTCTTTGAACAAGTGAGATATAAATGTATTTTTGAATACATTCACAGCTAAATGCCATAAATTGCGCTCCTCACCTAAACCAGACCAGTTAGTCTCTAGGCTCTGTATTTTCTTGATTTCTTTTATAACTGAATGACAGTAGTAACTGAATAAAAAACTTACCACTCATAGTTAAGAGTGCTTCTCAACTTGCCATTTCATCACGTTTTAACAGGAAAATGTTTTTTTAAGTAATGCTACAGTTCTTCCTAGTTATTCACAGTTCAGCCTTTCAGATCTTACATATTTGTCATGATTTCACCATGTAATGAGACAGGAAAGAAATAAACTGTGGATGAATTGAAATGGTCAATTAAATTACTCATACCTTTACATTTAATCTTTCAAATAAAAATTGTATGTTTATTGTCAGATTTTGTAGTACAATGGTACTAAATCTTATGCACAACCTAGATCATTAAAACTTTATGTTATAGATACATAATTAGTAACATTTAAAAAGTATAGATAACATGATTAAAAATTACATGTCAATAACAAACATTACATTGTTAGAAAGGTAACAATTTCATAAAATTAGGGAGCAACAGTAGTGAACTCCTTATCCAAATTGGATAGTCAAATTTTTATTCTTAAATCATTTATTAACTATCACTTTGTAAAAAGTCAGGTTAAAAAAAAAAAACACTTAAGATAACTAAATCAAAAAGAAAATATCAAAATGTTAAACATTTAAATCTTCTGACATGAAACAAACTCATTCTTGTAGGAGCACTTAATTTTTATTTGGTATACTTTTAAAAATTAATTTGTTAATTTCTTCAATATGGTTCTGTATTAATGCAAAAAATGCTATAATTAATTTTGCTTAATAATAATTCATTTAAAAAAATTGATTTAGTCCTACTACACATCTCATTTAATTAATACATTAGTACAAACCTATATAATTAATTTTTTTTTTAATAAATTAAAACACTTGTTCAAAATTACTAGTTCATTTACCTAATAACAGACACTTAAACTTCGATAAATAATTGCAAAACCTAATGACTAGATTAAATTTTAAAAAAAAAATTAATACACCTACCTAACATAACAAAGGAAAAGTAAAAATGACAAGCCATTTAATATCAGAGACAAAACACAAAATCATTTATAATATAGCAGTTTCATTAAATAATTAGTACACATTGCAGCTTCTATAGTCTGTCCAATAAAAGAATAAGGGTCAAATATTCTCACAAGGCATGCCTTCAGGACTTTTCTATTATAGATACCACCCACCTATTTCTTCCCCTCAATAACCTAAAATAAAATGGTTAATAAAATTACAATTTTTGTCTTAAAACAAGTTATGTTACAAATAAGTGATAGTTGAATAAAAGTATTTGAAAAATTGAGCGATTTTTTTCACTGAGTAAACTGAGCGGCTAATCTATATGAAGCAGCATTGGACTAAAAAGGAGGAGAGGTAATACAGTAAGCCTATCCCTATAATACCTGTACTCTTTCACTTGACAGACTATAGTTTTATTGATTAAATTATGAAATCATAAAATTTAAAACATATTCTATGCACTAATATTAAAACTAAAACAAAACAAAGCGAATTCTTTCAACATGAATTGACACAATTATATAAATCTTCAATTACAATTGTTATGAAGTGAAATTCACCAAATTATATCTATTCCCAGTTTAAAAAAAATGTATGTCCATAAACATACACCTTTAATAATAATTGTTAATCAAACAAGTTTAAATATACCAAGTTAAAATTGAAAATTTAATGGAAAGTGATGTAAATTTAATAGGCTATTTGACATGAAAATGTGCCCACTACAAATCACTATTAAAATAAAATACTAACTAGAATTATTTTTCAACAGCTTAAATTTGAAAGTTGGATTAGTCTTTATCTGAAGTATCACATAGTGTAATTTCTTACCAACAATTTTTACTTTACCAACAGTTGAAGTCCAAACACTAAGAGAAAATATAAAAAAAAAAAAAAAAAAAAAAAATCGAGAAATATGTTAGATAAAAACCAAATGAACAATTAAAAGGAGGTAACAATAGACCACACACACAAAATAGGATTTGGTTAAAATTGAGGTCATCCAATAATTCAAAGAAATGCATAATCATTCTCAAAAATTAACAGATGAATGAATTGTAGACCTTAGAGAGGTCTCTTTAATTCTTAACAATTAAAAATTTATATATATATATATATATATATATATATATATATATATATATATATATATATATATATGTCAGATTTAATTAAATAGCCATTTTTTTAAAAAATAATTCAGCTTGATTTTCGCCACTGTTGAATTTTTCACCGAAACTAGAGAATTTCAACTTATAAAAATCAAAAAAATAGTTTAATTGACAGTTTTTATATAACTTGGGGAAACAAATCACATTGTTTTTATTTTATGAATAACTTTGCATATTGGCAACAAATATAACACTATAAATCAATTCTACTGTAATTCTCAGCAAACATTTATAAATGTTAAATAGAAAAATATAAATATTTTATCAACAAAAATTTTATATATTTAAATCTTGAGCATACATTTCACATTAATTATGAATGGAATATCACTTCCAAATGTTCTAACTCCAAAAAAATAATCTTTACTAAGACCAGTCAGAGCAGGTAAAAATATTTATTAAAATTACAACAATACATGAAACTATAATTAACTTCTTTTGTACTAGTTCAATAGTTAATTAAAACAAAAAAACAGGTTGTTCAAAATATAAGTTGAGCAATTTTTTCCGATTCTAACACTTTTGAATAAACACGTAAAAAAGAAATTAAAAAAAAGAAATTAACAAAATTTAAATTACAGCCATTGTAGTAAGATTTAGAATAATTTAATATGTTCTTATTAAAAATAATATATATTTGTGTATATACATTACCAATGAGTTAGAAAATAATATATACTCAATTTTTTCAAATATATAAAGATAAACTAAGAAGCAGTATGCACCAACGAAGAAAGTAAAAAATGTTGAAAACACTGGAACTCCAAATTGAAAGAAAAATAATGTTAAATATAAACTGATAAAGACAAAACCTAACATTATTTTCATTATCTCTAATTGAAATAATAAATAGAGAGACTTTTAATCACAATCTTAAAACTTACAAAAAATTATCATCAAGTGATATTATGAATTTCGAGTGAAAACCACGAGGAAAATAATCATAGAGAAAAGATAATTTAACAACTGGAAAACCATTCCAGCATTCATAAAGAAAAAAATAATACACCCAAACAATAACAGTTACAGAAATGAACTGCATTCTTCAGTTTAGCAAATTTACAAGACGAATGCCTTTGAAGGACTGATTAGTCAAACCTGTCGTAGTAAAGACAAAAATTATGCATCCAATAATTGAGCCAGCATCACTTTTTTTGGCCTTTAATACTTTGGAAATTTTACTTTTCATTTTTATTATAATTTAGAATTCAAAACAATTATTATGTGCAAGGCATATGACATAAATACGAACTTCACAACTGTACATCACAATTTTATGGAAGTTATACTACAAAATGTTAGGTGATTTAAAAAAAAAAAAAAAAAAAAAAGATCACCCCATTTATAACATTTCCTATAAAAAAAAAAAAAAATAACTTCATTTATAAAATTAATTAAGCTATGAAAAAATTGTAATCCAAGGATAAATATTATCTAAATAGATACATAAATGAATTGCACTCATTATTTATGATGACATAATAATACGTTTTAAGTTAAACAGATAGATCTCAAAAATTAGTAACAAGTTTGCTTTAATATACATATTCTATAACATATGACTAATAACAATTGCTATTTCATAAACAACAATCTAATTAACATTTAATAAACTATAATTTTGCGGTATGTTGAGTAAAAGACACTCGCACAAACAGAAAAACACACAAAAACTTTATATCAATTTATATACATAAAACTTTGTTTTGAAAATCAACAAAATTACTAAATATGATCAAGCTGATTTTTTTAAATTTCTAAAAAATAAATTAATGAGTAAAAAAATACTAAATAAAATCATCGATTTTCATAGTTTAAAGCCAGTCTTTTAAAGTCAAACATGTGGAAGACAATATCAAATATCTTTCTCTAGATAAGCAACAGACTGAATAAGAAATAGATTAAAAATTTATGATCCAATATCTTTTCTAATACTATATTCATATTATAAATTGGTTATTGAAATATAACATGAGTATGAATATGGATGCATTTATATTATATTCAAAATATAGTCATAATCTTAGTTAACAGTGACCAGGTACAGAACATTTACTTCAAGTCTGTTATGTTGCAAAAAGAAAGAAACAATGCATGGACAGATAACACCCCTCTACAGAAAAAGTAGGAGAACTAAATGACTTCAGTGTTTAGTTTTAAAATGTTCATTGAATTTAAAAATAAATTGTTTTGAGTGTAAGGTGGCAACATCTTGAAATGTTAACGAATGTTGGATAAAAATTTGTTTCTTAGTTGATTTAATATATATGTTACCACTTTTAGAAAGTTTATTTTTTACTAGTTAGAGAATAAGCCTTGGTGATAACATGTTTAAGTAAAGAGAATAATGGAGAGTGGGTTTTAACCATTTCTTTCTTGGAAGAAAGTTAATATGAGAGTACAATAATTCCAACAAATTTTTCTTTTGTTTTAAGAGTGAAGTTGAAATTGAGCATTCTAATATTTTTTTAAAGAAACTTAAGCATAATACAGTCTAAGACCTGTATCAAAGAAAATCAAAGGAAAAAAAATTCTACTTATGATCTTATAGATATCTTTTTAATGCATACATCAAATAGGAACACCAAGTAAAGCTCTAGGATTATTAGAAAGAAAGAAAAAAACAAAACAAGTACTGATGTTGAAGAAAAATGAAGAAGTTGAAAGGAAAAACAGAATCCAACCAAGATAATCAATGAACTATCGAAAATTCACTAACCCACAAACTAAACAACAAATTAATTAAAACATTAAAAAGTGAGAGGTAACAACTGAGGGGATTATTCACTAATTATTTATTTTGTTTTAACAAGCCAAGAAATAATTACACAGTTTAAGAGAGATTATAGTAATAACCAGCAACAGTCACCTTTCGGGATTTCTCGAAGGAGGAAGGAAGGGGGAGTATTATGAGATTAAGGATGAATACAAAGCCTGTTCACCTGAAGAACATGCAAGATTCAGGACAAACAGGCTGTGCTTTAAGGATATATATATTTATATATATATATATATATATATATATATATATATATATATATATATATATATATATATATATATATATATTATCAAACTCTTGCAGAAAAACTAGCTATTGGCCAAGTATCCAACACATCTTCATCATATATAAAAAGACACAAAACAGGGTTATTTTGAAAAAAATTGGAAGCAATAATTAGCTAAGGGAATGGAATTGAACAAAAAAAATATTTTTATTACTATCATATAACATTACATATTACGGTAGATTCAAAATTAAAATTTATATAGAGAGCCTCCTCTATATCTATAAGAATCAGACAATAAACAAGAGACATTAGTTGTCTTATATATAGTATGTCTTCTGGATAAACAGTAAAATTTCAAGGCTGGATGAGGTTCCCAAATCAGAACTAGGAAGAAAAAAAAAAACCAAGATGGATTCTTGATTTTGTTACAGAAAAAGAAGCAAGCCAACGAAGAAGTGGATAAAAGATATACCAGCAAAAATGGCAAATAAAGAGGGGAGGAAAAGGAAATAAGAAAATAAGATGTTTGAAAATGGGATAATTTTTTGTGTCTAATCTAAAAACTTGAAAAAAAGAAAATCAATATGGACAATATAACACTTCTGGCCTGAAAATATGGTGCTGAACAGAAGGGTTCAGTTACCAATAACTAATATACAAAATAACATGCTTTACATTTTTGGCATGCAAACAAGTCATGATTTTATGGGTATAATAATGTTAAAGAATAAGAATTTTTTTTCGGTAGTTAAAAAAAAAAAATCTGTTCAAGATGATTTTTAACAATAACTTGATTCTGACAAGCCATCTTTTAACTATTTTTAAGAGGAATTGGCATGCTAAAAAAATTCTTTGGGAAATACAAATGAAATTTGAAAAAATCTTATAGATAAATACCCTCCAAACTATGTTCAATGAACAGCTATGTAATTTCACAAAATCTAGCTTCCATGCTATGATTAACAAATACTTGGTACCTTTTGAATATCACATACATGCCCATAATCAAACACATAAAATACACCTTCCAGTATATCACAATAAAACTGCTTTAAAACTACACATTAATAATGACCCTGTAAAAGCAGTTACTGAACAACACTCATAGAAATAAATCATAAATTAAATTAAATAAACCAATTCATAGTAATTTCATGGATAAAGCTAAACTCTTCAAGTTAAAAAACAACAGTTTTAAAATAATGAATTTGAATTTAATTACAAATGTTTTTTTTTGTTTTTAAAAATAAACTTAACAAAGTTTAACAACTAACAATCGATCAGCTGTAATCAGCACAGTAGTTATAAAAATTCATTTATTAATTTCTTAAGCATTACATAGTTACAAAATACAAAGTTCCAACAAGAAACTACTGTTATCAAAGTATATCCAGAGATATAATAACTAATTACAGAGCTATTGAGCTGTTTTTTTTAAAAATATTATATTATTTGATTGCAGATTAAAAACACTAAACAGATATTTATAACCATATCATAGGATATATACAAATTTATATGTAGAACAAATAAATATTTGATGTGAGCTTAAATATATACATTGACATAATATATAAATAATATATATGTGGGTTAAAATTGAATGTCTGCAGGTTTATTTCATATTAAATAATACATTTAAAAAGATAAATAATTTTAAGCGTAAAAAAATATGTATGCATTTGCATATATGTGTGCATAATTAGTGACAAATACTATAATTATATAAGTTATGCGGTTTTCCATGGTCTTCCTATAAAACTATATATACTTATTTTTCTTAACAGTAAAATTAGCTGTACCATTTAGGCCTATAGTTACAGAGACTATAAATACAATAAAATACTGTCAATGAAAACAAATGGGAAATTCAAGCGGATAAACTGAAAGATAATGCAATAACCCGCAATTGAGAATGTAAAATCAATCAAGGAAATATTATTTAATAGATTAATTATGATGCCTATGATTCAGGCTTAGAACATCTCACTGATGACTAAATTATAAGAAGACATGGTTTATTTTTGGATGAGAGTGAGGAAGAAAAGGAGGATAAGAGAAGAAGCGAGTGAAACATGATGCAGGTCCATGACACATTGAGAAGCCCATTCTATAACTAAAATAAGAAGGTGAAGCATCACTTTGTGACAAAATCATGTTGTGAAAACTTTAAAAATTTAATTTTAAGAAAAATTTAACATGAATAAAAGGTGTTTTATCACAAAAAAACAAAAAGAGTTGATAAAAACTTCAACCAGCAAAACTATATAACTGCATTTATTAACTTAACATTTTTAGATCTTCTAACAGATATCTTAACAAATAACAGAAACCAAATAGGTTACATCCATACCACATATGATTTTACAAATTATCCAAAAATTGGTATATTAGCATGTTATGACCAACAAAGATACAACATAAAATTTAGTGGAGATCAGCTGGTTTGAAAAGAAAAACAATACAGGAAGACTTATAAACTTAATTTTTCTTAACTAAAATATGAATTCATTATAATTAAATAAACCTCTGCGTTATACGGGATTTGATCATTTTTAATATAAGAAATTTTAAATTTGCTACGGGAATCCCTTCCATTTAAAAGGATTTTATAAATAGCTTTTTATAAATAAATTTGTACAAATAAGTTTATTATTGACAAAATGTTTATTATTATATTTATTCACATTATCTACTACAAAAAGAATGTATTTTAATAATGATAGGATGTGCGTATTCCTTAAATATATGTACCATTAGAGCATACATTATTGTAAACAAATCATACATTTTTTTAAATTAATACTTTTTCAGTCTCTTTTATTTTTGCCATTAAATTACGATAATTATGCAAACATAAAGCCATACAATGATTAAAAAATGTATCGAAAAATGTTTCAATATTCTGTTGCTAACATAAGAACTTTATTATGTAATAAATTTTATAACTGAATAAATTACGAATACCCCATCAACACTAACTTATTTATACCGGCAAACAGACAATAATAACCCACATTTCTTTAAAAAAAAAAAAAAAAATTACAGTTTTAAATGAAAAATAATAACAGGTAGCAGTCACTGGCTTTTTCAATTATTCCTGAAACATAAAATAAAATAAACTCAAATAATATAAGGATCAAACAAAAAATCAAATAAATAATATATAGTTTTGAATATAAAAAAAAAAAAAAAAAAAAAAAAAAAAAAAAAAAAAAAAAAAAAAAAAAAAAAAAAAAAAAAAAAAAAAAAAAAAAAAAAAAAAAACACTGAGAAGTGGTTACATAATTAAATAAACAAAAATGAGACTAATAGTTCTAATAACCTCTTTGTTATATGCACTCTATCCTTCTAACTTTACAGATAAATTGAATTGCCAAAGAATCTAGATCAACTTCATACCAAAAGGTTAAAAAAACTTTACATCAAAAAAGGACTCAGACTCAAAAAATAAAAAATAAAAATAAATAAATAAAAAGGAAAAACACAGATATAATCACAATGATAAAAACTCGCAACATTTACAATCAACTGGGAAACCACAGGAACAAGTCTGTTCCCTAACTGTGGAAACAGAGTAAGAGTCTGAAGGTCTCATTAACGTATCCCATCTGTTTCATTGATGCTGAAGTGGAGTCTGAATATGGACAAATAACCTAAACTCAAAGATCAATGCAAGTTGTATTATACAGAAGACTTTAGGACTTCTAGTGTTATAATCTTCAAACAGGATTATTAGGGTGAGTGGCACTAGATAGTGGTTGAACTCATGGATTAAGATGTTTGAAAAATATTTTAAGTTTTTAAAAGAGGAAAGACAAAAGAATAGGGTGGAGGATAAACATTTTAAACCTTAACAGTATAGTTATGTACCATTAATATTGTTTTTATTATTTATTTGTATGCACTGTTGGAAAAATCAAAATGGCTTTGCATTAAAAAGTAAAATATAAAAGTGGTTATTTCTCAAGTGAAAGGATATCTAGAGGATATTTGACTAAATAGCATGTATATATATTTTATTACTGCATACAATACTACATAAACACAACTATTTACAAAATCAATTGTTTATCAATAAAAAGAATAAAATAACCATGGAAAAAACAAAAGTATCTGTGGTGTTAAAAACACAATTTAAAAAGCCAGTCATTTCAATTTTAATTAAAGAATGTTACCTTTACTATACTTCATCTGGAGCTAGATCTGTGGCTGGGTTAACAGCTTCTTGCAGCGGGCAACTTGGTTCTACTTTATTTTCAGCTTCAATTATTTTGGTGTTTTCAATTTTGTGATCTTTATTAACATATTCTTCAAGAGCTCGAATCCTATTTTCATGTTTTACAATCATGGCTTTTAGTTTACGAATTTCTTCTTTGAATTCTTTAATTATAAGTTCACTCTAAAAAAAAAAAAAAATAATAATGAAATATAAACAAAAAACTAAGCATGTCCTCTATGTACATCTATGACTAATATGTTCAATGAATACAACATATAAATGATGGATATATATATATATATATATATATATATATATATATATATATATATATATATATATATATATATATATATATATATATATATATAATATATATATATATATATATATATATATATATATATATTTCTTAGAAATTTAACACAATCCATGATCCGGCGAACTAAATCCAATTTCTTCCACGAAGCCCTTTCATCTGCACCCGATCCTAAATCCAAATGGCTGCTCCTCCGCAAACTTTCCTTGTGTGATCCTCCTAGTTCCTCTCCCTCGGGAGTCTTTCCTGTCACTCCGGATGAGTTAAACTCCTATTTTGTTTCTTCCACTTCATCTGCTCCTTCTCGACCCTCCCAGCCCTTACCTCCGCCAGCATTTAACGACAATAATTTTTACTTTTCTTATATCACTCCCTCTGATCTAATTACCTCTATTATGAAGTCTCAATCCAACTCATCTGGTTTAGACGGCATTCCTGTTAAATTATTGAAATTATGCCTTCCTGAAATCCTTCCGGTTCTCCTCTTCATATATAATTTTTCTCTCCAAAACTCTGTATTTCCCACTTCCTGGAAAAAGGCCTTAATTCATCCCATCAACAAGAACCCAAACCCTATATCCCCAAAGGACTTCCACCCTATATCCATACTTTCCAACCTTTCTAAGCCCCTAGGAAGATTGGTGCAATCCCAAATTACCAATTTCCTAGAAGATTCCAAGTTACTTGATCCTTTCCAATCTGGTTTCCGTCCCGGCTTCTCAACACAATCTGCCCTGATTAAAATTATCACTGACATCCAAACAGCGATTGACAAAAAAGAACTGACAATCCTTATCCTCCTTGATTTCTCTAAAGCATTCGATTCCTTAGACCATAATATCCTTTATTCCAAATTGAAATCATTGAACTTTTCCTACAGCTCCCCCCTTTGGTTTCAATCTTTCCTTTCCCACCGCACCCAGCAGTCGCCACTCCTAACCAGGGCCTATCCTCTTTCCTCACTCTACAGTCAGGAGTAGCTCAAGGTTCGAGCATTTCCCTTCTACTGTTTAATTCCTACATCAATGATCTTCCCCATTCAATTCACCATTGTTCCCACCATCTTTATGCCGATGACTTCCAAATTTACTTCTCCTATCCTCCATCCGAAATGTTAGCTGCGTTTGCCAAAATTCAGGAAGACCTAGACAAAATCTGTGCCTGGGCAAATCTGAACAAATTAACGTTAAACGCAGCTAAAACTCAAGCAATTGCCATAGGATCACATTCCCTTCTCCATTCAAATGCCAACTTTCCCACATTATTCCTCAATGGTCATCCAATAACTTTCCATTCCTCTGTTAAAAATTTAGGCCTAACTATTGATCAAACCCTCTCCTGGAAATCCCATATTGCACAAATCTCCCGAAGGTCAATCGGTATCCTAAAACTACTTCACCGCTCCCGTCACCTCTCCTTCCCCTACCCACACGCAAACTTCTAGTATCCTCCCTTATCTTCCCCCAATTTGACTATGGTTGCGTGATATATGGCGGGCTCTCGACGGTTCTTGAAGATAGATTAAAACGCATCATGAATTGCTTCATTAGGTTTGTCTTCAGAACTTCGAGACGTTCCCATGCTTCGCATCTCTACACTGAGTTAAATTGGCTTTTCCCCTCCTTCCGCAGAAAATACTTCCTAGGCAACTACCTATTCCAAGTTATCAACACCCGTCACCCTCCCTTTATTTACAGTAGCCTGAAATTCAAGTCTGCTATCAAATCACTGCATACAAGATCTCGTCTTTCCGATATCTATACTCCATCCCACAGAAGTACTGCATTCCAACGTTCCTTCCTTATCCGATCCTCTACTCTTTGGAATTCCCTCCCCCCAAGTATCCGCAATGCTTCTTCCTTTGGAACATTCAAAACACTACTCTTTCACCATATTCTTTTCCTCCAACCCGACGCTCTCCAATTATAAGGATGTATGTAATCGTCTAATTTAATTACTAAGACCTTCAGACATGAAACATTAGCAAAAAATATAGTTTGACTATGATAATGTTTTGATTTCTTGTAATGATAATTTTTGATTTTCTATCTTTTATTTTTCTTTAAGTTTCTGTTTGTTTGTTTTCTCTTCTTCAATTTTGTTTACAATATTAACCTCTATTTTGTATATATATTTTTTCACTCTCTTTTTTATTAATAGTTTTTTTTTTTTCTAGTTTTTCTCTGTATTTTTTTTTCATACATATTTGTATTTAAATTTACCTATGTTATTTTATTTTTAACAGCCTCTCGGCCAGTTATGATCTTACTTTGTATTATTTAATGTTATTCTTAAGGGACTTTGTCCCAGAATAAAGTTTTCTTTCTATTCTATTCTATTCTATTTTATATACAAGGTGTTCGGAAGATCGTTGGCCAAAAAATTATCTCGGGTAGGGAGGTTCATTTTGAACCTATTTAAGGTCACTTACCTATATACAAAGTCTTACGGTTTTTTTTTTATGAATTTTTTGTGTAAATGGCCAAATCCAAAAATTTATGCCTTATAACTCCGTTGTTTACTGATATATCAACACCAATTTTTTTCCTGTAATTACTAATAAATTGTCCATGTAAAATAAAAAAGATATGGTGCAAAAAACAAACACCAAAAAAGCGGGAGATCGTTAAATCTTGTCAAAGGCAAAAATAAAAATTGAGCTTCAAGTTTAGGTTCAATAAAAAAAAAGTAAGCGCAACAGCCAAATCCAAATTGTTTTAAAAACTTCTCTATTTAATACTCTTTAAAAAAATACCATTTGCAGGCACGCAGCACATCTAGTTTTTTTTTTTTTTTATAAAGTAACAAAAGGGTGCCACCAGCGCACATTGACAATAATAATGAATCGAATCATATTTTTTATGCAAAACGTAACAAATAGTTGTGTTTCTTTATAGCATAGGTTAAACTGCATATTTTCTCTTTCTTTCTCGGAATTTCAATTTTATCAGAGTAAACTTTATCTACATTTTTGTAAACAATAATCAGGGAACAAAATTAAACCATTTTAAATTATTCATAAATTTAATTTGTAGAGTATCACAGGTATTGCTCAAAATGATCTCCACTATTTCTAATACAAGCACGATATCTTTTTCTTATTTCTGTGGTGCTTGTTCTAAAAATGAATTCTTCCTTCATTATGGTAAACGCGGCATTGATTTTTTAAATAAGTTCTTGTTTTGAAAAAGCCCACTACAACTTACCTGTAAGAGAATGTTTAAACAATTGTTTCCCACAATCCTGGATAGGAAGAGGGGGTCCAATTGAGTGGCCAGCACGGTCTCCAGACCTCACGCCGCTTGATTATTACGCCTGGGACCGTGTCAAAGATTTGGTTTATAATGAAGAATTGTTTTCAAGACAACAACTTATTCAAAAAATCAATGCGCACACGCACACGCACACGCACACGCACACGCACACGCACACGCACCCGCACCCGCACGCGCACGCGCACACGCACACGCGCACACACACACCCACACACACACACACACACACACACGTGTGTATTGTTTCTTACTTAGTTTATTAGAAACGGAAGTAATAAGCTGAGGCATTTTTAAAAAGAGACTTTATAATTTAAGTTGTATAGAATAAATCATCCATCCTTTCCCAAATATGATTCATGATTCATGTTTCAGGTCAAATTTAAAATTTTAGATGTTTAGTGCTGCATCATTATTTCAACTTCAATTAGTTAGTGCATCAAATTTTACTGTTTTCCCCATATATCCTTGTGTGGAAGTCATAGAATAGAAAAACTAATCATTCATGGAGAACACTTCAATGGTAAGTTTTATCACAATTTTCTAAAAAGAAGTTTTATCATTCAGATAGGTGGAATCCTGAAGGATGGATTTTTTTCTTTTTTGTCTATCTAGATAACTTATTCGTATAAAAGATAACTTGATGGAGAAAATGGTGAATATTATTGAAACCTTTATTATATTTCTATAACTATAAACAAAAAACATGGGGAAAGCAGGCCAAAAAAGCAAGCACCCTGCCTAAAACACACACCTCCATGTAATTGCCATTTTTAAATTTACTGCTGTTGCAAAAGTGTGAAGGGTATTACTCCCATCCCTCCCAACATGCTTAGTTGGCTAATTGATGCACTAGTGAAAATGCTCATGTGTCGAAAAATGAAAGTTCGATGACTTTTGAAGAAAAAAAAAATATGTTACTACATACACCTAACTATTGTTTTTTCAGAAATAACGTGAAGCAAATTATATTTATTTAGTCTTTATGTTGAATTGATTATTGGACTGTAATCAAAAGCATATCTTTTGAACTACAGTAAAACAGTTATAGTCCAGTCAATAAAATTGTTTCATATAAAAATTAAAGCTAATTAAATTTCCTATAAAATTGTATCTATACATATTTGTCAAACTTTCAACGGTTTTTGAGATATAAGTTATTATATCTTATTTTTGTCAAATCAACATTTGCTCATTAGCAGCTAAATCCAATTCTACATGCTCCATACTTCTGCGAACACTAGTATATAATTAAATGGTTTTACAAAAAACAACATGTAGGAAACATCTTGTTAGATATTTAATTCATTTCATTTTTGTACTATTGTAACACACATTTGTTCATATGAAAACAAAGAAAATGAAAATTTGCCAAATTTTTTCGTGAACACATTACACTTTTTAGAGGTAGAGTTTAGGGAGTAAGAATTCAGAACAAAAAAAAAGTTGAGTAAAATTGAGAAACAAAGTTCTATATTTTTTTTCCTGTATCTTCTCTGTTTAATTGATAAGTTTGCTTTGGTGCCTAAATAGTTGGTTTAACAAAAAAACATGTTTTTATATATATATATATATATATATATATATATATATATATATATATATATATATATATATATATATACACAGAAAAGCTTATAATAACCATTACACCATTACAATTTTGAAGTACATACCGCTGCAATATCTTCTGAATTATTTTGCTTTCTCACACCTTTTTTGTCTAAAATATTAGCTTTTTTAGATACACGAAGCTCTGTTTTGGGAGCTGTTGAAGGCACATATCCTCCTCTAAGGGAAACCAAAATTGGTTCACAATCCTTACCACCCATCCACTCATCGGCAGTAAGAGCAGCAGTGTCTCCAATTGTATCAGGATACAAGTCTTCTTGAAAAAGTTCACTCTAATAAAAAATACATAATTATCAAAAATAACTTATCTGCCAGTAAGATTTATGAATGAAAATGATTTATAGATAATGAAATAAACTGTTTATAAGATTATTTTGAAAAAAAAAATAATTATAGTAATAAATGGAAAAAAAAGTAAATGTGTTATAAAATATAGAATAGTTTATTACTGACATTATTTATTATTTCATTTTCATAGCGATGAAAAAATTGATTAGCTACACAGGACAAATCAAATTTATAGCACACATATATATACAGTGGTGTTCAAAAGTTTCCGGCCACTTAAAATTGTTTAAATATCTGGCCTATATTAACACCGTTCAAAGCGAGGTTATAATGGCTAACCCTAGGAACAAATACACCTCTGACAACATACCTTTTGCTGATCTATAAACCATCTTTTGTTAAGGATTTTCATAAGTTTTCATAATCATAAGTTTCTGGCCATCCTTTGTTGTGACTATTTGCAAAGGATGCAAAAAATAAGAGCTGATCTAATTCAGTTTATGCTTGGCGGCACTGTGGCTATCGATATGTCTCCTCACAATAATCCTCAGCCTCGAGAAAGAATCCTCTCTCTCTCCATGGAAGGTTAATCCTCCCAAGACATTTCTCGTATGAAAATAACATTAAATGACTAACGAAAAATTTGTATTTTCAGTTAATGGTGTTGGAACCTTCGTGCTCATAAATGAATGTATGACCAGTAATGTGTTCAGGAAGATACTGCGAAAAAATTTACTGCAACATGGGTGAAAAAAAAAATGGCCCCTATTGCATTTTAAAGCACAATAACGATCAAAAACACATACCAGCTATAGTAACCCGGTTGCTCCAGTAAAAAAAAAAGGGACATTTTCAAGTAGCTGGCTTGAAGTTTGGACCTTAAATTGATAGAGCACTTAAAGCAGAAGGTGATATGGCATTTGGAAACCGGAAAATTCCAAAATGATAATGAAATTTCTATCAAAAAGTCACTGAATACTGGCTGTCCATTCGACAAGACAGAATTCCCTTAATAAATTAGATGTCCCGATGGTGTTTATCTAATATTTCTGCCAAAGTTATGGCAACTATATATTAATAAAAATTTACTGAAAAAACTGTGGGGTAATCTCCTAAAACTATTTAAAGTCGAAAAATAGATCATTTCTTTTGCAGAAAACTTTAATTCTTAATATAATCCTAAATTAAAATAAATTTAACCAAAATTTAAATTATGTTATTTCGGGGTTATATATTTAAGCTGAGATTATATTTCGGGGTGACCGGAAACTTATGAACACTAAGGTGTATATATATATATATATACACATACATTGCAAACCGTTGTCATTTAGTGATGGATTAAGTTATCATAATAAAAGTTGTAAGATATTCAAGGAAAGCAACAAAAAAAGAAAAAAACAAACTAAAATTAAAGATGTATAATGTATGATGATTAAAATTGGTTCACAAATATAGCAAATGCAAATATAAATAATAGCGTCCTCGGGGAAGGCTAAATATACTCGTAAATGAAGTGAATTTTCATAGAGCAGGTGAATTTCCCAAACAAATATGATGATTCAGGAGGATAAAAATTATAACCATTTATAGCAGGAAATTCACACATTTTTGATAATAGGACTGGGGAGAATATGCCTGAAGCTTGGAGCACTTCAATCATTTGCCATATCTATAAAAAAAGGGAATGCATGATTGCCACAATTACCAGGGAATATCCCTATTAAGCATGACCTATAAAGTCTTTTCAGCTCTCTTGTTGAATAGGTTGGATAAATTGACTGAAAAAGTAATTAGTGATTATCAGAGTGGGTTTAGAAGGTGCAGATCAACCACAGATCATCTATGGTTCAAGAGGATTATGCTGGAAAAAACGTATGGATATGATGTTACCTTTTATCACCTGTTTATCGACTTTCCAACATGCTTATGATAGCCTGGACCATGATAAGCTGCAACAATGTGTGATACCATCAACAATAGAATACCATCAAAACTAGTTAGGCTCACAGCAATGACGCTAGCACATTCCAAAGGAATTGTTAAAGTGTAAGACACAATCTTGGAATCTTTCCCATTAAATAAAAGGATTGAGGCGGGGGGGGGGGGGGGGGGGGGGGGGGAGAGGGGACCCCCCTCTCTCTCACCTTTTTCAATATATCCCTGGAGAAAGCCATTATGCCTATTAGGACCAGACCCAATGGCACAATCTACAGCAGATAAAGCCAGCATCTGGTGTATGCTGATAATGCCATCTTAACTGGATGATAAAAGCAGTTTTAGTGGAATCTTTTGAAGAGTTTAAAACTGCAGCAAAGAATCTAAGCCTTAAGATTAATGAGCAAAAATCAAAGAATATGGTTAGCAATCAAAAAAACCTGGCACATGATGAAGCAGCAATACGAGCACACCCTACGAGTTTGAAAAGGTTAAAAGCTTTCAAATATTTAAGAGCCATTTTCACTGAAAAAAATAATGTCAGTGAAGAAGTAAAAGGAAGAATAACGGCAGCCAATAGGTGTTTCTGGACATTGAAAAGGGTGGTCAGTTTTATAAAGCTGTCAAGAGAGGAGAAAATGACAGAGTACAGAATCATATTAAGGCCTACTTTCACATACATGAGTGAGACTTGGGTGTTCACCAAAACATATAAAAAGATGTTGAACACATGGGAAAGAAAGATCCTAACTACAAACTTTGGCCGAGTAAAGAAAAGTGATAGGTACAGAATAAGAAAAAATGAGGATTTAAGAGAACTGTACCAGGAGCAGGATTTGGTAGGCTGGGTAAAGAGGGGGAGGTTGAGATGATTCAGGCATGTTGTGAGGATGGAGGAAACAAGATTCTCAAGGAAACATTTGGAGGGGAACCATCGAGGTGCAAGGAAGAAGAGAAGATAGCATTGACTTACTCTATACTCAATATCATAAATTGACTTACTTTTCGAGGAACAGTCATAGATATAACCTGGCATAGTCCAGAATTATTTAATCTGTAAAAACGAGATATTTCACAAGATGAAACATCACAACCTCTTTTTGGCATAGAGCCTATTCCTCTTTGAGGATCTGGAGTTTGAAAGGTATTAATATAATGAACGAATGGAGGTTCTGCAGTTATTTCAAAATATCTAATTACGCTATCACCCTGGAAAAATAATACTAAAATAAAATATACATTTAACAAGAAATAATAATAAATACAAAGAACAAAAATAATATTGAAGTCAATGTTTCAGAATTCAGTTGTAATAACTGTAGCTTCACTGAGTATTTTACTGATTAACAGACAATAAGGAGCATTATTACTGCCTCTATATTTAAAATATTCACAATTTATAAAAAGGGAGACTAATTATGTTTAATGAATAAATTAATGCAAAATGCAATACAGATAAAATAACTATGTAAAAACAAAAATAAATAAATAAATTATTATAATAAAAAATTGCTTTCCTTAACTTATAGTAATACAATATCTAAAAACTCATTTATAAGAAATGGAGCAATAAAAAAGAAAAGAAAAAGAATATGACACTATTATATTTTTCTAATAATAATTATGTTTTAGATTATTGTCTAGAAGTTTTGTCAACTATTTTTTTTTTTTTTTTTTTTTTTATTACTTTTATAAAGTATTTTAAATAATAATTAGAAATAATACCAAAACATTATCTAAAATAAAATTTAATATAATTAATTTAATACAGAACTACAACAGAACCAAAGACAGAAGCAAAAACAGTAGATATAAAGAAACTAAAACATCCATTTAAATATAAATCACATTATAAATGTACACATACCTTTCCACAAAGATAAACCAAGTTGGTGTCAGGGTCATACAGAGGAAACATGACCCCATTACTCGTGTCAAGCTCAACAATAACAATTGGCTCAGTAAGATGCTCGGGGGCCCGTAGGGAATATTGTCTTTCAGACATTTTGCTGAATCCAGTGGTGAAAATCAAACCACTTTTCAAATAGATTGCTCTTGTAGCTTTACTTCCCTCATGACAAATTGCTTCCTTGAAAACAAACAAAAATTAAGCATAATAGGACATGATAAAATTATTACATTAAAATAATAATAAAATGCATACTTCTTCAACTTTGCCATTCCTTGGATTAATTATCCTCATTTTCTTGTCCTTACATGTAGTCAGCAGCTGTGAACCATCCCAATTCCAACAAGCACTATAAACGATATCTGGGTGGCAGTCTATATGGACTAAAATTTCCCCAGTCCCAACATTCCAAATAGCAACTTGATTATCAGAACCTAAAAAAAAAAAAAAAAAAAAAAAAAAAAAAAAATCATACTCAAATACTCAACAAATCCAAAAGAAGATATATATCTATTACACTCAAAGACAAATTTATAATAAATTTATTTTTTGCGGGGGCAGGAGAGTTGATCAAGCTTGTTTTAATTTAAGAACACCCAAAAGTTTTTTAACCTAAGAACCTACGGTTTTATATATATATGGATAAATTTCTTGACTGTTACTATTAAATGTTTAGTAAGGTTCTTGAGGTTCAGCCATAAAATAAAAAAACAACTATTTTGGCGACGTTTCGAGACTATATTGTTCTCCTTACTAAACATATATATATATATAAAAGTGTATATATAAGTGTATATATATATATAAAAGTGTATATATAAGTGTATATATATATATATATATATATATATATATATATATATATATCTTTTTGAAGAGAAAAGATTTGACCGGTCGGGAAAAGTGTATATATAAGTGTATACATATATATATATATATATATATATATATATATATATATATATATATATATATATATATATATATAATAGAGTGTATATATAAGTGTATATATAATAGTATATATATATATATATATATATATATATATATTAAGTCAAGGTCCGAAGCAGCATAGTATTACAGTAACAGGCTAAAGACCCATTAGATGCATAAGAAGCCAAATAGCAAAGGGCGGACACTTAGTTGACAGAATTAAAAGGAAAGTCATAAACCTCATACAAGCAGATGAAGAAACTCCGTGGGAGGTAATCAAGGAACGTTGAATCCTGAAAATTTTCTCTCATTCCAAAATACCTCATATTTGTGTATTTCAAATAAAGTTTCACATATAATCTTTGATTGTTGATTCAGAAAATCATTTTAGCCATTTATATATTATGTGAACATTGTTTTTATACTTATAATTTTATTTTTGTAATTATAATAATTGGTATTATATACCTCAGCATCAAGCAAAGCTTTGTAAAGCTTAAAGCTAAGTATGAAATAAATTATTATAACTTATATATATATCGCTATTTTAAATTTTAAACTACTTGGATTCATTATAAAACATAGAAGTTAAAGTCAATATTTTTTTTTTTTTTTATAAATGTAGTGAGGAAAATTATGAAAATTTATTAAAAACAAAATATAGAAGAGGGTATTGATTTTTAAAACCAAAATGTTTGGATACTATGAATGGATTATTGAAAACAATTATTTATTATATTTTTCTATTCAAAACATGTTAAGATAGTGAGTTGTCACTCGCCCCAACTCACTCGGGCCATTGAGCCCCCTTTGAAAATTATTATTAAATTTTATTCATATTCAGAAACATGGCAAAAAATTCCACCCCATTGATTTTTTTCGTTTTCTCATATTAAAGATTCATTCTTTTTGAGATGTTTACGTGCCCATATACTTTTATCAGGGCATATGAAATTTATTAGGACTATTAGGAATATTAATTAAATAAAAGACAGCAACATTAAAAAAAAATATTGCTTAGTGATTTTATATTAATAAGGTTTATATCCACCCTCTTGAGTTCATTATGTCTTGCATTTGATAGGATATAGATCTAATGTGATTTTGAATAAATTTTTAATGGGAGATGTCCCCATAAAACGCAAAACTGTATTAAATCATATTAATTAAAAATTTGGTAAATTATAACTTTGTTTAATACTCCCTGTTTCACAGAAAATATGTCACAAAAAAAGCTGCAGAAATTTTATTGCAATTTGTTAAGGGCCACCAATATTCGATGGTTTTGGATGTCATTAACACATGAAAATAGAAAGAAAAGGCTTTAAAAAGTTTCTTTTGTAAGGTAAAATATAGATAATTTTTTCAAATAATAATCTGCAAATAATAAGTTTTAAAGTTCATAAAAGGGAAGCAGGAGATAAAGAAGGAAACCAAGATAGTCCTGTTTAAAACAATATTTTTACCTGTCCTCATGTATGGTGCAGAGAGCTGGACGGTCCTAGACAAACATGTCAGTAAGATAACGGCGGTAGAAATGCGATACCTCAGGAGAGTTCTGGGGAAAACAAGAAGGGACCGCTGGAGGAATGAGAGGGTAAGAGAAGAGCTGAAGGTTAGGCCTGTAAAACAAGTTCTTGAGGAGCGCCAACTGAAGTGGTTTGGCCATGTTTGCCGGATGGGTGATGACCGAAAGGCGAAATGGTGCATGGAAGCGAGACCAGAGGGAAGGCGACCTAGAGGCAGGCCCAGGCTGATGTACCTGGACTGCATGGAGAGACTCGGGCGAGCCAGAGGTAACACCATGGTCGACATGAAAAGGATGGCCAGTGACAGGGATCGGTGGACCAGGTGGGCCGAGGCTGTTCCTCCACGCTGACGGCACTGAGGAGGTAGCAAAAGAAGAAGAAGAAAGTTCATAAAAGTTAGGGATGTTTACTTTTTTTTTTTTTGTTTTACATATCTTTATAAAATAAAATGAGTTCCAATAACGTCCAATATATAGGTATTAATGCATTATAATTAGAGATGGGATGACTATGACTTTGGCAGACAAGTCACTGGCCGACTAGTCGGCTGGCAAAAAGGCAGACTGGTCGGCTAAGCCGATCATTGCTTTAGATGGAATTTGGGTGAAATCGACAATGTTCGAGGCACTTTGTTAATAGCTTTATGGCCATCTGTACATGTAGCTGCAGGTTTTGGTTAGCTTATAGTTTTTCTTCTGATTTTTATAAACGGGCCGCTATGTACCGGAGTATTTATTTTTTAAGAAAAATTAAGCAAAAGGCAGATTTCTCTATTATTCTACTTTTCTAGATTGGCAATCTTCAAGTTTCAATAATATGCACAATCCAGAACTTTTTGTTCATACCAATTACAATCTGATGGTAATTGAAAGAAATAATCAGAATCTTTTATTTTTTTTTGACGTGTATATGTCTTCAAATTTTCTACCATACGGAGAAAAAAAACCTAATGATAAAATTGGGGGATACAATTTAGCGTTGTAGTTTCGAATCCATCCTATATGTCTAAAATTAAATCATACCACTGGATAGCTAAAGGATCAAAGAATTCATAATGATAAGCGAGAACAGTGATGCAATGTGTGCAGTGGAGGGGGAAGTGCCACAATTTTGAGGTTATTTTGCTGCGTATCAAGATTTGCAATTACCATAACTTTTGACTCAGAGAAGCTACAATGTTTGTTTAAATTTTAATAGTCAGTTGTCGTCAAAATCTATCGATTGTATATAAAACGTTAGTTTAAAGTATTGACAGTGAATATAATAAGGTTTTAGAATAAAAAAATATCAAAAATTTATAAACTTATTACCGCCATGCTCCATTACTTATTAATGCTCAAAGCTTGGTGGCATACTCAAAAGACATCTCTACCGATACAATCATCAACCGTTCTGATTATTTGGCAATCAGCGAAACTTGGATGGAAAATTCCATTCCAGTGAATGTGCCTAGCTTTGACCTGAGATCATATTGTAATACCGCTAAGAACAGACAAATTGTAACTACATCACTTGTAGCAGTATCATCATTATCAAGTTGCAAAGCCGGTGGTATCACTATATATCGCAACATCAATAGCTTCAATGATTGTAATAGAGTTAACATTGACATTTCGGAAATTTATTTGGAAATGAAAGATGCAAAACCTGGTGATGTCTGTCTAGTAAACGTAGAAGACCAATGGCATCTATCTGGATTATATCCACCCGGGCACAGCGTTAGCAGAAATTAAACTCTTTATGTTACGATCGTTGTTAAAATATTCCAAAAACATCACTAAAATTATACCCGATTATGAGCCTGATCTTACTACAGCAGTTATGATAGTTGTTTACTAGACTTTAATGTTGATGTCTCACAAAACCGCTCATTGCCCGACTTCTTGCTCAGCGAGTTCAATTTGTCTTATATTGAAACTTCTCCAACGTTAGGTAATACCTGTATTGATTTAATGTTTACCAGAAATCTCGGTGTATCTTGTATGTCATTTGTGTCGTACTTTTCATATCACAGACCTATAATTAATAAAGTTATATTGTAGCACAATAATTATTTGTTTCCTTGCTTTTATCCTAAATACATAAATAAGAATATTTTATTTTAAAAATATAACCTGTTACATAAACGTATTCACGTACAACACACGGCCCTGTCCATGACACAGCAGAGCCACACACATTTTTTTTTTTAACATTATAAAAAGGTTTTTAGTGGTCAAAGAATGGTGACAAGAGGCTTGTATCTAAAAAATGTATGACGTTCTGAAACAGGTATAGGGAGCAGGGAATTTGTAGAGCTTTCTGATTTAAAACCTATTAATAATCTTAGGAGACAGAGTCAAGTCAGATATTCATTTTACAGCTGAGTAGAAATCAAGAGGGGTCTCATCAAAAAAATAGTTTTCATTTCCAGAAATTACACTAAGAGTGGTGCCTCAAAGTTCATTCTAAATGTCATTAAATATTGCTACATAATCGAAATAATTAAAAATATATGCACACACATATATAATAATAATATATATTTAATCTTTTATAATAAAAGATAAACATATTTTTATAATACATCTACGATAGGTCATTAATGGGAAAAAAATCAGTTAAAAATATATATATGCACAAGTGTTTTTAAAACTACAATAAATACAACTAAATCAATTTGATAAATATAAAATATTAACAAAATAGTTTTGGCCAGAACATTTTTCTCATACAGCTATCAATAAATTCTGTTAGTATCTGAAATATAATAACAAAATTACCAGCTGTCAGGAGTACATTCAGAGCTGTGGGATGCCATAATACCAAACCTACTCGCCTCTGGTGATATATCAAATCTACAACAGGTTCTGTCAAAGTTCTATACAAACAAAACAAAACAAAAAAAACATTAAAAATGTTGAGTCTTTGAGCACTTAAAAAAAAAAAAAAATTAATAATAATAAAAATAAAATAAAATAAAATAAAACAAATTAAATTAACTTGAAAGTACTTTGGGAAAGGTAATAGCAGATTTTTTTTTTTAATAAAAAAAAGTTAAAATTAAAAAAATGTTTAAGTATCACAGCAAATCAAAATATTTACAGATAAATAAAAATGAGATCTATCAGGTATAAATGTTCATAACTGGTTATAATTAATGAAAACCAAAATTAGTAGTTTCATATACCCTAATGTAATTCAGAGAAAATAGTTTCAATGAAAATGAAAAAATATTAATTTTTATTTAAATTTATCAAACTAAATTTTGAATAGAAAAATTAATACACTTCAAATGATTTTTACCTAATGTTTTTTCAAATAATATAATTTGATGAAATAATAAAAAAAAAGAAGAATTCAATTTTCAGGTTTTCAATTTCAATCACTAATCGAACATAACAGAAGAAAATCACTAATCAATGAAGAACAGAAGGGAAAATTTAAAAGTTTTCAAATAAATACTTTCTTCGCAATAAACTTATATAAGCAAAAACCATTTTCAAAATTTAAATATAAAGCACTGAATGACCTTATGGATTTAATTGTTTTTTTGTTTTTGTTTTTTTTGTTTTACCTTTAGAATATATTTCAGAATAGATAATCACTTCACAGCCACATTATATCTCAAGGCTAAAGTTAAACACTTTAACAACAGTTAATATATCTTCTTTTTTTATAATTTCAATAGCCATTTTTAACATTTATAAACTAAACTAATCAAAAGTTGCTAAATAATTGCAAGAGAAAGATGGAACAATTTAATGGAACAAAATATCTGATATATTTTTTAAGTTAATTTTAACAAACTTAATTACCTATCAGAAGTAAAAAATTTTATTTAAAAACGCAAAAAAAAATAATCGTAAAAAGTTGTGATCCTCCTGACTTCTTCATTTTTAACAAGTTCAGTTTTCTTGACGCATTTGATGTTTTTATTTTAATGACTAATGCACCCACCTCTAGCTCTCTGAACAGTTTTTAAATGGTTTCTCTATCTCGAAAAAAAAACCCCAGCAGTTTCTTCCCATGTAATGTTAAAGCCTTTGAGAGCTCTGCCGGATTCCTGGGCTAAAGCTGATGGTTATTTAAGCGTATTTATAAATATGATCTATTATACATCTCTTATGTGATCTATTGGAGTTAGGCCTGGTGATAGTACTGGCTGGCAGTGGTAAGCGAGTACTATCAGGACAAAGCACTTTTCCGAAATCACATCTTGCATGATGTGGGGAAACATTATCAACAAGAAAAACAATCATGATTCATCATCACATCAGATGTTTAAGAAAAACTCCTGAATGATATTGTCCCTGTATTTCATTCAGTTCAAAGATTCCAGCAGTTTAGAATGATTGTTAAAAGTAATGCCACCCCACACCAACCACAGCCACCATGGTATATGAGGATTGGTTGGGTAAAGTTTGGTACTAATTGTAAGTAATGGTAGGCCTTCTCCATACACGCAGTGTCTGCTATCTAAGGATAGCAATACATGATATTCAAAAATATTAATATTTTTCTTTGATGGTCCGATGTGTTTATATTTATATGTACATTACGATATATCTTTTTGTAAATATTATAAAAATATAACATGAAACTATAAATATAAAAAGTAAATGCAACAAAATATTGTAAAATTGGTTTAAATAAGGGAAAGTTTTGATCGTTAGGGGCAGGTGGAAGTTGGCAAGATTGCAATTGGTTGCACCAGTACGTAGTAAACATCTGGCCAACTTTTATTTAAAAAATATAAACCTAATTATGTCTTTACCAATCTTTACATTGTAATTATTAAGCAACTTTAAAGCACTTTATTAAAAAATTAATTATTTTTACACAAGGGAAAAAAAAATTTCTAAAAAGGCTTTTGAAAAGAAACTAACCCAATTAAAATATTAGAGTAATGAAATAAAAGGTGCTTTAGCAAAAATAAAGTTTTCATTACTGAACTGTTTTTTTTTATAGAATCAAATTAAGTGCTTATACGTTGTAAGGTCCAAAAGTTTCCGGCCTGGGATAGAAGGAAAGGTGCAAGAAAAAAACTAGTCTTACTGTTTTTTAATATATTCTCCTCTAAGTTCAACACACTTAATACAACGCTTTGGCAACATTCCTATACCATGAAAAAAATAATTTTCTTCTTTGTTAAAAAAATGTTCTTCCACTGCTGCTTGGAGCTCTTCGTCGGTGTTAAATCACCTCCCACGAAGGTCAGATTTTAACTTTAAGAAAGATAGAAGTCGCTAGGGGCCAAGTCTGGGCTGTAGGGTGAATGAGAGATTTCTTGGAATCCACAGTCCTTCACAGCGGCCTTGGAAATCAATGCTGTGTGGACAGGAGCATTGTCGTGAAGGAGGCGGACACCTCTGCTTAACTTCCCCCGCCTCTTCTCTTTAATGGCGTCTCGTAACCAGTGAAGTAGGGATGCATAATACTCACCATTCATTGTGGTATTCCTTTCTTTAAAATCTATCAGTAGTATTTCTTTACAGTCCCAAAAAATTGTGGCCTTAACTTTTCCTTCAAGGCTGGACACTGACAGACAGGAATGAGGAAGTGCGGGCGATGAGCATGGAGTGAGCATGCATGGACCTGCATAGGCATGCAGGTCCCGGTACGCTTGAAGGAGGGGAAGCAGGACAGGCCGGAAACTTATGGACATTACTATGTAGTTTGTTTAATTAATGCAAAAAATAAAAATAATGGATATCTATTTTTAGAAATAACTGAACAGGCAGATAATTAACTTCTGCAGATAGTGATGAAATTTTAGCATGAATGTATACAATGGCAAAAATAAATTAAAAGAAAAGAAAAACGATTAAATAAAAGCTCTATTTATACGACAAATCTATGTACGTGATATCCTATTAATTATAGCAAGTTTTTTTCTATAGCTAATGGAACAATGGGCCCAACCCTGCTGGGCAATGATTAACTATAGTACTGAACCAGATGGGCAGCATTCTGTGACCAGAACAGGTTTATTGAAATATTAATATCAGAAGGTGGCAATGTTTCAAACATATCTCAGAAGTTCTAACACACTTTCAATTAAGATCCATTTCATTAGTCATTTTGGCCTCTTAAGAGCATTTTATGCATTCTCTACAAGAATATGGATAAATATTTTGCAGCAAAATATTAAATGTTTCTGCGTTAAAAAAAAATAAATAATTTCTTTTTTTACTAACAACATACATTATTGTTATAAAAGGTATATTTTAGGTAAATGTTATTTTTCAAAATTAGAAAAACTATTATCTCTTTCATGTCACAAGGAAATAGGCATTATCTTGAATTTACTTAGATATACCAGGTCCTCCAAAAAGTTCTGTCATTTTTTTCAAGTGGGCTATAAAAAGTCAGCTGTGAAGTATGCAAACATTTTATGCATCGAAATATGCACCATTGCATTCAGTTGTTTTCTCCCAACGCGATGCCAGGTCCCAACTTCCTTTTTTAAAAAAATGTTTTGTTTTATTACGGAAAAAGTTCTCTAACTCCATTTCTAAGCTCTGACGATTGTTAAAACATTTCTTTCTTAGACTATTATCTAAAGCCCGGAAAAGATAGTAATCTGTTGGTGAAAGATCAGGAGAATGAGGTGGATGGCCCTAGCTCCATCAATTTGACTCTGGTCACTTTTGCTGTATGAGGTCGAGCGTTGTCTTAATGCAGCAGTGACCCTTTCCTGTTCACCAGTCCGAGATCAAAAGTTTTAAGTTTGACATGACAGCTATCCAATATTTCACAGTACACATTGGCAGTTATCGTTTGTCCTTGATTCAAGAGCTCATAGTGAACTAACCCCTTTCCAGTCCAAAAAACCACCAACTAACAGTATCTTTTTTGGGTGGAGGTCTGGTTTTGGAAATGTTTTTGGCTTCTCATCTGCACTCAGCCATTGATATGATCGTCCCATATTGTTGTACAATACCCACTTTTTGTCAGAAGTAATAATTCGATCGAAAAATGGATCAATTTTTAATCGAGACAATAAAGAAGAAGTAGTTGTTCTAGAACCAGTTTATTGGTATTGGCATCCGATAGTTGGTGAGGTACCCATTTATCCAACTTTTTTACTTTTCCCATTTCTTTTAGGTAGTTCCAAGCTGTATATTCGGAAATTTTGAGCTGTTCAGCAATTTCTGAACATGTTTGGCGTGGATCTGCTGAAATTATATCCCGCACTTGTGCTTGTTCAAACACTTTTGGTCTTCCAGACCGATATCCGTCTTCAAGCGATTCATCGCCCTCCCGAAATTTTGAAAACCAAAATTATGCCTTCCGCTCACTAAGACTATCTTTGCCAAAGACGTGACAAATATAACGAGCGGCCTCTGTCACTTTTGAACCACCTTTGAATTCATATAGCAAAGCAGATCTAATTTTAATTTCAGTCCTCACCATTTTGACCGCACTTTTTGAAATACACAGAGAGACTGAATTAAAAGTTGCCACTGTTATTGTAAAGAGTAAACATTATTGTTTACATAAGAACAAATGGGATTAGGCAGAAAGGAATTTACATGGTGTTAAAACAAAAATATAAAATATTCTATTAAAAAACGACAGGACTATTTGGAGGACCTGGTATATCTGTTGATAGATAGCTCATATCTATAATAGATTGGAAAAATTGGAGGCCATTAAACCCAGGGTCTTTAATTATTTATTATTCAGATCATCCTTCTTAATTAAAAACAATGATTTAATTAAAAATGCCTGAAAAATGAAAAGAATCTATGCTTATTCCGATTTACAAAAAGGGGCTGAGAACAGAATGTAGCAACTATGGTGTTATCTCACTCTTTCCAACGTGTTATAAAATAATTACATCAATTCTAACGAAACGAATAACTTTTTTTTTTTTTTTTTTTTTTTTTTTCCGGCTTTTGTGGCACCTCAGCCTTGTGGCTCATTGTGCCTATGCCGTTTATCCTGTACTATTATTAGTACAGTCCTAGTGTTTTCATGTACCCTATAATACTAATAGGGTCTATGTCCACACTCGGATCTAGGATGATTTCTTCCCCAAAATGAAGAAACCTTCTCCTTGCCAGCATATCGCATTTGCATATAATGTGGTAAGGCGTTTCATCCTCCCTGTTGCAGAATCTGCAGTTCGGTGAGGTCTTGATTTTCATTATGCAGAGATGTTTGTTTAATCTGCAATGCCCTGTATACATTTCTGTCAGGTATTTGAGCTTGGCTCTGTCAAGATTAAGAAGTTGTGTGCTTCTTTTCTTGCAGTGCCCTCCCAGAAACAGTTTTGACTGTCTCAGTTGTTCCATTTGCCAGTTCGAGAGGTGATTCTGTCATAGAGTCTTGCAATTTCGCTTTTCGCAAGGCTCCAGGCTATGCCACAGATGGGTTCGGGAGCAGTGGGAATGCTGTCCGAACCTTGTCTGGCCAGTTCATCAGCCTTTTCATTACCTGTTATGTTCGAGTGTCCTTTCACCCATTCTACCCAGATTCTGTTTTCAACAGCTAGCCTGTTGAGGTATAATTTGCAGTCCTCAACAAGCTTGGATCTGGTTATAGCATACCTCAGAGCCCCCAGGGCAGCTTGACTGTCTGAGTAAATCTTAATGGTTCTGTTCTGTGTTCTATCTTCTATTAGTTGTTGTGCACAGCAACAGATTGCCATTACCTCAGCCTGGAATACCGAGGTATACTTCCCCAGGGGGAGAGAAGTGCTCTTATTGTCGCTTGCTCTCCAAATTCCTGCTCCTGAACCTTTCTTGGTTAGGGAGCCATCGGTATAACAGTTGATACCATTGCATTTTTGGTGTTGCTTCCCGATGTCTATTTCCACATTGAAGATAATCTCAATGTGTTTCTTTATCTGGAGGTCTGAGTTCATTTTGAGCACCTCTATTCCCTCCATTTTATTTAATAGCTTCTTATGCCCATCTCTTCTAGATGGTTCAAAGAGCAATCCTTGTTTAACAAGTTTATACATAGAGAGCATAGCTCTCGCTTCTACCTCCAACGGTAGTGACCTGAGGTTTAGTATAACCTCCATTGCCGCAGTTGGAGTGGTTCTCATGGCTCCTGTGATTAGGAGACATGCCAGTCTCTGTACTTTGTTTAGTTGGGCTTTAGATCTTTCCAGCCCCGCTTTGTGCCACCACACCATAGTGGCATACAATATTGAGGGTCTGATTACCATAGTGTAAATCCAGTGGACTACCTTTGGTTTCATACCCCAGGATTTGCCTACTGCCCTTTTGCAGGCCCATAGGCTCCTTAAAGTTTTGGACGACACATATTCTATGTGTCTGTCCCATTTTAATTTGTTATCCAGATAGACTCCCAGGTGCTTAACCTGTGTGCTAATCTTGATCTGGATTTCATTTAGTTTCGGTGGTCTAATGACCACCTTCTTGCGATTTGTAAAGATGCATAGTTCTACTTTATTCGGATTGATGTTCAGACCCCTGTTGTCACACCAATCCGTCAGTATCCCCATGCATGTAATAAGCAGGTCCGATATGGCAGCCTGATGCTTGCCACCCACCAGGATAGCGATATCGTCCGCATATCCCTGTGTGTAGAACCCTGCTTTGTTAATGTTATTCAGTAGGGAGTCTACCACCATACACCAAAGTAATGGCGATAGGACCCCCCCCTTGTGGGCATCCACCAGCGGGCTTCGCCCACAGTTTGTTATCTCCTAATTTGGAGTATATTATCCTCCCCTTTAACATTGAGCATATCCACTGGCGGATGATTGGGTCAATCTTTTTCTCCTCCAGGGCTCTCTCTATTGTCAAGTGGGGGGTTCTGTCGAAGGCTCCTTCTATGTCAATGAAGATGCCCGCCATTATTTCCTTTTGGTCCAATGATTTTTCAATCTTGGATGTTAGGTGTTGAATGGCCACCTCACAGGATTTACCTGCCTGATAAGCGTACTGCGAGTGGTGCAGTGGTCTCAGCAGTAGCGTATTATCCCTAATGTGCCTGTCCAAAACCTTCTCCATGGTTTTCATCAAGAAGAATGTCAGACATATGGGCCTAAATGCTTTGGGATTGATATAATTCTCTTTCCCAGGTTTTGGTACATAGATGACCTTGGCCAACTTCCATTTGTTTGGTATGTGTCCAAGTGCCAGGTTTCCTCTTAGTAGTTCTAGGAGGTATGGTTTGAGTACAGATAGCCCTTTCTGCAGCAATGCTGGGAAGATGCCATCTACTCCAGCTGCTTTATATGGTAAGAAGCTGTTTATTGCCCATGCAATTCTCTTGCCGGTTATTATCTCATTTGCTCTATCCCAACTCACCCTATCAGGGGCTTCGTTATTACCCGGGAATGAGCTTTGGTTATACTTAACATCGCAACCAGGAAAGTGCGCCCTTGCTAAGACTTTGAGTGTCTCCATGCTATTCATGGTATACCTCTCTCCGTCCCACAGAGAGCCCAGCTTATCCTTCTGCGTCTGTTGAGATAATATTTTGTTGATCCTACTTGCTTCTGCAGTGGATTCAACTTCTTGACAAAACTTGATCCAAGCTTGTCTTTTCGTTTTCCTGACAGATTTATGGTAGGTTGTCAATTGTGCTCTGTACTCTTCCCATCTGCCAGTTCTCTTAGCAATGTTAAATTTCTTTCTCAGAGCTTTCCTTTGATTGCTAAGATCTATGTTCCACCATTTGGTGTTTCTAGTGTTCTCAACATCACATCTTACGTTATTAGACTCATAACACTTGGTTATGGCTGATGTTAGTGTGGTGTTGAGCACCTCTAATTGCCATTTATTGGCAATCCTTCTTGGTAAGTTTATTGTTTCTCCTTCCAGCATCGTGCTATATCCTTCCCAGTTTGTTCTTCTGGGATGTCTGTAGCTCTGATGGGGTCAGTTATTAGATCAAATCTAATATACTTATGGTCTGAGCATGTTTCCTCGTTCGAGACATGCCAGTTTCCCACCTTTTGGCTGATCTCTATGGTCGCTAAGGTTATATCGATTACATCTTGCCTATTCCTATTGACAAAGGTCGGTTTATTACCCCTGTTAAGAATGTCAAGATTATCAAGATTAACGAAACGAATAACTTAGTATGCGGAGGAAATAAACAAAGACTACCAATGTGGTTTTAGACGGGCTCGTTTAACAATCAAACAAATATTTTCTCTTCTGCAAGCGTTAGAAAAAAGTAGAATAAAAGAGTGTAGTGCTTCAGCTCTATAATGATTATCAACAGGCTTAAATTCGATTAATCACCATCAACTGTATATTTTGATTGAACTGGGAATATCAAAGAAATTATTTAATCTATTAAAATCTGTATATATACATATAGGGACTGGGGGTGGTTCGGACTATCAAATCGTTCGGATTACCAAACAAAGTGCTTTCCAGGCATAGTATGTAGCATGCAAAAAATGAACACTGACATACTAGTTCCCATAAAATAAGAAGCACACTGTATTGTTAAAGGTAAATAGTTTGTTTTACGTAATACTACTGTGCTACAGTAAGGTAACTATATTTTTTGTAATGTATTGCACATGAATTTCGTAATATTTTACTTAGTATGTATACAATCTTATACACACACAGAAAGTACAGTAATGTACACACAAAATAATTATGCTGTACAGAAACATAAAAAAATTCAAGAAAACAAAACACTAAACATTTGGAAAATAGTCACTTATTTTTTTCTGAACTAAGGTTGAAGAACGTTTTTTGGCTGCTAAATCACGGATTTTCAGAAAATAATTTTCTTCCTGTCGAGCATTCGGATTATCGAGGCTCTTCTGTATATATATATGCACACACACATGTATATATATATATATATATATATATATATATATATATATATATATATATATATATATATATATATATATATATATATATATATATATATATATATATATAAATATATATATCTGAAAAGTTAGCGGTATGTTCTGGTTTAAAACAGGGAGATCCTGCCTCCCGTATTATACAACTTAGTACAAGAATAGGTCATTAGGAAGGTAATGAGTACCAGAAAAGGACTAGAAATGGGAGATAAACAGAGTATGGGCAAAATTCAAACATAGCTAAAAAATAATCAAAAGTTTATCATAGCTATTTGACAGACAACTAATTTCCTGGAATCAATCACCTAATTTAATAATGATTAAATCATTCAGTAAAATAAACATTAGTTCACTAAAAAATAAATGAAAGATTTAATCATTATTAAATGAGGTGATTGATTCCAGGAAATTAGTTATCAAATAGCTATGATTAAATTTTGATTTTTTTTAGCTATGATTAGATTTTACCCAACTCTGGTGATAAAATACCGTTTCTTGGTTGTGCTGATGATTTGTTTTTGGGTGAAGATAGATGGCCACTTACTTGTATAGTTGTCGTGCTTAATAATGACCGAATTCCAAAAAAAGTAGTCAGTTTTGAGCCGTCAGGTAAAGGACCGAGAGATCATCCGAAACATAGATGGAAGGATTGCATAAGGGTTGATATTGTGCAATTGGGTTTTGATGGGGTAAGTTGGGAGGAGGTTTGTGGTCAACGGTTTTTGGTGTCGGCATCAAACCTTCGGGTTCTCTAAGCCTTTTATAAATTTATTTTCTCTAAAGACAGACCCTCTATCCATAAGCAAGGAGACAGGCTACCTGAAGAGAATAAATCTCTAAAAATAAATTTCCAATATTCTGGTAAGGTGATTTAAATGAGGGGACTCAAAAAATAACAATATAACTCTGGAACCACTTTTCAGGAGCATTCTGGTGTGATAGACAGCTACTAAAAGTCTGCAGGCCAGATTCATATGTAAATCTGAATTCTCCCATACAAATTTCAATATTATCCTTGAAAGAAGTTAAGATTGTCACATCAAGTTACATAATAATAGTTAATATAACTGACATGTTTATAATTATTCTGATAAATGGAGATCAAACAATTTTTGATGAAGAATTTAAAAGAGAAGAAATGATATGTAACATAGCACTAAGAACACTAAACATTTTTTTTTATCATATTACACAGTTAATAGGGGCTGAAGAGGACATGCCTGAGAAATGGAAGATCTTAATATGCCCTGTTAATAAGGAGGGGTATATACGGAAAATAGGACAGTTTCAGTGTGGATTCATGTGTGGAAAGTCAACAACAGACCAGATTTTCTCTCTTTGTGGTATTTTGGGAAAAGGTAGAGAATATAGACTCCAGACACACAATCTCTTTGCCGAATTTAATAGATATTTTATAAAATCATGTGCGTATGACAGCATATGATGCACAAGTGTGGCGATTGATACACGCACCATTCTGGGAATCCGGGACTGGAGAGTGGTTGCACAGAACTGAGGTGAAGCATCGCTTCAGTGGGCCTTGACCCTTTACGGGTTGTAGAGCCAAGGAAGAAGGAGAAAAAGAAGCATATGATGGCATTAATCAAGATGAATTGTACAAGACCCTCATAGAATTTAATGAGTCACCTTAACTTGTCCGACTGATCAGAATGAGCATGACAGGCATAGAATACTTCGTTCAAATCCAAGGAAAGCAACAAAGAGAGGAGTGAGGGAAGGAGATGATTTGGCATGTCTCCTCTTTAATTTTCACCTTGAAAAAGCTTTCAGAGAATCAGGAATTCAGACTACAGACACTGTGTTCAGCTACTAGCGTATACTCATGATATAGACATTGTTGGCAGATTCTACCAAGATAAATCACAAGCATTCCTGGCTCTCAAGGTAGCAGCAAGACATCTCGGCCTGGTTGTCAATCAATACAGAACGAAGTATATGGTGTCAGATCAGATCCCAAATCAAAAGTTTGGTACCTAAGTTGTTTTTGGTACTTATATGTTTGAACAAGTATCAGATTTTGTATACCTTGCCTCACAGGTGACGTGCGACAACAGAACCTCAACAGAGATTCAGAGAAAAATGATTTCGCTGATCGCTGTTATTATTGACTCCGCTCGCACCTTTCTAGCAGACTTGTCTCTCAGTGAACTAAGGTCATCCTACAAAACCCTCATTCACCCTGTATTAATTTATGGCTCTGAAACCTGGACCACTAAAAAGGCAGATGAAAAAGACCTCCTTATTTTTTAAAAGAAAATCCTTCATAGAATATACAGGTCCACCTATAAAAACGGACAATACAGAAGGCGTAATATTAGAGGAATCTATAGTCTCTATAATGAGCCCGATATTGTAGCTATTTTAAATTTTAACAGAACAGATGAGCAACTGATGCAGAATTGGGAGACCCATCTTACAGCAGTCGGACTGTGTGGCAGGGATTGTAGGTCCATCAGAGTAAGGGATTGGATGGCAGCATCCCAGGATAAATGCATGGCGATTATTGGGCTAAAGAAATAAATAAATTACACAGTTGCATATTTCAGAAAAAAAAAATTTAGCAGTAAGTCTTCAATATAATCAATCATCATGAGTCCTAATATTTTTGGAGATGAAATTATCCATAAAATGATCAGTAATGTTAATGTCAGGATAAAAACGTTAAAAGTTTTTCTGTTGTTTTTAAAGTTTTGTTTAAAAGTTACAGCTTAAATGTATCTGTTGCTGTTATCAGATTGGTATCACCAACTACACTATAGTAAAATTAATGGTAAGAACTATGATTAATAATAGTCAACTATAGTCTACAAATCATTCTTTTCTAAGAATATTTTGTCAAATGAAATTCAAGTCTCATATTACAAAACTAAACTCAAGAACTGTGAAAAATAAAATAAAATGTGATAAACCGATTATTTTATAACTTATATTTATATTTCATCTCAAGTTTAAAAAATGATATTCACATAATTCTTTCACCAAGAAATCATACACACAGAAGACAAGACAAAATATTTTCATGTATATGCACTTCCACTTTAAATCTTTTGTGAAAAATCTCACAGGAATATAATTACTAAAGTGACTTGTCTCTCATATATATATATATGATTTTTATGTAATCATATTTACCTAAAGTCAAAATATCCAACTCATCAAATGATTACCAATGTTGTAATTTCTCACTACTCACACAGACTTAAGCTATTAAAATTTTAACTGAACATACAGACATTATAATTACAGGCCAATGTTTACTATAAAATAGAAGAAGTGAATCCTCTTTCTGATATATCTTCCATTACCTTCAACCTCAATATCTACATAACTTGAAGAGAGATTAATATTTCTAGTGAATGGTGTATGTTATTCTTTCTTTCTAAGCTTATTATAAGACCTGTTGCAACCTTAAATTGTCAAATGGCAATCCAGCTACTACACACACATACATCCATGAGGCTATCCCACTTATTAAAATTAGTGAAAACAAAAATGAGAACCGTTTTTTAAATCTAATAATGCCACAGAGACTGGTCAAAGGACCTGACTTAGAGGGGATTAATACTACACCGGATTTCCAAGTTCAGCACTAAGAGCCTTTGCACTAAAAACAGTATACAGATACAAGGTGACATAGATTACACACATCAGGGTAACCTTCCCTGTCCAATTCTACTTTGAGGTCGAAAAAATTAGTGGAAAGCTCAATTTTTCATTTTTTAGAACTTATTTAACAATATATTTCCTAAAAAGCTGCTAAGAATCTGAGAGGCGGAACATGTCCAAAATGGTAGTGTTTGCAGCAGAGGATAATTTTAAAGCTATAATTTTTTCATTTATAAAGGTATAAAAACCACTTCTATTCAGAGAGTAATTAAAATCTTTTCTAAGTAAAACAAAAACTATTTTTACATCAAAAACTCCCATAATCAACAATAGCAAAAAAAAAAAAAGCAAGACATTTTTTTTGGGAATTATAATTGTGTTTTTAAGCCGGAACTAATTAAATGCAGAATAATCCAAATGAAAATTTTACCTCTATCATAAAGGTCAGCATTTTGATTATTCTGAAAGAAACAGCAACTTTAGCCCCAAAACAGAGTTTCAGTAAGCAAAAATTTATGAACTACAAAAACTGTCAAACAGATAATTTATATGAAAATGACAATATCCTAGCAACAAAACAAATTAGGATTAATGAATTATGTGCCAATTCTATTGAAATTCTTTTTGTATGAAAACTAGTTTCAAATGTTAAACATTTATCATCAGTTCTAAACAAAAATTTCAAAACATCAGTACTTTGCTACATAGAAAATATATATATATATATATATATATATATATATATATATACAGTCCTGTGAAAATATATAAACTCAAGACAAAAAAAACTTCTTTAAGTCATTTTAAGTCTTTAATTTTGGAATCTGAGTAACAAAATATATTATTTAATGTATAGAGTGAATGATTAATTACAATTTTAATAATAATATGATTTCATATAATAATATGATTTCATCATATGGCTAGAATTAGGTACAACTGAGGCAAAATAACAAAATACACCTGTGAAAAAGTATAAACTCAAAACTTTAATGTCTCTTTAATGAGTAAATTCGTTTCAATAATGAGAACTTCCACCATGTTTTTTAATCACCTCCAACAGTCTTTTAGGAACACTTCTTACCAAATAAAGTAAAGTGCTCTCTGGTATGTTTTCCCAAGCTTGTGTGATCCTTTCCTTGAGCTCATCAATGTTTTGGATTTCTGGTTTCTGAGGGTCGTAGACTTCTCTAGACATTCCCCACAAGTTTTCAATGGGATTGAGGTCTGGACTAAGAGCTGGCCAATCCAAAACATTGAGTCTGAAATCTTCAAACCATTGTCTTGTTGAGCGTGCTGTATGAATTGGTGCATTATCTTGTTGAAAAATGGGATCTTCTTCTTCTAACATTGTAATAAACGGCAAAAGGAACTCTTCTAAAACATTTTGGTACCTGACAGCATTCATTTTGCCAGCAATGAATGCAACTTGAGACTTTCCCTTTTCATTAAATGCAGCCCAGACCATTATTCCTCCACCCAAATGTGTTCTTCGTGATAAAATTTTGTTTTCTTTTTTAAGGTCATGCCAGTAGTAATTAAATCCATCTGGGTCATCAATATTAAATTTTTTTTCATCACTAAAAATAACTCTTGACCATTTATTGCTGTCTTGGATATGTCTTTCTGCAAACTGCAATCGTCGCTGCAAATGATGTTTTTTAAGCTGTGGTTTTCTCATAATTTTTTGATATTTGAAGAACTTGGATTCAGCTAACCACTTCCTCACCAAACTAGCATCACATCCTAAGTTGAATCGCCTCACAATCTGTGCAGAGGAAGCTCCTGTTTTCGAAATTTCTCTCAAAACTGCCCGTTTTACCTGCTTAGAAATTTTTGGAGGCCTTCCACTTCTTTTCTTTTTCCCGTAATTTTCAGGGCCGCACTTTAAAAAGTTTTTGACTACTCCCTGGGAGCGGTTTATCGCATGAGCAATTTGCCTCTGGGTCATCCCAGCTCTCCCTCCCTAAGTCCATTATTCATTGCTGCTCAATTTCCGTGAGTTGTGACCCCCGCGGCATTATTAAAAAAAAATTAATTACTAAATGAAGCTTTATGGTATCAAAGATGAACACTCTTTAACAGCAGGAATAAAACTGAAGTGATATTTTAATCCTTAATACTCCAGTCAATAGAAAACAAATGTTGAGTTTATACTTATTCACAACATAAATAAGATTTGTTTACAAAATCTGTTGATTGTAAATTATCAAATAGATCAATGTCCACTTAAGCTTCACACCAATCTAATAAGATAAATACAAGTCTAAAAACATAATTGTGTAATGCATTTACTTTTAAATTTTATAAATACATTATTTTTATAAGTTGAGTTTATATTTTTTCACAGGACTGTATATATATATATATATATATATATATATATATATATATATAATCCCTCCCTCTAGGTTCTGATTTCTCTCAGAAATACTTTTCACTTAACCCATTTAGGTGATTACCAACATATTTGGTTTCTTGTCTTATATTTTTAAAACTTTAATATATATATATATATATATATATATATATATATTAAGTTTTAAAAATATAAGACAAGAAACCAAATATGTTGGTAATCACCTAAATGGGTTAAGTGAAAAGTATTTCTGAGAGACATCAGAACCTAGAGGGAGGGATTATATATATATATATATATATATACAGTCCTGTGAAAAAATATAAACTCAACTTATAAAAATAATGTATTTATAAAATTTAAAAGTAAATGCATTACACAATTATGTTTTTAGACTTGTATTTATCTTATTAGATTGGTGTGAAGCTTAAGTGGACATTGATCTATTTGATAATTTACAATCAACAGATTTTGTAAACAAATCTTATTTATGTTGTGAATAAGTATAAACTCAACGTTTGTTTTCTATTGACTGGAGTATTAAGGATTAAAATATCACTTCAGTTTTATTCCTGCTGTTAAAGAGTGTTCATCTTTGATACCATAAAGCTTCATTTAGTAATTAATTTTTTTTTAATAATGCCGCGGGGGTCACAACTCACGGAAATTGAGCAGCAATGAATAATGGACTTAGGGAGAGCTGGGATGACCCAGAGGCAAATTGCTCATGCGATAAACCGCTCCCAGGGAGTAGTCAAAAACTTTTTAAAGTGCGGCCCTGAAAATTACGGGAAAAAGAAAAGAAGTGGAAGGCCTCCAAAAATTTCTAAGCAGGTAAAACGGGCAGTTT
Organism: Euschistus heros; assembly: GCA_003667255.2. Lineage (NCBI taxonomy): Eukaryota > Metazoa > Arthropoda > Insecta > Hemiptera > Pentatomidae > Euschistus > Euschistus heros. The sequence goes on along the minus strand of RCWM02000117.1, from coordinate 763,459 downwards.
TGAGAGAAATTTCGAAAACAGGAGCTTCCTCTGCACAGATTGTGAGGCGATTCAACTTAGGATGTGATGCTAGTTTGGTGAGGAAGTGGTTAGCTGAATCCAAGTTCTTCAAATATCAAAAAATTATGAGAAAACCACAGCTTAAAAACATCATTTGCAGCGACGATTGCAGTTTGCAGAAAGACATATCCAAGACAGCAATAAATGGTCAAGAGTTATTTTTAGTGATGAAAAAAAATTTAATATTGATGACCCAGATGGATTTAATTACTACTGGCATGACCTTAAAAAAGAAAACAAATTTTATCACGAAGAACACATTTGGGTGGAGGAATAATGGTCTGGGCTGCATTTAATGAAAAGGGAAAGTCTCAAGTTGCATTCATTGCTGGCAAAATGAATGCTGTCAGGTACCAAAATGTTTTAGAAGAGTTCCTTTTGCCGTTTATTACAATGTTAGAAGAAGAAGATCCCATTTTTCAACAAGATAATGCACCAATTCATACAGCACGCTCAACAAGACAATGGTTTGAAGATTTCAGACTCAATGTTTTGGATTGGCCAGCTCTTAGTCCAGACCTCAATCCCATTGAAAACTTGTGGGGAATGTCTAGAGAAGTCTACGACCCTCAGAAACCAGAAATCCAAAACATTGATGAGCTCAAGGAAAGGATCACACAAGCTTGGGAAAACATACCAGAGAGCACTTTACTTTATTTGGTAAGAAGTGTTCCTAAAAGACTGTTGGAGGTGATTAAAAAACATGGTGGAAGTTCTCATTATTGAAACGAATTTACTCATTAAAGTTTTGAGTTTATACTTTTTCACAGGTGTATTTTGTTATTTTGCCCCAGTTGTACCTAATTCTAGCCATATGATGAAATCATATTATTATTAAAATTGTAATTAATCATTCACTCTATACATTAAATAATATATTTTGTTACTCAGATTCCAAAATTAAAGACTTAAAATGACTTAAAGAAGTTTTTTTTGTCTTGAGTTTATATATTTTTCACAGGACTGTATATATATATATATATATATATATATATATATATATATATATATATATATATATATATATATATATATATATATATTTTCTATTTAGCAAAGTACTGATGTTTTGAAATTTTTGTTTAGAACTGATGATAAATGTTTAACATTTGAAACTAGTTTTCATACAAAAAGAATTTCAATAGAATTGGCACATAATTCATTAATCCTAATTTGTTTTGTTGCTAGGATATTGTCATTTTCATATAAATTATCTGTTTGACAGTTTTTGTAGTTCATAAATTTTTGCTTACTGAAACTCTGTTTTGGGGCTAAAGTTGCTGTTTCTTTCAGAATAATCAAAATGCTGACCTTTATGATAGAGGTAAAATTTTCATATATATATATATATATATATATATATATATATATATATATATATATATATATATATATATATATATATAAAGTTTTAAAAATATAAGACAAGAAACCAAATATGTTGGTAATCACCTAAATGGGTTAAGTGAAAAGTATTTCTGAGAGACATCAGAACCTAGAGGGAGGGATTAAATATGAAAATAGGTGTAAAGTTTTCAATGTAAAAGTCAGTTAGGAACCTTATGGTTTTCCCTGTGACTGGCTGGTTTTTTTCGTTCCTACTGGAAACAATTTTAAAATTGGTATTATTGTGTATAACTACACCTGTGTTTATGGGTTTCTTAATATTCCAAATTCATTCTGTTTATTTTTCATTGAGATTTCTAGGTCTAACAAGAATATAGTTTTGTTTTTCTCTAATTCTAATACAAATTAAATTGATGGGTAGATTTTGTTTATATCATTTCTAAATATTTTACAATTAGAGATTTTGATATAAGTAAATACTGATCTTACTGGGATTTCTATTATATGTATTTTGGGTAGACCATAGAGTCGGAGAGACAAAGGGTTCATTTCAATGAGGCTATATTTTTTATCATCGGGTAATAAATTATTTTGTTTGTTTATTTTGTTTAACATCACTTTTATGTTGCTATGGCTAATTGGACGAAATTATTTATTTACTATTACTTATTGAGTCTCAAAATTTGCTGTTAAATTTGTTAGCAACGTTTTCGATATTGGGGAAGTGTTTTTTTTTTGTTTTTTTTTTTTTATATAAAATCATAACCTTTATTTTTGAACACATCTTTTTTCTATAATTACCACTGTATTCCTTTTATCTGCTTTTACAATTATAAGATCATTTAATCCTATTTTTGTTGACAATAAATGGGCAATCTTGTTATCTGGTGACGTGTTTATCTTATATTTCTGTACTTTTTTATTTCTGTTTTAAGAATGCTGGTGCATATGAACATTGAATGGTTACATATTCAAAATGTACCTATGCAAATTTTCGAACTGAGAATAAAATATTTGATGTTTTTATAATGACAGGCCATAACTGTAGACATAAATATTAAGAACAGTTGATAATCATGTTAGTTAAATTAAGAAAAGCAATACAAAATAATGACAAAATATCATGTATTTAATGCAAATAACTAAATTTAATTCAACCTTGATATTCCGCCATCAGGAATCTGCCACACTTTAACAACACAGTCTTCTGATCCTGAGGCTATCACATTATCATTATGAGGACACCATGCTATATCTAATACTGGTCCTTTATGACCACCAACAAGAGGATGGTCAGCTGCTATCCTTCCAACCTAAAATAAATAATATATTTAATGAATAAATAAATCAGCATTAATAGTTATAAGAAACCAAGATCAAAGTTTAGTTACTAAAGAAGTTGGTCAAATGTGTAAAACATCTGTCTCTTAAAAAAAAAAAAAAATAGATAAGTAGACGCTAATAGAATAAAACATTAAGGGAGAATCATGTCTAAGGGGTTTCGAACCTATATTTTCAAATTAGAAAATGAAAATAGCAATATTCTATGGGATCTGGTTGATATATTGATTAAAATTTAAAAACATTTTGATATCACCTTCTTCTAAATGCCAAACTACCAAAATATTGATAGAAGAATGAGTTATTAAGTTATTAACATGGACACTGAAAAATGTAAATCATACATAATAAGGCAACAGAGGAAAAGAGTTTTAAAAAAGTGGTTTGGTTGTGAAATTCAGTACAGTTATCTAAAAAGCTGTCATTAATAACTTAGGAAACTAAGTCCCTCAGGGTGAAGGGCAAGGGAAGGGGTCTTTAATTTGTTTTGAAGAAAAAGTCATAATTGATTTTTTTTTTCTTTTCACATTCTCACTGCAGCTGAGCATTGTATTCATGCTTTCTTGCACCCACTCCTTCCTCAACACCTAAATAGGCATAGACAAAATATTGTCTTAAAATATTTTTAGGAGCAAAAAGATTCTTGGTTTAATCAGAATGAACAAGAATCGACTTTAAGGTCAGGAAACCTCCTTGGGCACACAAAGCCTCTATTAAGTGGTAACTTTCATTTGGAGAAAAACCTGGCAATTGAGCCTGATATGCTAGCCTAGCCACATTGAACAAGGTAAGTTCATGTACCCTACGATCTTAGGCCTCAGGTTGGGAATAAAGAATCATTTTGTCCTAGCCTTTATAACATAACAAATTTCACTGGTAAAGCAAGATAGAAGTAAATCATACAAATAAAAAGTACAATATTTATTTTTAAAGATAATTTAACTGTAAGACAGTAAAATATTGTTATAATGTTCCTCTAGGGAGTGGAGAAAAAGAGTGCTATACTCGGGTAAGTGTTATAAGCGGGGAAAAAATAAAATGAATAAAAAATGGAAAATGTTTATTATTAAGTACATACAGGTACTGTAAATTGATAGACAAATATTGAATTAACGTATAAATGAAAGTAAACAGGAAATATGAATAAATAATTAAAATCATTGTTTGTGTAATTATGTACGAAAGATTAAAATTAGTTAAATGAGCACGTTGGCTTAAAATATTTATTCTTTTTTTTTTTTTTTTTTTTGTTTGACACAAATTTAACTTTTTTAAATTAAACCCAGTTTAAAAATTCTGTTCTCAGAATCAATTAATCATGTCAGTGTTGTTTCTTTTCTGGTTTTCATTTAATTTATTTCTGTGAACACAAAAGTAATTTAATTTTGATGATGGTTGTATTGTTGACTGTGAGTTTTTACTAAGGAGATGAATTTGTCAGGGGTGCAGTCAAGGTTGAATAAACACAGCCAGTTTTTAAATGAAAAACTTATATTTTGGCGTGCCAACGTTTCGACCTGCCTTGCAGGTCTTCATCAGGGCTAAAATAACAAAAAATTGGATGTGACCAAGATGATACTAACATTACAAAAATAAAAAAAAAAATAAATAATAAACATAATTTAAAAATGAAAAAGAAACAAGAAAAAAATTTGCAGTTAACTAGATAATTGAATACAAAATAGTAGTGAAGTTTAGTCGAAGATACAGTTGTAACAGAGTAATTAAATATTTTAAATTGAATAATATAAATTTAAAATTTTGTAAACTAATACAACAATACAAACTAATGTAACAATTTTATTAACAGATGTTTTTTATTAGGAATTAAAAAGGTATAAGGGATCTATATGAAAAGGAAAATGATAAGATAGAAATGTAAGCAAAATAATAAAGTTGGCATAACAATAAACGAAGGAAGAGGTTGAGAACATATGAGAAATTAAAATAAATGGACTAACTGAAGTAGTCTAGATGAAGGCTTGACTAACAATGATTGTTAAAAAATAAAATCAGGGAAAAGGGAGGTGGGGGATAATGACTTGCAGAAAGTAATTAAGGGTGGCAGTGGCTAATATAACATATGAAAGGGGGCGCATGGTGGATAAAAACCGAACTACATTTTTTTTTTAATTTTATTTTAAAAGGCATGGAAGATGTTTAATATGAATTTAAACTTTTCGCTATCACCGTCAGCAAAAAAAAATAAATAAATAAATAAATAAATAAAAAAAAAAATAAAATAAAAAAAAAAAAAAAAAATAAAAATAAAATAAAAATAAAAAAATAAATAAAAAATAAATAAATAAAAAAATAAAATAAATAAATAAATTAAATAAAAAAATAATTAATAGTGATGGAAAGGTTATAATTTTTTAATAAGATTTAATACTTGGGAATAAGTGAGGGAAATGTATTGTTTATCAATTTTATGGTTTACAGGATTAGGTTCTAAATGGATGTAAATGGATTCTGATAATAAACGTTTACTATGGTTGGGGACAGTGGCAAGGATAGATGCTTTTTCGAAATCAAAGGTATGATTTAATGATAAGGAATGTTCTGAAAGTTTGGAGGCGGAGGGATTTTTGGAAGAGATGGAAAGTTTGTGTTGGGAGATGCGGGCTTTAAGGTGATTTTTGGTTTCACCAATATATGATGAATGGCAATTAGGGGAGGAACATGGGATACGGTAAACAACATTTGATTTAAGTTGGAGAGGAATAGGATCTTTTAGGTTGGTGTAGATGTTTCGAAGTTTATTCTGTGATTTAAGGCCTAGACGTAGGTTAGGGAAGGTTGAGCGAAGAGACTTTTGAATGTTATCAGAGAGGAAGGGGATATAAGGCAGGGATCTGTATAAGAATACAGAGGGTGGAGGTGCGAGGGAATTAGAAGAAGGAAGGTTGGGGGTAGGATGATTGAGGTAATTTGAAAGTAGTTTATTGATGGTGTTAAGTGGGAAACTGTTAGATTGGAGAATTTGTTTAATACGTAATATGTTTAGTCGTGTGGTATTGGGATCAGATAGGGAGAGGCAGCGATGGATGAGGTTCTTGGCGACATTGATTTTTTGATGATATGGGTGTTGAGAATGAAAATTTAACAGTCTGCCAGAGTAGGTAGGTTTTTGTGTACCAATCAGTGGATACAGTGTGGTCAGGATTTCTAGTGATTAGGAGATCAAGGAGAGGAAGGGAATTATTAACTTCACGTTCGACAGTAAAACGGAGTCGAAGGTGGTAAGAGTTAAAGGCTGAAAGGATAGAAGGAATATTGTTGGGATTAAGGACAAGAAAAAGGTCATCGACATACTTTTTAATAAAAAGAATGTCTTTAGGAAATGATGGTAGAATGGAGTTCAGAAGATCATTAAGGACGATGTTGGATAGGTCTGGTTTTTTTATTTTTTTTTATTTTATTTTTTATTTTATTTATTTATTTATTTATTTATTTTTTTTTTTTTTTTTGCTGACGGTGATAGCGAAATGTTTAAATTCATATTAAACATCTTCCATGCCGTTTAAAATAAAATTAAAAAAAAATGTAGTTCGGTTTTTATCCACCATGCGCCCCCTTTCATATGTTATATTAGCCACTGCCACCCTTAATTACTTTCTGCAAGTCATTATCCCCCACCTCCCTTTTCCCTGATTTTATTTTTTAACAATCATTGTTAGTCAAGCCTTCATCTAGACTACTTCAGTAAGTCCATTTATTTTAATTTCTCATATGTTCTCAACCTCTTCCTTCGTTTATTGTTATGCCAACTTTATTATTTTGCTTACATTTCTATCTTATCATTTTCCTTTTCATATAGATCCCTTATACCTTTTTAATTCCTAATAAAAAACATCTGTTAATAAAATTGTTACATTAGTTTGTATTGTTGTATTAGTTTACAAAATTTTAAATTTATATTATTCAATTTAAATTATTTAATTACTCTGTTACAACTGTATCTTCGACTAAACTTCACTACTATTTTGTATTCAATTATCTAGTTAACTGCAAATTTTTTTCTTGTTTCTTTTTCATTTTTAAATTATGTTTATTATTTATTTTTTTATTATTTTTGTAATGTTAGTATCATCTTGGTCACATCCAATTTTTTGTTATTTTAGCCGTGATGAAGACCTGCAAGGCAGGTCGAAACGTTGGCACGCCAAAATATAAGTTTTTCATTAAAAAACTGGCTGTGTTTATTCAACCTTGACTGCACCCCTGACAAATTCATCTCCTTAGTAATTTAATTTTGACATAATATTATCTAATAATAATGAAAATGTTTTTTTGCAATAATGTGTCAGTACCTTTCATCAGGGCATTATAAACAGGCAATCAAAGCATTATGACAAGTAAAATTTCATTCAAAAACTTACCACTGGGACCAATGCCCAGGTAAAACAGTGTTGTAACCGAGAAATCGTTAAAAATGGGAGCATTATATCAAAGTTTTACTGAACTAGAATTTCTTAGTATTACTATTTAAGTATGTATCCTACTTGTGTACACTCTTTTGTACTATTTTTTTTTTTTAAAATCTATTTTTCTAGAATCTATTACAAATTATGGGAACAAAAAAAAAAAAAAAAAAAAAACTCATTAAGAGTCTTGGTTCTAGTGCTGAGTATGAAAGTATTGTCCCATGACCAACAGTTACAAAAAAGGTGACATAGTCAGCATCCAAACTAAACTGATAGATTTACACTTTACAAAAGCTGAGTTTGCCCCAGATGGTGTGTTTATGAATTTAAAAATAGGAAAAAATATGTTCTTTATCATGAAGATCAATGCATAAAAATTAATAATTTGAAATACAAACTTAAATTAGCTAAATTAATATTCACCCACTCTTTTTCTCATTTCTTAGCTCTCTTTCATCGAATAAGAGGTGATTCAAGTGCTAAAAGTTTCACATGAAAAGAAATAGTAATTGAAAATGCAACACCATTGGGAAGCATAACTACTGCGTGCAATGTCCTGTTAATAACTGTTAAGTGCTATTGCAAAACATAGTAATAATATGAAGTGAATAGTAATAAATCAGATTAACAAATTACAATACAAAAGTTCTAATCTCCCAAATAAATCCACCAATATTTTAATAAAGAGATATACATACAATTACCTTGTTGTGAGGTAAAACTATAAAAGCACCACCTCCTGCTGATTCAACAATAATAGCAAGAAATTTTGGATTCACTGCACAGAAAGTAGAATCCCATGATGATTTAGAAACCCTTATATTATCATAACACTGCTCCCTCTTAAGAGCAGTGCCATACACATGTCTAAATTTACTGCTCCTAACAACTCGAAACGACATCTGTAAATCAGATAAAGAAAATAAAAACATCTAAATATAATAGTTATACAAGAATCATTAATGGCTTAAAGTAGGTATAAAAAACACACATGGTTTTAATAAAAGGAAAAGTAATCTAGTATCCTTAACGATCTTTTTTTTCCTAAATAAATAACAAATAATAAATAACGACATAGAATAGAATGACAATCCCAAAAAGCAAAAACATTAAAAACCAAAAATTGCTAAGCAGATGTCATCTGTGCTAAAAATTTATGTTACTCCTTTAATAGTGAACCTTACTAAAAAGATAAATGTGATTGCTACTAATACTAATAAAAACTAACAAAAAATTCTATAAATAATATTGTTAATATGTAATTAAGGTAAAATTCATATGGTTAACAAATTAGATAAGCCTCCACAACAACCAGTACAGATGATTGAAAAGAAGGAATTTGACAATAGTTCGATAATCTTTAAATTCACTGATTTAGAAACTTAATTCATACAACAGGGGGAGCTATGATGACAGTGGGCTGGAGCAAGGATCTCAGAATTTCAGCTATAAGAGGTCGTGGGTTTAATTTTCAACTGGATCGGTTGGATCTGAATCTCAGACTCTCCACTCTGACTAGAAAGGTAAGGGACCTGTAGGAATACCCTTCCTTCCTACCCTAGTTGGAGTAGAGTACATAAGGATGTTACTATCAAAAAAAAAAAAAAAACTTTTTTTCAACATGGGCAGATGGGTACATAAGGATATTACACTTAAACAAAAAAAAAAAAAGAACATAATTTTTTTCAGTGTGGCCAGATGGAACAAGTTTGTGTTTGCACCTTTCCTTAGGGCTAATAAACCATATATCAGCAATACAGAGGTATAATAATAGAACAATGGTTGTAAGAAAACCAAGTTTTTCTAAAAACAATAAAAACATGACTACTTTTTGAAGCAATTTAATCTTAAGAAAAAATTATTTAAAAAAATAAATAAAACATCTTCAATGTAAGCAGTACAAGCACAATTAAAAGTACAACTGGTTAGACAATAACTTAAAAAATACCTAACTCCATCAAACACTAGAATTGTGTAAATGAACCTTTAAGAGATTTACCAAAATCAACAATTTATGTAATTCTGGTCATAAATAGTGTAAACATGGAGTAATATAAACAAATAATCATCCTGAAGTCAGTTGTATCAATTATTTGAAGTGGAATGCCAAGAAACGTTAACATATGAACTGCAATTAGATAATGAATAAAAAAAACAAAAAAATCAACTTACATTATTCACTATATACTATCAAACCTGTACAAAATAAAATTATATTAAATCAACGAAGAATGTTTAATACATCAGCAGTTTAATACATGGGTTTTTAAAACAATGGAGAAAAAATTACACCATTTATATTATAAGGACTTATTACTTGTCTGATAAACATACACCTCCACGAGTTCCAATATAAAATCCTAGAAACAGCCGATTCAATAGTTTTAAAACAAGCACTGCAAAATGACATATTTAAGTTTCTTTATTGTAAAAACACTAAATATATAATGGAACATGACTATAAATTACTACAGCAGATTAGAACTAAACATTTAATAAATTAAAGGAAAAACCAATAACATTAATTAAATCCACCAGTCATAAATTGAACTATTATTATTAATACAACAAAGGACATAAAGGTGAAATTATTAAAATTCATTATCATTACAAAACGCTTAAGAATCATAACCACAGAAAGATAAAAGATATTATATATGTAATTAAACAATATTATTAATTCTATGTTTACTTTTTATCAAAAAATTTCAAGTGGAAAGGAAAAACTAACTTAACACCTCAACATTTTACATGTTTTAACAATATAAGTACACCAAAATGAAAATTTAAAACACCTCTTCTTTAAGAGCATGAGACAATAAGTACCCATCGTGACAAGAAATTGAAATAAGAACAATTGAAAAAGCACATAAAAATTAACAGATCCACAAAATGAATTCACAAACATCATCAGCTTAGCTTCCTACAGTAGTTATTGATAATTTAAGCTGTTCTGCACTATCAATCAAAATGATGATCAATAGCTTCAAAAAGACTCCTTCACAAAATCAGATAATCACCACCTAAATTATTTTTTTTTTTCAGTTTATCAATTAAAAGAATAAAACTCCTATAGCACTTATCTCATTAAAATGCCGAATGACATTAAGTTAAAATTAGATAATAGACATAGCAATGTAAAAATATAATTTTCAAATATTATCACTTCTATTTGATAACACAACAGAGCTGTCAAAAAATAGATAAACAAAACAGATAAAAATATACTTTAAATTCAAAAGCTTTGGTATTCAAAAATTAAAGATATAATTAAATCATGAATTATAGACCTAGAAGGTATAGATATTAAATACTTACAGTAGGATTTTAATATCAGCCTTTTAAAATTTAAAAATGCGTCATCTAAGTTACCGAAAGTGAGGCGGTGTTAAATTCCCAAACCTCCAAGAATCACATATCCATATTTGGCAATATGAAAAAATTTCAAAATTCAAAAAATAGTGGTAACTTTAAAACTTTAACTAGCTTGAAAAGAGAACAAAACCGAACGAAATTTTAAGAATTTGTACGAAATACTTGGTATAAAAGTGTCTGATAATCATTATAATATAATATTCTCTCTACTTAGGGATCTTGTTTATTGGTTCGGGTTTGTTCGAATATATTCTTCAAATCGAACGAAACCATCACCCAGTGATTCCAAAGTGAACATTTTTACAAAACAACACTCTTCAATAAGAACTTAAAATGAATTTTAAAACGAAAACAAACTTATTTCGGAATGAAAAATTTAGTTTACAACTTTTTTAGTTAGTTGAATTTTATAAATTAGTCATTATAATTGATTATTTTTACAAAATTTATGATACATTAATCCAATTCAAAGTTAAGAGATTATTGATCAACAATTGACTCCCACTTACTATAAATTATACCACTATAATTGACTTATATTTGATTATGGGGATACTCAGAAAATAATTCGGCTAATCCACATTAACTTCATCCTAATCACATTTGCAAAAAGGAACTCAAAAAAATAATAATTAATAACCAACCGGCTGCAGCTGTTAAATTTAGGCATGAATATTAGCGGGTAATCCCGGATCTTCTGGATTTTTCGGAAGAGGCCGAACTTCACTTGCATCTACTCCCGAACCGAGACAGTTCTGTTTCCAGAACATGGGATTAAATCAAAAAACAGTCCTGACCGAAAAGCAATATTCGTTTTACCGCAGATGTTCGTATTCCTCCTATATGGTAGGACTCGCAGAATATTATCTTCAAAACGCTGAAACCTCTGGGCTGCGTTATTCTGGCTGAAATTCATATGCAAATTTAAAAGAAATTTCTAATGATGGTTGTCTCGCTGAATTCGGAATTGCATACATATCGGTTACGGTTTTACCTTTGAAATGCTGAAAACACCAGCCTATTATTCCTTTTTCGTGACTGTGAAGAACATTTAACCAAGAACTGCGAGATGAAATGAAAAAATAAACTTTATTCTGGGGCTAATTCTCCCTCAAGAATAATACAGAGGCTCAGTGTCTGGCTACATACGTTTTAAGCAGATAAAATAATAAATGTAATAGATGAGATTTAAATGTTTGTATGTATACAATCATAAATTTAAAAAAATACTAGAGGCTACATACATAATAAAAAAGGAGGAAGACGCGCAAATTAAAAATGAGACAAGGAAAACAAATAATACTAATGATAATTGGATTTAACAGACTTATTTTGCACGACTACCATGTTAGTAAGCGCTTGTCTAGATTGTGAGCAGGTGTTGGAATAGGAGGGTTTTGAGTGAGTTTAGGATAGGAGCACAGGGCCGCCGAGAACATATAAATATACATATAAATGGTCATGTGGGATTTGTTATCATTCATTTCACAACAAAAGCAATATAATCGGCATAAGAAAAAAAAACACATGTAGAAAACAGAAAAGACGAAGGGAAAAATTATTCTTGTGCGAAATGTTTTAAAACATTCTCTTCTTCATTTAGTTAAAAAAGACAATTACAAGTTCATAGTGTTGGACTCAATTTAACCTTCCACCGGTCGCGCCGTTGTATTTTGTAAAAGTCTCTCTCTCTCTCTCTCTCTCTCTCTCTCTCTCTCTCTCTCTCTCTCTCTCTCTCTCTCTCTCTCTCTCTCTCTCTCTCTCTCTCTCTCTCTCCCTCTCTCTCTCTCTCTCTCTCTCTCTCTCTCTCTCTCTCTCTCTCTCTCTCTCTCTCTCTCTCTCTCTCTCTCTCTCTCTCTCTCTCCCTCTCTCTCTCTCTCCCTCTCCCTCTCTCCTCTCCCTCTCCCTCTCCCTCTCCCTCTCCCTCTCCCTCTCCCTCTCCCTCTCCCCCTCTCCCTCTCCCTCTCCCTCTCCCTCTCCCTCTCCCTCCCTCTCCCTCTCCCTCTCCCTCTCCCCTCTCCCTCTCCCTCTCCCTCTCCCTCTCCCTCCCCTCCCCCTCTCCCTCCCCCTCTCCCTCCCCCCCCCCTCTCCCTCTCCCTCTCCCTCCCCTCTCCCCCTCCCCTCCCTCCCCTCCCCCCCCCCTCTCCCTCCCCTCCCCCTCTCCTCCCTCTCCTCCCCTCTCCCTCTCCCTCTCCCTCTCCCTCTCCCTCTCCCTCCCTCTCCCTCTCCCTCTCCCTCTCCCTCTCCCTCTCCTCTCCCTCTCCCTCTCCCTCATGATATTATATGCAGTAGCAATGATGACAATATCTGGAAGACAATCTGGTATCTGGCAGCGGAGATGAAATCAATATATGGGCTTGATGAATTCGAAATTCTACCGGTGGTAATCTCATGTAACGTATTGATTCCAGAAGTAACATTAAATTGCTTCAAAGAAGATGGAATATTCTTAGATAAATTATTAGAGGCTCAGACAGCGGTTATTTTGGACACTTTGGAGATTATACGGAAAGCTACCGAAATAATTCAACCATCGCTTTATGTGTGAATCGTAATAATATTAAAACCCTTTATATACAACACTGTTTGAATGACACGAGTAATAACAATGGTAAAAAAGATAATAACAATAATTAGCGTAATGGCAATAACAGTAATGACATGATTGTTGTGAAATAAAAAAAACAAATTTTAAACCCTAAAATATGCTTTTATAAGAAAACAAAACAGAACATCACAAAGTAGCTTAAAGGTTACATCAGTATTTAAAAAAAAAAAACATATATTCTAATAAAAGGAGTAACCTCCCTCAAATAAATTACAAACAATTGTGATAATACAAATCTCAGTAATAATAGATAGGTGGAGAAAGAAGTGGCTAAGTAACCCTAAGGACCTGATACGATTAGAAGAGACCTGAGAAGACATTGGTTTCAGGCCAGAGTAAATAGAAAAAACATATATAACTACGATAAATAAACTTGAAAGAACAATATTAGTTTAAAAAATAAAATAAATAAAAGCCTCCAGACTACAGAAACGACTTCCTGTTAATGTACGAAAGGAAATTTAATGTGCATGGATCAGATAGTGGTGCTCGATGGCCGAGTGAGTTGGGCGTGGGTCTCAGAGCGCTCGTAACCAGAAGGTCGTGGGTTCGAATCCCACCTTCCCTAATCTTCCGCCTTCCTCTCCAATCAACTCTGGAGTAGTTCAGGGCTCCTCAATATCACCCTCACTATTTGGCGCATACATTAATGACCTTTATCCCCTCATTAAACATTGTTCCTCTCACTTCTACGCCGATGATTCCCAAATTTACCTTTCTTTTTTCCCCAATGAACAACAAACAGCCATCACAAATATCCAAGCAGATCTCGACACGATAGCCTCTTGGGCCTCTGATAATAAATTGAAATTAAACGCAGACAAATCAAAGGCTATTGTGTTGGGTTCTAAAGTCCTTCTTAACTCCCTACCCACAATTCCTAACTTTTCCATAAATTCCTATTCCATAAACTTCTATCCGTCCGTTACGAACCTTGGCATTGTCCTAGACCAAACCCTTTCTTGGAAAGACCATATTTCCCTTATTACCCGACGATCAATCTCCTCCCTTCGACTCCTAAACCGATCCCGTAATTTCCTTCCACAGTCAATCCGCCAACTGTTAATTACATCCCTCATATTCCCCCATTTAGATTATGGTAGTGTGGTGTATGGAGGTATCTCGAAATCTCAAGATGCAAGATTAAAGAAGATAATGAACTACTGTCAGAGATTCGTTCTGAGAATACCACGCCACGAACATATTTCCCACCACTACACCAAATTAAAATGGTTATTTCCTTCCTTCCGTCGACAGTATTTCCTTGGTTCGTTCCTTTACAAATCTCTTTCCTCCCAGTCACCTTCCTATATCCTGAAAGCTTTAACATTAAAATCCTCAGTGAGTTCCCGCAAAACCAGAGCCCGTTCCTCAGACCTCTACCTAACTCCTTTCAACACAACATCCTTCAAACGTTCCTTTATATCCAGAGCCTCCAACTTCTGGAATTCCCTCCCTTCCATCATTCGCCATTCCTCCTCTCATAACAGCTTCAAATCCCGACTTTTCATTTACCTGTTAAATATCCAATCTAATAGTCATATAGATGTAGAAAATATCTGAGAGATATTATTAAAATGAGATATGAACATTCATAATATAATATTGATTTTGTACAGTATTAGTCTAGTATTATTGCACTGAATTGGTTTTGGCATAATTTATATTATTTATCAGATAAGACACATTATCTTTCCAGATAATTTATATTTGCTTTGATTATTGTATTTGATTTCATTGAGTTTTTGTTTAATTTTCTCTATTTTTGTTTTCGTAACTTATCTTAGATTCTAACCTCAAGATATAATTTGTTTTTTGTGTGATATTTGAAAATATGTAACAATACTTTTATATTGTAATTCGAATTTCTTTTAAATTCCTAATTTAACTTTATTTATATTTTCCTTACTTTTATCATATTTCTTAATTACATATACGGTATGCTAGGGAGCCATCAATTGTTCATTGTAATTATTCTTAAGGGGCAAAGGCCCCAGAATAAAATTTATTTTCATTCATTCATTCATTCATTCATTCACCTGGGCGGGTTAAAATTTATTTTGTGGCGAACCCAGGAATAAATCTTGACCTTCCCACCCTGGATAGAATAGATTGGTATTCTGGATAACCCGTCCTTCCTGCCCTAGTTGGAGTAAATAAGGCCATTAAGCTCCCCCCCCCCCCCCCCCCCCCCAAAAAAAAAAAAATGGATCAGATAGACGAATATTACTTCTTTCTTATATACTCTGACCTGAAATCCATTTCTTCTTAAGTCTCTTCTAAACCTATCGGTACCGCAGATGTTCCCAAATCCGAAATTTATTTTCATTTTTATCTTTCAGGTCGGTATTTTGAGGTCAGCATTAACTTTTTTCATCTCATCTCAAACTCCTCTTATCTCATCCGGCGAGAGCAAATTCTCGGCCATTCCAATCGGCCCTTATCGTCTAGCCTTTCGTCTTTTTTAATACGTTTGATTATGTATAGGTCCGTTGAACTAGGTATATTAGCCATTGGACTAATCTTACCGTACGAATATCCCTGTTATTGAAGGAAAAATACATGTAACAGCAGTAGAACTGAGGTATTCTGAATATCGGGCCGTGGCTGTCTATAAAACACTGAGAAGAAACTGATCAGAGCATAGCTACGAGGGTGAATCAAATATAAACGGTAATTTTCAAAATTATATTTATTGAATAATATTATACAGAAACTATACCTTCAACATTTTTCAATGTAGTCTCCTGCATTATCTACATACTTCTGCCACCGATTTGGAAGCTTGAATATTCCCTGTTCATAAAAAGACTGAGGGCGAGTTTTTAACCATTCGCGCACGTGCTTTTCGACGTCTTCAAGAAGAAGGTGAAGATTTTTTGAGGCGCATCGTCACATGTGATGAGACGTGGGTCCACCATTACACCCCCGAAGCGAAAATGGCAAGTAAGGAGTGGCGAAGGAAGGATGAAGGCTGCCCAGTGAAAGCCAAAACTCGTCTCTCAGCCGGAAAAGTTCTTGCAACAATTTTTTTTTACTCAAGGGGAGTTCTTCATTGATTTTCTTCACGATCAACGAACAGTGAATGCGGCTTACTACTGCCAGGTGCTACAGTCAGCAAAAACCAGTTACCGGAACAAAAGACGAGGTGTGCCCATTAGAGATGTCATCCTTCTCCATGACAACGCAAGGCCTCACACCGCATTGTTGACAAGGGATAAATTGGAAGAAATGGGCTGGGAAACTCTCGAACACCCTCCTTACAGTCCAGACCTGTCCCCTTGTGACTATTTTTTGTTTGTGCCCCTGAAAGAATCATTTGGAGGAAAACGATTTGAAAACAATGAAGACGTCGAAAAGCACGTGCGCGGATGGTTAAAAACTCGCCCTCAGTCTTTTTATGAACAGGGAATATTCAAGCTTCCAAATCGGTGGCAGAAGTGTGTAGATAATGCAGGAGACTACATTGAAAAATGTTGAAGGTATAGTTTCTGTATAATATTATTCAATTATTACCGTTTTAAATTACCGTTTATATTTGATTCACCCTCGTAGAAAGGAGTAGGATTAATAACTAGTTAACCTCTCCTCATCAGACCTTAAGTATTTAAGGGATTAAAGAAGATAATATTATGCTGTACGAAAATATTTGCTATAGTCAGTTTTGTATATTTATAAAGTAAATACATAAATGTTATCCGTATTTTAGGTTTATTAATAATTAGGTGTTTTTCTTACTTCTTCTTCTTCTTTCTCTTCCTCTTCGAGCCATTACTGGCGTAGAGGGGCCTCGATCCAGCGCCGCCAATCCTCTCGGTCCCAGCACAGCAACTTCATTTCGGCGAGGGTTTTGGTTCTTTTGTCCCCAATCCTCTGGATGTATTCCTGATAGGAGATCCTTGGGCGATCTTGTGGTCTTTTACTTGTTTGCTTCCATGGTCTTTCTGGGTTCTCTCACTTCTTCCATCCTACAGACATGTCCAAACCAATTAAGTTGTCTGTTTTCGATGGTTTCCTTTAATGGAGGCACCTCTAACCGTTCTCTAATCCTTTCGTTCCTAATACAATCTCGCTTAGTTTTTCCTGCTGCTCTGCGTAGGAACCTCATCTCGGCAACAGTGATACGGCTGGCATGCTTATCAAGCATTACCTAGCTCTCGCCACCATATGTTAGGATCGGAAGGTATATAGCCTTGTATATATGCATGTTTTCCTACTTCACGGTGACCACTAATGCTATTATTGATCTGGTAGTAGACCTGGTTCGCTTTTGAAATCCTATTGGCTATTTCTTGGTCAATCCTGCCAGATCTATTCATTATGGTTCCCAAGTAGTTGTACTCGTTTACTACTTCTAATACCTCCCCATTGCAATATATTTCAATGTCTTCTTCATCATACCGTGAGAGAATTAGGATCTTACTTTTTATTTAAATTATTGATGGACATTCCCTTCCGTAGTAGCTCCTCCTCCCATTCCACCACTGCCTGTTGCAGCTTTTCTTTCGAATCTGCAATCAGAACAATATCGTCTGCATATAAGAGACTTTTCACAAGTACGGTCCGCATTTTCCATTTGCCTACTGCAGTTCATGGCGTTCTGCGCTTGCATATCTTGTGCACCTCATCCATTAGAGTAATGAATAGAAGTGGGCTGAGGCTGTATCCCTGTCTGACTCCTCTTTCAAGAGAAAATGGTTTGGATTCTTTGCCATTTATCCTAATGATTCTCTTCGCATTGCTGTACGTCGATCTTATTGCCTGCAGTAAATCTGCTGGTACATTCTTCGCGGGAAGTGCGTTCCATATTTCATGCCTAGGCACAGAATCGAATGCAGCTTTTAGGTCAAAACCAAATAAATGTTTTTATTCCTGTCCCATACTTTTTCGGCAATATTTCTGAGGACGAAAATGTGATCCTGGGTCTGCCTTCCGGGGCGGAAGCCTGCCTGTTCATTCTCAAGTTGGCTCTCCACAATACGTCTCAACCTTCTTTCAAGGATAGAAGTGTACATTTTATAGGCTACAGACAGTAAGCTTATTGGTCTGTAGTTTTCGCATAAAGTTGAACTGCCTTTCTTATATACTGGGATAATAGCACTATATTCCCAGTCTTTAGGAATTTTCTTGCTATCCCAAACCGCTTGAAACAGTCCTTGCATTGCCTTTTGGAGTTCTTTACCGCCATACTTCAGGAATTCAGGGGCGATTCCATCTGTTCCCGCTGGTTTGTTTACTTTTAGTCTTTCTATAGCATATTCGACCTCATCTTCTTCTATACATTCTTGGCTTCCTTCTATGGCAGTTTGTACATACGGCGTTGTAGTACCACGTTCCTCCGAAAAGAGATCTTGGTAATAACGTCTCCACCGATCCAAAATATCATCCAGGGTAGTAACCATATTGCCTCCTTCATCTTTTATGTTCCTATCCGGCTTTTTGGTATTTCCTTTAAGGAGCTTTACAGTTTGCCAGAACTGCTTAATATTTCCTTTATGATTTTCATCCAGGCTCTTTCCGAATTCATCCCACGTTTTTCTTTTTTCCAAAATGATTGCCTTCTTGGACCCGTTCCTTAATCTGCGGTATTCAATTAAGTTGGCTAGTGTTTTATGTTGCAGATAGGCCTTCCATGCTTGCTTTTTCCTTTTCACTATCTGCCTGATGGTATCATTCCACCATTTTGTGTGTTTGTTCTTGCCACCCACCTTTCGCATGCCACACACCTCCTTAGCAACGCTTAGAATGCATTCTTTAAGATAGTTCCATTGCCCCTCCACATCTCCTTCAAGGTCCAATTTGCTGATTCTCTCTTCTAGGACGGTAGTATATTGGGCTCTCTTTTCTGGGTTGTCGAGCATTCTCACGTTTATGGTTTTATATGTTTTCGAAGATTGTCGGCGGTCTCTCAGTATCCTGGTATCAGCTATCAGAAGTAAATGATCCGTGCCTATCTCCGCTCCTCTGATAACTTTGACATCAGTAAAGAATCGCCTTATTTCTCTATCGTATATGAAATAATCGATTACACTATTTCTGTCAGAACAAGAGAAGGTAATTTTTTGTACATTTTTGTGTGGATAGAAAGAATTGCTAATGAGCATGTTGTTATCCAGACAGAAGTCGATCAAGCGTTGGCCGTTTTCATTCTTGGTTCTCTCACCTCCGTGGAGTCCAATGACACCGTGTCCAGTCTTATGATCACATCCTGTCCTTGCATTAAAATCTCCACTCAAAATTCCATACCTTCCTTTATCTCTGCATTTATCAAGGGTTCTTTGCAGATCAGCATAGCATCTCTTTCTCCATGATTCCAGTGTCTTCCGTTGGTGCATATACTTGTATAAGGGATGTCTTCCCAACACTCATTTGAAAATTTGCTAAAATAATCCGTGAAGATACAGGCTCCCAGTCTTCCAGCTTGCTAAACATTCCTGGATTCATAACAATACCAACTCCTTCTTTAGCGAAATTTCCTTTAGGAACCCCGGAATATATTAGAACATAGTCACTTTCAAGTCTATATTCTCCGTTTCCTTTCTTTTTCACCTCACTGATGCCCAGAATGTCCACTTTGTACCTTTTCATTTCTTCGACAAGTTCCACCTCTTTTCCCGTCAGTGTCTTAATGTTCCAGTTTCCAAATCTTATGTCTATTTCCGTTCCAGATCATTTCCGTTTAGGCAGTCCATATCCGAGGCCATCTTTGTTGCTCTGAATCAAAAATACTCCTCTGTGGGTGATTGGCCCAACAGAAGAGGCCCGTTACCTCGGTGCAACTGGCCCTCTGAAGTCCCCAGAAGGAAGGGTGGTTATAAGGATCTAGGAAGGAATATAAAATATGGTGGGATAGAGTGGTAATAAAGGACATGATTCTTCCAGGATAAAGGAGGTGGGAAAAAATCAAGAGCTCGCGTGGGCAGGGTCGCTAGGTCCCTGAAGTAGATCTGTTCTTCACTGGGATTGTGAAAAAGTATCTACCCGCTACCGAGGTTTTTCTTACATGAATAAGAAAGAATATGAAATTGCTTAAAAAATTCTTTTTCTACAACGTGAGTAGAAGGTATCATATTTCATTGAATTTAGTAAGTGTACGAAAACTTTTGCTGCTCACTGTGTATAGAAAGCCTGACAAGTTACCGTTCGTTTATTTAATTTTTAAAAATTATTTTTATATTAATGAAATATACTTTGAACATAATAGAAAGTCTATATTAAAATATATTTTGTTTTTTTTGCCCCGATGAAGGCTTACAAATCAAGCCGGAATATTGTTATAATAAAATTATAATGTACTCAAGTGTTTCTTTTCAAAGCACCCTTAATTAATTTCTCTATCATTCATAAACGGTAAATAAACCTAACCCATTATAAATTTTATTTTCCATTTAAGTTTAAATTTATGACATCACTTTAGCCCCGCCTACTGGAAGGTTTTGTTCTCACCAATTCTCAAATCTTTGCCTTCCTCTATCAGTAGTTCTGCTTGTTGCATTCAAAAATATCGATTAAACGAATTTTACAAATCCAAGGCACTTGGTCACTATTAATTTGAACACAAATCGTAGTTATGTTGGGATTTGCATGTTACAGTGTTTTTTAGGCCTTAAGTTGTGTTTATAATCGGAATAATTATTCATTCATTATCTCAATATCAAAAATGTTAACTTCAGATCTCGAAGATGATTATATGTGTGAAGAGGAGGAAGACTATGGGCTGGTATGTATTTATTTTTTTAGTTAGTAGTTGTGTTTATATATCTGATTATATGTGTAGTACAAAATTATCACAAATACTTTT